>JADMLL010000004.1:12525006-12969019 GCA_016920875.1 Columbicola columbae | reverse complement strand
AAGAGAAGTGACAGAGTGAAAGAGAAGAAGACCGAAAAATAGAAAAATTAACAAAAAGGAATAAAGAGAAAAAAGAGAGACCAAGATAAAAACAGAAGAAGACAAAGAGTAACACGATGAAAAAAAAAGGAGGAGAAGAAAGAGAAACAAAAAAGACGTAAAATATAGAGATTAAGAGAAATAACGAAAGAAGAAAACAAACATAGAGAAAAATAGAAAGAAAATCAAGAAGAGAGACAGAGGAAAAATAGAAAGAGAGAGAGAAAGAAACAAAGAAAAAAGACAAAGAAGAGAGAGAGAGAGAGGATGGAATTTTTTTGGCGTTGGCCAATTAATAAATTAATGTTTCCTTCATGATATGGAGATAGGGGGTGGTTGGGTATTAAGGGAGTGGAAATGTAAATTCACACTTCTTGGCAGCCAATTCCCAGAGTTGTGAGCGCTGTCGAGGAAAACCTTTTCCCTCTGCATTACGAAGGTCAAAACCGAAAAAGCTCGAATAGCGCGTTAATGAATGAAGTCTCAAAGGAATTTTTCCCTTTTTGACTTTTCCTTATTGAATTTATGTTAGTGTGAGTGGCGTTTCGTGTTAATGGACCCTGGCTGCCAGAGCTTTTGCTGCTCCTTTTTTTTGCGGCTCGGTAGTGAGCACTCAAGCGATTTGGGAATCCTCACTCCGTAACGGTAAAGTTTAAATGACGGCCTTTGGGTGGTAAAAGAGTGAGGAATAAAAGGGAAAAAGTGTGTTCGAAAGGAAAAAGGGATTTCAGGGAAACCTTTGGGAACGTACACGGTAAATTCAGGTGGGAAAGCGACAGAAAATACAAAAGTCAAACGGAGGAAACCTTCAAACGAAATTACCCCATCGGAGCTTAGTAATATAATAAACCGGACGCTGTTGGATTAAAGCGAACAAAATATGATTATTAATACTTAATTTAACGCGTACAAAAATAGCCGCTCGCTGTTGTCACTACGACAGCCTCACCTGACCACAGCTTTCTATTTACTTTATTAAATTACTCCCGTCAAATTTCTACACGCTAGCCATAACCAACTGAAATTTTTTGCTGCAGTCCTACAGCCATTTCATGCGTGCTCTTCTTCTTCATCTGTCCAATCATCAGTCATCTAGTTAGGGAAGTTTGGTGACGTCATTGCTTTTAGAATTATCAGGTTACCGGCAAAGTTTGAAATCCGCAATTCTGCAGAATGACTAGGAATTGTATATAATTCCTAAAACTATTCGGTAAATTTTATAACACATCCCCAGTTCAGAATATCACCTATGACTTTCAGATTTATCAGTTGAACTGTATAAAAGGTGGGGAGTGCCAAAATAAGCGATTTTACTTAAATTTCTCCAACAAAAATTTTTACTGTTGTTGGGGAAGGGGGGTACATATAAACAACAGCGAACTAGTCAGATAAACGACAATATGTTGCTCAACTCACTACACATATTCATCCATCATTACAACCGCGCTGTTTAAACTTTATTGTCCTGTAGCTACAGCCACTGAAGTCACGGCACTCATCATAACTTGGTGCGCCCGTTGCGCCCTTTCGCGCTTATTTGTTACCAGCTCTGTGCTCTATAAAAATGGAGGCGCAAGCTGTAGGGTTAGAGGGAGAGTCTACATAAACAGTCTATAGACACGTGACAACGGTTTTGTAACCTAATAGCCCTGTCGGGAAATTTTTTCGGACATTTCCCAAATATCAGTTTGTTATATTTATGAACCGAAACGACCGAAACGTTATACTTGTATATAAATCATAGTATATAAGACGTTGTACACTTGTATATATCACAGCTATATAAGATTTATACCTCTATCACGATACAGATATATTTATACTATACTACTCAACGAGGGAGATTTGTGGTGTAGTAGTTAAGTGCCAGACTAAGAAGTTATAGTCGCGAGTTCAAACCCTCCTCCTGTTGTACAAAAAAAGGATGAAGAGCGGGATTAAGGCTTGACTATAACTATAACTATATGCTCGATTATTTTTATCCTCTCTTTTCTCTTCATGAAGCCTTTATCTTCCCGCAAAGAACGACAGAAAGCCACTCCATCTCTCTATCGAGTATCCCACAGCCCCGAACAACAGAACAAACAATCGAGACAATGGGAAACGCGCCTAAAAATTCCTCCTACATGAGTTTATCATACAACGTTTAAATTAACAAATTTTCCCATTAAATTAATTTAATGTCATTCTGACATTTGGAACATGTTTTCCATTTAACTGATTAAAACTATCAATTAAAATAAAGTCTCACATTTTCCCTCAGGCCTCGAGCTAAGGCTCCTGTCGTAAAAGTGGCGGGGAACAGGGGAAAGACAACAGGAGAAGGGCGATGGGTAGGTGGCGTCCCAGTCCTCTCTCTCGTACTGTTTTACTTTGAACTTTTAGTCTAAACTGCTAAACAATCCTACTGTTTGCACGGGAAATTTTGCTGTTGCTGTTTGTCATAACTCTCGTTTCTCTCAGAGCCTGGTTTGGGCCTACCACGCAATAATCCAAAGACTTTTCAGAGCAACCTCAGCAGCCGGCACACTGGCATTGTGTTCGGTTTCTATGGCAACTCAACTTATTACAAACGTTCGACGAGTACAAGCTTTAAAGGCTCTTCAAAAGGTAATTGAAATCAATTTTGGAAGAAATTATTAGTCACGTGACTTCATCCCATTCATTAAGATCTCCGTTCTCGTGATTACGGTTCCTGTCGAGGTTTCGATTATGTTCTTTACTGTGGTCTCATTTCCGTTTCCGACTGTTTCTCCCAAGTGCTTTATTTTTGCCTTCCCGGATTTGGAGAGTGTTCTACTTCCGGTTTTCCTTCCACGGGAAGCTTTTCTTGAGGAAAAAATTTTATTTAGTCTCCTCAACTTCTGTCGGTATTCATCTTTCATTATTTTACCATTTCCTCACTTCCGGAACTTTTTTCTTTGTGCGCAAGCACACTTCAATAACCGATTTTTGAAGATCAGTCATTTCGCATATTCCGCCATTTTGTTTTTAATATCGGAAAAAACATTACCCGGCTCCACTACCTCTTCCCTTAGATCTAATTTCGGATGATTAATCATTTTTATTTTTTCTCCCTCTCTCTCTTTCTCTTCCTCCTTTCCCTCTCCTCCTCTTCTTAATTGGATTGAACTTCACTTTCCGATTTTCTGTTGTTTTTCTGCTGTTGTTTTCGTTTTTTTGCGTTTTTTACATTAAAAAATCGAACACCGACAATTCACAAATGAATTCATTCATTGACAGAAAATTTAAAAGTTAAACGAATCGGATTGAGGAAACCCGTGGGAGGAGTGGGAAAGAAGGAAAAGACAAGAAGGATGAGGAGGAAGAGTGGAGGAGGGAATGGAAAGGGTTTGACCTTAAAAATGAAAAAGGAGAAATAATCTTCTTCATCTTTCTTGCCTACGTGATTGGAATCTAGGAATTTTTTTTCTTCTCCGGGATTAGGTTTGTATTACCTGGAGAGGAGGAAACAGAGAGTGGGAGGACAGGACCGGGAATTTATATTCCCGTAGTCATTTCGGACAGTCTTCCGATTGTTGCAAATGATTTGTGCGACAAAGGAACTCGGAGGAGTAAAAAGTTTTTGTAAGTTTTGAGCTTTTAGAATTTAAAACGGAAACGGAAATGAAAGAGAGAGGAAGAGGAAGCCTGGAGGAAGAAAACTTTATAAGCAAAAGGAGTAATTTGTTTTCTTTCGCTGCCGCTGTTGTTGTTTTTAACGAAAAATTCAGATAGGTTTCAGTCACGCCTCGGGGAAGGTATGAAATCCAGAGTTATTCAACCCCTGCCAAAGTTCAAAAGTTAGCACTGGCACTGACTAAAAGGAGGGGGTTGGGGGTTGTTTGAAAAACTAATTTCCTTGACTGAGAAAACAACAAAACAGTTCCGTGACCCACAGTCTGAGGAATCTCGATGAAGGAGACGAAATCGAAATGAATGTCCCACACAAACTTTTCTTGATTTTCCCCATTTTCATTTTTTAATTAAAAATTACGAGATATCGAAGAATTGAAAACCGATTTTTCGAGACAATTTGGCCCCCAGAGCCCCCACCCCCAAACATTCTTTTCCTTTTCTTCCTTTTTCTCTCGCTTCCGCCTTGCAAAATTTTTCCGAGGACACCAACCGACGAAACATTTTTCTTTTCTTCCTAATTAATTACAAAAACCAAATTTCCATTCTGACGTCATCCATGTTTGACATAATTGTTTGTCTTGTCATCATCAACGTTTGTTCTTGCCCTCCTACCAACCCCCTCCCCATCTCTCTTCTTCCTCTAAGCTTTTGGTGGTGAAACCGAAGTCAAGGGTGTAGTTCCGTCGGTGTATCTCAATTGTCACTTCATCACGTTCATCTATAAGAAGACCTGACAACTACATTTCAATGTCATCAACAAACTAGACCATCTTACATTCATTCTGTCCGGATTTTGACTTACTGGTTAGATAGCCTGACAGTTCGATATTTGATGACTGAAATTTAAAGCTCAATGGGGAGGTTTCGAGCCCTTTTATGGACTCACGAGGATGTGAGACAATATTGGCAGGTATTAAGAACTTATTTAAAGAGGTTTTGAAGTTATGCGGTCCGTATTTTATTCAAAAAACTTCTTTCTTGTAAATTTTATGTCAAAATTGGTCACCTTCCTAATAATTCTTTAAAATATTTACATTATTTCAAATTATACTGTACAAAAATAGTTTTATAAAGTAGTAACACATACTACAACTAGTGTCTTGTACTTGAGAATTTGTGGTAGTTAACTGACCTCCCATTTACCAGTTACCGCAAGTGGATCGTTAAGTTATCGTAGTCGGTGTCTTTGCATCTCCACCAGAAATGTGACAAGTGTTGGGTAATACTTACAGAGCTATACTCACATAGAAAGGAGGTTACAACAAACATTCTAAGAGACTACAAGAAGAATATTAAGGAAAGAAAATTGTGGCAGTTACAATAGTTGACATTGTTAAGTCCTTTTTAAACTCCTAAATCGCGTAACTTCAAAAACAGCAATTATCTGAAACCGTACAAAAAAGACTACAATTAGATTTGACGAATCTATTTCAAAATTTGTACAAAAGCTTAAAATGAATTAGTATAATTGGTATATACTCCTCTTTGCGGGAGTATTGTGGTGTAGTGGTTAAAGTTCTCGACAGTAGGCGTTGTGGTCGTGAGTTCAAATCCTCTTCCCGTATTCTGTTATACCCAAGAGTGAAGAAGTGGGTGTACTCTATGTTATACTCTTTTGGTTCCTTCTTTTCTTCTTCCTTTCTCTAGTCCACCTTCTTCTTGTCTTCTATTTTTCTGTTTCTATGAATTTCGCGTTGTTGACTTTTTTCCTCTAAATTATCACGCTTCTGTCGACTCATACTAACAGCCATCTGTGTCTAAGGGTAATTTGGTCAGACTAGAACAGTGGTCGACAAACTCGTCATTGAAAAGAGCAAAATATAAGTCATACGAAATTAATATTTGTTCAAAGAGTCATTTTAAACTTTCATAACTTATACACAACCATTTTGAAAGCTCTGCTGTAGTGACAAGTTTTGCTGAGACATTCTCTAACAAACTATTTAGTGCTTAAAGTACAATCTGGAGTTTATACTGTATGTCTAGGCTTATAGTATTAATAGAAGTGAATTCTATACTAAAATATTCATTGCTTTTTTTGTAATGAATTTTACATCAAAGTGTGCATTACTTTTGAAATGAATGACACATCACAGTAAGGATCACACTTACACTTTGTGTTGAAAAAATTTTTCATAATTAATATATATAATTATTAGTTTCTATTATAAGTATATAACAGAAAAATTGACTTCATAAATACTGCACATTTTCATAAACAATTAAATCCTGTAAATGTTCCTCAGCTTTGTATTATATTATTCATTGTGGTGTCTCACATCTTATATTAGTATGAAATTGCACACTTGTGGGACGATCTAATTTCAAAAATATTGCACACTTTATATGTGTTCTCAAATTTTGTAGGAATATATTAAATAAAACTTGGTACCATACTTATATAAAGATAATATTTAGTTTATATATAATACTCCGGGTCTGCACTTAATATTTGGTGGAAGAGCCGCACTTTGCCGACCTGTGGACTAGAAAAATGAGATAAAAGAAGAAAGTAGTTATACAACTGACAGGAAGGGAAAGAGACCAGAAGGAGAACAAAGAAGAAAGATACTATGAAGAGAAAGTAAGAGATTGTATACAGGAAATAGACTAAGTTTCGGAGAAGTGTTTATAGCAGAAAACAGATAAGGAGTATGGAGTAGGAAGAGAAGAAGTTAGGAGAGGAATAGATAGAGAGAGAGAATGAAGGAGGCTATAATGAGAAAAGTAGAAACCAACCGGGAGAAGAAAAGTAAGTTTGCGGTTAAGAAAACCGTGTTATGGAGTCATGTCAGTTGTACTGCCATTTTAAGGTCAATTTGGTTAGCGGGAAACTCATTCATGGAAACCCAAAAGCGAACACCTGATTCCATATCTGTTTCCCATGACTGGTTTAATACGTTTCTCCGTAACGGTTTTCTGCCTTCTAGAGTTATGCTCCCCACAAAACAAAGACAAAAATTCAATTTCATTTAAAATAGATCGCTCACCATTTCACAACCGAATACCCCTTCCTCCTTTCCCGCTTTTCCTCCACCCCCGCCCGCTGCAAACAAAAATTTTGCTGAGCTTTCATTTCACTTTTCACTGACAGCCGTGCCTGCAACAAATGACAAAATGAGGGAGACTCAACTTCAGGAACACGTTTAACCGAATTTAAAAAAAGGGAAAAATTCAAAAATTTGATTTTCAAAAAAAAGGAAAAAAAGAAAAACTCGCTCCCATCAAAACCAATTTTTATTTTCTCGAAAAGGAGGAAACGGAAGAGGAAGATAAAAATCGAATCGTACGTTTCCCCGATTTTAATTCTCGATTGGCATATGCATTGAATTAAATAAGGAAATGTTCCACTGTCGTTACGACAGCAGTGGGAGTGGGGGCGGGTGGAGGTGTGAAGGGATGAGGAGGATTCAAGAGAGATGAAATTCAAAAATTTAATTTTGTCGCTCTTCGAAAATGTCTCCTCCTCCTGTTTTTATCGCTCTGTTAAGTTTTATTTTCCGAAATTAAATCAGAATTCCGAAAAAAAAAGGATTTCATTTCCGGTTTCGGTCGTCCAAATTTGATTATCGATCGAGGGAGGAAAAATTTTTCTTTTTTTTATTCTCCTCATCAATTATGATACCGAACGACTTTGAAGGGCTCTCCTGATGTTTTCATTGTTCCGGGATCTAACCGCAACCTCTCCAATTTCCTTACTCCGACCTGTACATCCCGACCTTCTTTCTTCAACCATTCAACTAATTAGATCGGATCCTCAAACCCAAGTCTAATTGGCTTCTCACCTCTCTCTTTGGACTTCCTTCTGTCTACTATCTCAGGATGATCGGGTCAGCTCCTCCACAGCTATTAGTCACGGTGACTAAGTCCAACAGAGGCTCCACCAGGGGTAGATAGATATTCTTCACCATTCTACTCTCCACAAATTTTTTTCCCAAACATAGGAGCTTTCGACTGTATAAATTTAACTGTTTCCTTCCAAATCGTGAATCCCTTAACCCCTAGCTATACAGATCAAAAGGATACGTCTGTAAGAAACGTAACGGACGAAGAGTTACTGTAACAAGAAATGAGGTTAATGAGAAGAGAGAAAGAGTGAGAAGGAGATTGAGAGAGAGAGAAAAGAAAGACAGAGGGTTAAAGAGAAAGATGAGTGAGATCTCTTCTTTCTTCAGTCTTCATCTCTACTTATCTTATCTACCTCTCTTTTTATTGTTTCTCTTCTCTTCCTCCTCTCTCTCTCTATTCCTTCTTTCCCTTTCTCTCTTCTTAGAGGACAGAAAGAGAGAGAGGACATACAGTATATGGCTAATAGACAGAAATTGTTATAACTGACGTTTCTTAGACGAGTAATAACATCAAATCTAAAAGACAACAGTTCTTACTCGAATAATATTCTACTTCCGGTTTACTAAGCGGTAGTTTTAATCCTATTTTCCAGCCTTTTTCGAGGTATAACAAGGTTGCGGTAGGAGGATTCGAATTCACGACCACAACTTCTAACTCTGGAACTTTAACCACTACTAGGCCTCTCGCTCACTTCCGGTTTGTTTGTGATACAACAACAATTTTTGTGTATATATGTATAGAAAATGACCCAGAACGACAGGGAAAATTTAAATAATATTGTAACTTCCGGGTTGTTTTATCTCAGGCGAAACGACTTTTCCTCTGGGAACTTTTCCCGGGATTGGAAGTAACGAAGAAAATGTCTTTTCCTGACTCTGTGACGTCATCTTTTACAATTTATAAGCTCTTAAAAAGATAATTGAAAGCGATTTTTCAAGAGTTATTACGGTCACGTGACTTAATCGTAATCCCTTCAGGCCTGGGATTTCAGCGATGACGGTCTTCGGTCGTGTTAGTTCCGATTCCCGTATGTTACAAATTTTGATTTATTTTGTCGTTTTCTTTGTCTGGGTTAATTTACGACTTCCGGTTTAGCTCATCTGAACTAAACCCGAGACCAATCCCGAAAGAATGAACTCAGGTTCCATTGTAGGCACAGCACGAACACCCACAACACCATGTCTGTTGTTTCTTTTATCAGGCTCATTTGTTACTCTGCGGAAACGGAAGTCGTAATGAGATTCAGTCCACTAAATATCGAGTTTGTTGCTATAAATCCACTCTCACCTATTTATTTATTAAATTATACAGTATGCTAAAAAGTTTTAGTGGTTTCCTACTTCTGTATGATTGTCCGTCCTTTTTCCTCTCAAACAACAGAAAACGCATCAATGCAACTTGAATGAACTTCGCTGCCCGGTCAAATTTATCTCTGAGGTAAAGTCTTTTGTTTATTGCGTTTGGAGACTCTAAACCGGTCTAAATTTGAGTTAGAAAGTTCTGCTGAATAAGATAAATCTTTCAGTTTACCTTTTCTTGGAAAAAAGCTTTTTGATGCTCACAACTAAAACCTTTTTTTTTATTATTAAAACAAGTTTCCGACCTTTTCGGATCGTGCAGTCTTCGTTGAAACTCTTGTCTGTGCTTGTTACAGATTTTTCATTCCCAAGACATTCTTTTGTTAAATTTAAATTTGTTATTTAAGAAATGGGTGAATATAATATCTGGAATGACTTAAATTTGCCAATTTTTTGGAGGGAGTGAGTAGATAATATTTATAACGAGAAGAATGGTTTAGTCAGATTCATTTCTGGATCATAAGCATTAAGGTCTATTTGCCGAATTTCTTATTTATTTGTCTATTTTATTCTATCTACTTATCTATTGATCCTTTTCTTCGATCAGGTCATCATCGGACTCACGTTAGTTTCAGCCATTTCTCGTCATTCTGATGGTGTGCTAATATTCTCTCATTTTTGATTACCTTCTGTCTTTCTCTCTTTCCTCCATTTCGTTCCTGTTTACTACTTTCTTCTTTAAGATGTGAAGTCTTTGTATGTTCTCTGTTGTTTTCCCTGCTTCTCTCAGGTCTTTTTCAGTTTCCGTGAGCCATGTTGGCTGTGAGGAAGTGTTTGTTTGAAGATTTGGTTGGTTAGTCTTTCCATTCTAGCCAGGTGTCTATTCTCTTTCGGAGTTCATGTCAGTTATCTTTGAGCTCGCTATTGTGACTTCTCGAATATTTGTTATCTTTATTTTTCATTATTATCTACTTTATTTTATCTACTTATTTTATTTTATTTACTTCCTTATTTCGCTTTACCCATTTATACAGTAAGAGGTCGTAGAAAAAACGGCGAGAAAACCGGACAACAGAGGAACAGGTACGACAATTAAGACGACCGGGCACTTGATACACTTATACAGAATCACTGTCTTTCTAAGTCTGGTAATATTTAAATAAAAGAAGTTTTATTATCGATGAATTTGAATGTTCCCTAAGCTGACTAACTGTAAACGTAACTTTAACGAAACGAAGTTTTTCCAGACTTCCGGAGATCCGGTTCGAAGGACCAATGTTTGTGGCGCTATTTCACTGTGGACGCGAAATATGGCTACTGCGGGACAGTAACACTTGTTAATAATATTATTAAGACTTATACTGTATATGTATTTATTTTCAACCCTAAACCAGAACTCCATTTTAACTCTTTGACTGCTTTTCGTATGCACATATTCCCCCAGTCCCAGTATGAAGTTGAAACACGACGTCAGCAAGATTCACACGATGTCTTTTATTGAAAGGAAGGCAGCCAGGCACGCTATAATTCAATTTCCCACCAAACGACACAAATCTGCAAAATTACCCTCAGATGCTCGCTGACTGACATAACTAATGCAAGCGAAGGCGGATGCACAATCTCATTAATCGTTTTATTAAGCATTCGCTCGTTATTTCCGTCTATCACCGCCCACGTCTTCTCAAGATGCCTTAATCATCTTTTATTAATGTCTGATTGCAATTAGCATCTTTCCTCAAAGTAAGTAGATCAGCGAAATTTAAACTTAACGACTGCAGTTGAAGTTTAGTAGATGATATACACGCATCCCTGATCATTGTTTTGATCATCCACTCGTGAGGCGGGTTTTGTGCTTATTGTCTATATTATCTTTATCCCCAATTTGGGCTTTCTTAAAATAAATTTTAGAGAAATGTCAGATTTTACTCATCAGGGCCAAATATATATACCCTCTAGGGTCTTTCACTCTTGTGGCAAAAATAAACATTTCTAGCTTGTCTAATTACATATATTTGCTGTTCTTAGTTACAATTTATTTATTCAAAGGTTAATACTATTTCCAGGCTGAAATCAAATACATTTTTATAATATAATTAGAACAATAATATATATTAGTAAAATAGTCACATTACAGGTTTTGAATATCATGAGAAGGAAATTTTCATAAGCAAGGGATCCCAAGGACAATTGAGGATTCCTTGCACAGTTTCGTCAGTTATTGTTCGCTTTTTGGGTTGTGTTTCGCTTTCTTTTAGTGGTTCAACTGCCTGCCATGTTGGTCAGGTTCTTGTTTTCTCGCTTTGGAGTTTCATACTTATTGTGGGTAAAGGGTTGAGTCCTTAAGTCCCTTATAACAGTATAAGAACAAGAGCAAAAAGACCGTTGGAATTGATTCATACAGATTTAAGTGGCCCAATAACTCTTACCGGCGTAAAACATAAAATTTTTTATTAAAAATGTAAATACTACATTTAAAAATTTGGTACTACTGTCTTATGTATGGCTGTTGTATTTGTATCAGGTCATAATAGCTTAGGTTGTACTGCTTTGCATGGCAGATGTTAGATGGCTAGTAACTAACAAGTAAAACAATTCGGAGTAACAAAAGCATAGAGTAAAAATCACAGAATATCTATCAGCGGATATACTTTACTCGAGGTTGATCTTTATGTAACAGAATGTAGTTATTAACGTGTTGTTTGTTCATCCATATTGTCATTCCCAAAGATCATCCGGAACCAATTCTACCAATCAGTCTACCAGACCGGAAACCAATTCTGCAAAACGGTTTTCTTTTTCTTCTTGTTCTTTCTTCCGTAATATTTGTTCACGAAAAGAAAAACTTTTCCGGGTCGCAAGTTCTTCCGAAATGATTTCCTCAGTTTTTCTTTTCCTCTCCAACTCGAACACGGTTCATTTGTCTCCTTAATCGAACCTGAGAGGTTTTATTTTTTTTATTTGATTTTTTAAAATGGCGGAAAATGTGATTTAAATCAAAAGACCTTTCCTTTCTATTACATCGCCAGAAGGAAAGAAAACGAAATTTCACCTTTTTCGTTTTTCTTCTTTCTCTTGTTGTTGTTGTAAGAAGATACCTTAAAAGTTTTTCTCCCTTTTTTAGCGCCGCTATTTCCGGCTTAGTTAAAAGGAGAAAATTGCAATTTTTGTTACTTTTTTGTTCGTCGAAACATCAAAAGAAATAAAAATTGAATTCTCCTTCTTTAATTTTAAATTTCCTTAAATAAAAATTGTCCTTTTGAAGTTTCGAATTTTGTTTCTTTGATTTTTTATTTATCTAATTAATTATCTTTTATTGTTTCCGGTTCCTACGTTTCTTTTAATTTTTATTTGAGACTTGATGTCATTTTGACTTTGTCCGTTTTGCATCGCTCCTGAGTTTTTATCTTCTGTTTCTCCAGATCACTTTAAATAGTGAATACAATTTTTTTTTGCACGAGTGTTATCCCTTCTGTTTTCGTGACGGTGGTTTCGTTGTTATGGTGTTAGCCCCATTTTAGTATATTGCTAACAAATTCAAAGTGAATACACAAATAGTTTTTATATAACGTTTTACTATCAGCTACTGTTAGAAATATTTTAGTTTGGTCACCCTGCAGCCGCGCAGAAGCGATTGAAATGAGAGAATTAGACTTATCTAGTAAAAGTTCATATTCATCATCCATGAATCCAGAATTATACAATTTCACATATTCTGTTAGAACATTTGTAGGCAACAGGAGAGCCTGTAATGCAAGATTATTTTCTGACGCAGATTTCATAAACACCATGAAATCAGAGAATTAGGCTTATCTAGTAAAAGTTCATATTCATCCTCCAAAGTTGAACACCAACAAACTGCAATCGTCGTGGTGTTTTTCTCTAACATCTACTATAAACTCATACAAATACAATATTTATACATATATTAAGATAGTAGTACTAACATTTTATATGTAGTATTTACACTATTAACAAGCATGACAAACTGCAAGAAACTCTTCTAAAATAAAAAGCTAAGAAAAAGTGGTTCAGACCCAGGTTCTACCATAGAGACCGTAGAACCAAGGGGTGGGTAGGTAAATAGACTTCTCTTAGAGTAAGAAACCGGAAGAATTTCCAGAACTGCGATTCTGCTAGAAGTATTCACCGAAAGACGCTAGTACCAACCAGTAACCGGTTGGACGTCGAAAGGCATTATTCAAAGTTTCAATTTCGCTTCTTAAATGTGAAAACAAACCAGTCATAAGTTAAAACACCAGAAGAAGTACTCATCACAGGACGAGAAGCGCAAGTAAGCGAAGGAAAAAGACGATATAATCGATGTTGCTGAATTTAACAATTTTGAATTGAACTATGCGAAATATTGCGAAAGTGCAGACCTAGAAATAGACCAGAAACTTTTAATGTCTTCAATTTGTTTGAACTGTAGTATTGTAATAGTTCATTTATTTGTATGATATCTGACACTTAGTGGCCAAGATGATTTTCACTACAAACATGACAACAAGCGTCGTCACTTTTATTCGCCTCCTCTATTAATTCTAAAAGAAGTAGCTAAGGAAATTGATAATAATGATTAGACACCAGGAAGCTCCTGCCGTGTAGAAATGTACATAACGCGCTACAAATAGTAATAGAAGCAATATTAACTGCGAAATTAAGCAATAGTTCAAAAGCAAATGCAACTAGACCGCCATGTGATTAAATAATCAAACAACCACGTGTAGTGACCGTAAAGCAAGCAATTCAGCGTCTACTCTCTTTGAATATTCCTACTGAGCATTGTATTAATTAGCTGGGCCCTGACCTTGACCTAATTTTGTGTAATTACGGATGAAAAACAAACATGGCCCAACAAACAGGTGTGTTTTAATAAAGATTATTGAGAACTTTGA
The DNA here is from genome assembly GCA_016920875.1 of Columbicola columbae. Taxonomy (NCBI): domain Eukaryota; kingdom Metazoa; phylum Arthropoda; class Insecta; order Psocodea; family Philopteridae; genus Columbicola; species Columbicola columbae. The sequence continues at coordinate 12,955,299 of JADMLL010000004.1, read as the reverse complement.
AAGGATTTGGTTTTTTATTAAAACTAAGTCTCGAAATCGAGGTACGCGCTACAACACCAGGAGCCCCATCGCTTATCTGCTTTCCCATAGTCCTAAAGAACCGAATTAAAACTCAATTAAACTCAACTGTACAATTTCTCGGAATTAATGATCGTGTGCTGACCTGGAAGACCCATATTATATCAAAACGTGTTTAAGACTATTTGGTTCTAAACAAATTTCCGGGAACTAATGGGAAGATGGTCAGAACTATAACTTGGTAATAAACTCCTTACTTACAAAGCTATCATTAAAACCATTTGAGCCTAGGGAATCCAATTATGTGGTTCGTTTCTGAACTCCAGAAATCCTAAATCAACAGCCTAAACAAACTAATTATACAGTAGCCACATACTCATACAGAATAACTGCTCCTCCTACCGACATAAAGCACTCGACTTTGCAGAACTTTAAAAAATAAATTAATTAATTTAACTGTAATGAAGTGAGAGGGAATGCCTTTCCTCCCGTCACAATAAGAAAGAGTTTAATGAAATCGAATGAATAGATGATCAAAGTCCGGTAGACCTGCTGGCGGAGAAGAAAAAAAGAAGAAGAAAAGGGAGAAAAGTGAAGTGAAACACGAAAACGGGCGATAACGCCAAAATTAAAGGGAAAGATCAAGGAAAAAAATGGGATGGGAGGAGATGGAAAGGAGAGAAAACGAAGACGAAAGGGTTTTCAAAACAATAGAAAAGGAATTCAAAATCTGTTTTTTTCTCTCGAGAGGAAATCTCTTAAAAGAAAAAGGCCTTTTCCTTTTCCTCTTAGACGAATTCTCTCTCAAAAACTTAACTGAGATTTATTTCCGGTTCATTCATCTCAAATTTTGTCCTCCCACCCACCTCGTCCGCTTTCTTCACTTTCATCCATTTAGAACAACAAGGACTGACTTTCATTTTCTTTCTGAACTTGATACCTTTTTCCGCAGATAAATTTTCCCCCAACGATATCTTTACTAAATGATTTTGGAAGATGACAATGAAAAGAAATTTTGGTTTTCCTTCAACCCACCTTTCCTCTCCCTCAGCAATTAGCCTATCTCTTAGTAAGAAGTTCCTTTGTTTTCGTTTCTATATGTATCAACCAAATGTGATGGATAGTCTGATAGACGCTGACTATTTCTTGAATGACTTCGCTGACTATTGACTGAATGACGATTTATAATTTTGATTTTATAATAATAGACAAAGTAGCGGAAGTTCTGTGGTGTAGTGGTTAACTGCCAGACTAAGAAGTTATAGTCGTGAGTTCAAATCCTCCTCCCGTATCCTGCTACACCAAGGGGAGACAAAACGGGAGCAGAAGTCTTACAAAAAGCAAATTAAATAATAACACAAAATCTGTCTAGCATACGTAGTGACAATTTTTATTATGATGAAAAGAATAAAGAGGGAGAGAGATAGAGAAATAAAATATGTGTGAAAAAGAAAGAGGTAAATAGAGAAAAATAGTAAACCATATAATGAAAAGATCAAAACCAAAAGAAAGGGAGAAATAAGAAAAAAACGTCTGGAGCAAACGAGAAATAAGAGAGAAATAACCAGGAAACAAAAAGCATAAAGAAAGCACAAAAACAGAGAGAAAACCGATGAGAAACCAAGAACTGATGGAGAAATAAGAAAAAAACGTGCAAAGAGACAGTAGTAAAGAGAGGGCTTTAAAAATGAAAAAGAAAAAAGAAAATGGAAAAGGAAAAAAAAAATAACAATAAAAAAACCACAAAATTTCCAAGACTGCAGTAAAACGGAGGAGTTTTAAAAACCGTGAAAAGAAAAAGAGGAACAACAGAGATAACCAGACAAAGAAGAACATACAGGAAGGGAGACATAGGGGACATAGGGAGACAACCATGAGTAATCAAGAACACAAGAGAGAGAGATATAATATAAAAAGTGAAAAAAGACAGGAGTAAAGAGAGAGAGTGTTGAAAAAGACATAAGAATGGAAAAGAAAACAAAACGAAGTAAAGAAGGGGGTATAATAATAATAAAAACAAAAACAAAAACAAACAAGCGAAGTTCCAAAGAGTGCAATAAAACAGAGGAAGAGAGAAATTTAAAAATAGAGATAAAAAGAGAGAGAGATAGAGAGACAAAGAAAAACATAAAGAAAGCGAGAGGAACAGAGAGAGAAAACCATGAAAAACCAAGAACACAAGAGAGGAAGAGAAATAATAAAAAAAAGTGCAAAAAGACAGAAGTAAGGAAAATAAATAGAAAAAAAGCGATAGAAATAACAACAAAAAAACAAGGTCAAACAAAACAAGGACCCAAAAAGTGCAATAAAGCCAAGAGGAAGAGAGAAATTAAAATTAAAAAGAAAAGAGAGAGAGATGACAACAGAAAAGCACAAATAAGTCAAAAAACCAGAAAGAGGAGAACCGTAAAAGAAACAAACCAAAATTGAAATCAAGGACCACAACCAACCACAAACAAAACTTTCCGCTTAAACATTTGACAATGACATTGGAATAAAATAACAGAAAGAACAAAACTTTGGAAAACGATTGAACCGTGGAACACACGATCCAATACCAAACTTCAAATGAACCTGACAAAGACAAGACAGAAGAAGAAGCATAGGGTTGATGCAAAGACGGGAAATTGCTGTTGTAAAATTAATGAGACGAACAAATCACCGAAACAATTAGTCGAACTCATGAATAAACAGAACCGAGATACATGCGACTAGATGAAAGCACGCTTACAAAAGCTTTCTCACTGAATTTATATCCTCTGGCGAAAAACGAAAGAATGAACCCGGAAAGAAGAGTAAACTACAACCGGAAATACATGAAACAAATCACCCAATAACAAGGAAACAAAAAGGCGATGGAAAATTAGAACAGAAAGCTTTACTTATACAAATGCCAAAATCACGTGACCTCGATTTTGCGAAAAACAAAAAAGAAACTAAAGAACACGTACTGGCCGATTTCGAAAGCTCTAGTGAAAGCGATTAATCCAATTTCCTTGTTTTCTTCACACGTAGCCGATCATCTGCTCCCGCTTTAAAAGCAAAAAACTAAAAACAAAATTTTTTATTTTTAAATTCGAGCTTTTAATCTTCCCAAAAGCTCTCCCTCGCTTTTCCCACTAAAAACCAAGAGATTTTCAATATCCGGTCATCGAAATGAAAATCACCTTCACGGGGAACACTTCAACGCTTGTTCATCATCATAATCGAAAGAGAGTAGAATTTCAAAAGCTCCCACCATGTCGCTTTCGAAAAGCAGTACCGTTGCCAGGGAAATACTTCCAATCAAAATCAAAATGAAATTGTTAATTGCTCACCTGGCGTAATAATCAGCTCAGCGATCTACAAAAACCTTTCTACTCTCCTTTCGCTCGCTCGCTCGTTCCTTCCTAAGGAAAGCTTTTGATTTTTTCGCTGCTGCCCCTTCTTACCTTTCTCACATTTTTCTCGAAAATGGAATCCAATTAGACAAGGAAAAACTCGAAAGCGTTCTTATAAACCGATTTTTAATGAACTCCATGAAACGAATTAAGCTGAACAAAGATTCCGTCCAGGTCACGGGGGAAAAGGAAGCGGGAAGGAACCACAGTTAACGAGCCAGCTTTCTTGAGCTTTTGAATGAAAAACGAGAAGGAAAAAAAATTAATTTTCTTTAAATAATCAGGATTTTTCTCGAAAAATAGACGACTTCAGTTTATCTTCCTTCCCTCTCTAACTCTCGTCAGCTATTGTTTAGCTAAGGAGCTGGATTTCGCATTATTATACTTTTTAATGGAAATTTTTAAAACCAGTTAAAGCTCTCATTTTATTGGTGTCTGTTTATGTTGTTGTCTCTGTAGGGAGTCAGAGAGGAAGGGAGTGTCATTAGCTTAAGTGAAAGCTATTTGACGACGACGATTTATGACTATTCGAAAACCTTTCTTTCCTATTACCTCACCTAAATGTCAAATTTATGTTTATTCAAGAGAATTTTCATTTCCCTGGTCTTCTTCAAAAATAAACAACAGCGACATAAAAACCAAAAGTTCAATGTTTTCAGGCGTGGAGACCTTGTGACACCCTTTCTCGAACAACAAGAATTCGAATTGAAACCAATTAAAAAAGGTTTCGAACAACCTAAGAATCAATAAAAATGGTAATTCGATTACAAATGAGCTAGCAAAGGGTAGACAAAAGATGGCCGTCGAAGAGGGAACATTCAATCATTCATTCAAATTCCTCGATCCAGTTTAGAAATCCAGTACCATCCCAAAAATTTGGTTTAGTTTTCGTGTATCAATCACGTGCGTTGGAATTTGTAGTTAGTCAATAAGCTACAGTGTTAATAACACTGTGCACACATTAAACTTTCTGTGTTTATCACATTTACTGGCTAGTTTATAAAATCTCCAACTTGTAATGTGGAATTTAATGAAAGTTGTTCAAATTAGGAGTTGGATATTATACACTAGCCGGTAAATGATAAAAACTTCGTAATTTGTCACATTAACCGAGTTTGATTGGTGATTTTTAATAATCGCCGGAAATTATAGAATATAGATGCTTGTTTTATCACTTTTGCCGTAACATATATACGATTTGTCTTTCCAAATCACACAAATTAATTTGAAAGCTCCCAAAAGCTCCTTCTTTAAATTTCTATTTATATAGCTTTTTATTTCGTTTTATGTTTCACTTTTAACCGCGCCTTCAAATCAAACAGTAGAGGTTAAAAGTCACTTAAAGCCTTTTTTCCGTTTTTATTTTTTAATCTTCACTCCGTCAGAACTCGAAAAACTTTTCCAAAACTTCTCAAAATGAACTACCTAACAATACGAAAGTTGGTTTTGTCTCTCGCCAACTTTCTATCTCTCACTCTCACCTCCTCGATACAATTCCCTTTCTCGCACACAAAATGGAAGACAAGAGGAGGACTTCACCCAGACAAAAAGAAAAAAAATTTTTTTATTTTAACATCGAGAATTTCTCAGTTGAAAGAATTCCTAAGATGAAATGAAGAAAAAGGAAGTGAAATAGGAGTATAAGTAATGATATACATAAAAGATGAGTGAGGAGTGGGGACGAGGGATCGCTACCTTTTGTTTGTTTTCATAATGACTGAATTTATTCGGTTCGTTCACCTTTTCTCCTCATATTTCGTAAAATATATTTTCGAAAATGAGCTGTATTAAGCGAAGCTTAACAAACGGATGTTAGTTAAGCTCAACTTAAAACGTAGAAATCTGAGGTGATTGGAGGTCACGTGAATACTATACAAGAAATTATAGAAATCTTAGAAAATGCCGGTTATCCACTAAATATTAGTTTCAGGAAAAGGTCAACCGTTAATTAGGGTTTGGTGTCTTCCTACGGAAATTGCCATCTTCACTATTTCCCAACAGCAACAGGAAAAAAAAACGATTAATGTATAAACTTACACCAACATAAACTTCAACTACTTATTAACAGCATTTTAAACTACAAAACTTTAATTATAAGCTTCGTTTAAACCATAAAACTCTCATCGGATCTTCTTAATCTTCCACTGTCTCTTGGTTTTTGTGATAATGGTAACCCCTTCTGCTGTTGCTCAGTTTATTAGGCCAATTCCCTGTCCCCACAATTAATTCATGCTCAAGTCAGCGTTTTGTTTTGAGAGACAAAGTTTCCTGCAGTTAAATTTTACTGTTATTAGTGTTTCCTAGTGTTATCAGTTTTTAATTAATAGTGAGCTCTTGTTTTACGGCCTTGATACGAACGTCAAATAATCGCATTAAAAAAGACGTTAGTTTTAATTGAAAAGGGAGTGTAGCAGCTGTTGTGGAACTTTCACAAGTTGGCATAACTCCAAAAAAACGAAAAAGGTTCAGAGTGAATAGTTGAGACTGAGTCTCGTGTTTAGTTGTAACAGGATATGAAAGGCTGTTCGAACTCTCAACAACAAGTTTCGCTAGTAGAAACAAATCATTTCATAAATAATGCACACTCACGAGAAGTTTATTTCATAAGTATTTCACGCTTTTGACTGACAGTTTCATTATGAATCTACTTTGTAGGTTGTTATGTGAGGAAGCGTTTAGCTCCCTGTGATGCTGACGAACCCTTAGAACCAAGTAATCAAGCCGCAAATAGCTGACTAAGTCTTCACCACCTCGAGACTTATTATTAATACTCTACTACTACAGAGACTTACGATTGACTCACATACTACTACTACTTAGGTTTTGTTTATTATTTAAAGGAAAGGGAAGTCCTAGGTCAGCAATCATATTTTTGGGTTTGAAGGTCTGAATTTTTATTCAGCAATCGCTGACCCAAGACTCTGACTTAGCTGAATCTTTATGGACGAGCCATTGATCTAATAGTTTCTAATAGGGAAATCCTTCCCATAATATTTTCAAGAATCTATTTCAAAAGTAATGCACACTCTCACAAACGAGTTGAGTTTTAATAGCATTGGTATAAACTCGAGCGGACACAGGGTGGTGAAAATGGTTCGAACTTTTAGGAGAACTAGATCACCCAACCAAAGGCCTCCTACAGTTGAAGGGAAAGTTGAATTGTTACACTCGATTCACTTAATAAATTATCTGAGTAACTTTGTATATAGCCAAGAAGAAGCAAGAGAGTGAACAACGAAAAGTCAACCTTAAGAAGAAAAGCAAAAAAAGAAAACCAAAAAGAGGAAATTACGCATAGAAAGACTCAGGCAAATCCAAAACTACCAGGCCAAACCAGAATTAAAGAAATGAAGCTGGAAAAGCAGAAAACAGAAGAAAAGCCCGTCAAAATTCTACACACGGCCCTGATTCATAAGAATGTAATATTTAAACTCGTAATCGCGGCAATAAAACTTTAATTTTTTGGAAAATAAAAATCTCTTTCCTTCCCCGAACGCCTGTAATAATGGTGAATTTAATGAGAACCATACTTAAAAAAAGGAAAATAAAGTTTCTTCTTTGTAAGAAGACTTCAGAGAGAGAGAGAGAGAAGAGAATGAGTAAAAAGAAAAGCTTAGAAGCAAACAAATCGACTGGCGGAATTTCAAATCGAAAACATTTCCCGGACTAAATAGACGAAGACGCCGTTCGGAAGGGAAAAAAAAGATTTCTTCTTCATTCTCGTCACGTTCGCTTATAGAAATAAATTGAAAAAGACAAATTGAAATCCTCCGGATCCTTTCTCCATAACCCCCCCGCCGCTTCCATTTTTTCCATGGCCATCACCACCGAAACCTCAACTTCTTCCGTTCTCATGACCCCTCCGGCTTTTCATTATCATCGTCCAATTCTTTCGTTTGTCCTTTTCCGTTCCGTTCGGTCGTCCGTCGTCGGAAAGGATTCGTTGAAACGTTCTTTTAGCAACTTTCTCGCTTTCCGCTTGGTTGAAGTGAAAGAATATATCGTATCTTGACGTCAGAATCGTGACGAGAATCCGTTCGCCTTCCAAAAGAAGAAAGGAAAAAAACAGCACCCGTTCAACTTCTCTCATCCTTCGTTAAGTGTCGGAAACGTGCTCCTCCACCTCCTCCTCCTCTCCCACTTTCTTCTCCGAAAAGTTTTATCACCGTGAAAACTACTTTATTCTGTCGTTTATCTTTGTCTTCTCTTTCACTTCCTCTCCTCTCCACTCCTCCCCATACCTCCCAGTTTCTCTCTCTTTCATCTCGAAGCGGTTCGGTTTCTTTTAGTGCTAGATGAGCCGTGAGACTTTTAGCAGCGACGTTTCTTTTTTTATTAGTAAGAGAAGGAGAGAAAGAGGAACAGTGAAGTGAAGAAAGAAACAGAACAGAAAGAAGAGAGAGAGATACTCAAGCCCAATATCCGGTTTCGATTTTAGTTGACAGTCCAAAAACCTCTTCAAATGCCAATTTTCTTTAGGCCTTTCATTTATTCATTTCTTCCCTCACTTTCCTCACCCGTCAAACGTTCACCTTTCCACGTGAAAATATGTGAGAACGTTCGATATTCACTTGAAAGTGACGTCAATACTCATCCAACAACGAACGGATCGACAGCCTCAAATCCCTGACATTTCTCTCACACTCCATCATTTTATTGTCATTCATATTTGGAGGACTTTTAGAACCGCATTCAGGATAATAAAAAAATATACATCACACCGGAAGTCTAACTGTACGTTTTTCCTTTCAGGTGTGCATCGTGGAAAAGCGAGGCACCGGACAACTCTACGCCATGAAATACATGAACAAGACACAGTGCAGGGAGAGAGATGCCCTCAACAACGTTCTCAAAGAAGTTGAAATATTAACAACGCTGGAGCATCCCTTTCTGGTCAACCTTTGGTTTTCTTTTCAAGGTATGAAACCCAACCCAGCCTCCATTGTCGGATTTGAGTTTCCGGTTAAATCCCTCCTCTCATTTCCTCATTAAAACAATAAAAACATGAGAGAGAATCAAAGCTAAAACAACTAAAAATACTTCAGCCGAGGATTTCGTTGTTAAAGCCTTTAAACTCTCACATCCCACGGAGAGCTTGTGAATGGAAATGGCGTCGTTCGACCGGAAGTAGATTAGGGAAAACCTCTCGAACTTTCAGTCGGGCCTGGGTCCCCCAATTGTCATTATATCCTCGTTCGCTTCTAATTTTATTTGTTTTCGCTTGGGTGTGTGAAATAATCTAATTCCAAAACTCGACGATTTCAAATCAAAGGACCCCCATTAAAGACGCCATCTTTAAACTCTATTCAAATTCATTTTCCTCGCCCTTATTCACACTCTACAACCCTCGACGTTCCTTCGGAAACTTTTAGGGAAATGTCTTTTTAACTTCTTTTACTATCTTCTGTTTCCTGGGCCCTTTCCTCGAGAAGAAGCCTCCTCCCTTGTCTCTTCCTGATTCTTCCTCTACCCTTATCTCTCTCTCGTTCTTTCATTCTTCCTGTCTCTCCTTGGCTTTTCATTCTTTCTGTCCTTTTCTTCCTCTTATTGTATGGCTACCCCTATTCCTCTCTTTTTTCTTCTATATCTCTCATTTTCTTTTCCTTCTTTTATTATAGCTAGCTCTCTTTCTGTCAATGACTGTCTTTATCTCCATTTCTGTCTTTTTTCTTCAATCTCCTTTTCCTTTTCTCTATCTCGTCCTCTGCCTCCGTTTTTCTTTTTCTTTCTCTATTTCTACCTCTCTCCCTATTTAACTGTATATTTATCTTCACCACTCTTTTCAGCTATTGCTTGAAAGAGGCGATTTTCACTTGCAAAAATCTTTCCAACTTCCTTCCTGCTCCACTTTAATAACCACTCTCCATATTTATAAAGTGAATGGCCAGAGTTATAGTTATAGTTGATTTTAATCCCGTTTTTCACCATTTTTGGGTATAACAGAATACGGGAGGAGGATTTGAATTTGTGATTACAACTTTTTAGTCTGGCACTTAACCACTACACCAAAGACCTCCCACATAACCAGAGGCAAGGTTTGGAAAGTTACTGAAAACAAAAAAAAAGATTTTTCATCAAAACAATTTTCCATCTCATCTTTCGTCGACCAGAAATATCCTTCGGATAAGATTTATCTCAAAGATAAAAAAATAAAAGTTCCGAGCTTTTCGAAATCACTTCACGTCAATGTCAACAACCCCAAACTGTTGGTACACAACACACACACACCGCACACACAGCACATACACAAAACAAAAAAAAAATAATTTCGAATTCGTAGAAGTTCCCAAACAGATACGTGAAGAAGAAGATGATGACAGAAAGATGTTTTCTTAATATTTCAAAACAGAAAAAAGAATTTTTTTTTTCAAGCACGAGATTCCTTAAGCGAGGAGAATGTCAACTTTCGATTTGATCTTCTTCTCCGCCATTTTCGAATCGATTTTGATGGCGTCACGTTCTCAAAGGGGGGTAGAAGATAAATAAAAAAAATCATAAATTTCAAAAGACCAGAGAAGAGAAAAACGAGAAGTATCTTTGACAACAAAAAAACGAACGAACGAGAGAAAATGGCCCCGAACGCCCACGAATTTACACGTTTTTCGTTTTAACTGGATTTCTCTGTTGCCCGTGGGACATCATCCGTACACACTCCTCTCTCTCTCTTCCTCCGCCCTTTCTCATCCTTGATGACATCCAACCTGTATAACCGTTACTCTATACTGAAACAAATAAAGTGGTCGCTTTAGACTTTGAGAGGGTAGGGGTGAGAGGAGAGCTGGGACGGGAAAAGAGAGAGAGGCGACCAAAACCGGGAAGATTACGAGCAAAACGTTGTTAACAACACAAAAAGAATTTTAAAAGGGAAAACGACCAAAGCTGACTCGTGGGAATTGGAGATATGAGGTGTCACGTGGACATTAAATCACACCCAACGGGGTTCCTAATTCGTTCACTAGGAAACACATCCCTGAAATCTAAACATCCTAACTCTCCCCCTACCCCTAGTCCATCGCTATATTTTGACAAAATGAACGGAGATGGGTTTGGACCAAAACCCCGGGACCTCGTCTACCAAAATACCAAGCCTCATGTTTATTTGATTAATTACAAACCAAAATTTGGTAATGTTTAGCTTTTGAGTTAATCTCTCATCTAAAGACATTTTTTTACAAAAGTAGGAAAATTTTTATTTTTAAAAGGATTTTCCGACTAAACTCATTAACTCTCCACGATCCCTGTTGGAACATGGAAATGACGTAAAAACTGCATGCAAAGTGAAATCATTTAGTCGTTCAAAACGTGTTTACTTTCCCAAGTCTGTCTGACCCAATCAAATGATATTTCCAGTACAGAACAAAGTTTTGATCCAACCTGCCGGAAACAGACCACAATGTACGTGCCTCAAACGTTATTCCGGTGGATTCCCGGCGATGAAATCCTAAAATCCTCTACCGGGAAAACACTTTAAACCGAGAATTTCCCGTGAGAAGCACTCTTTTGGGTTGGAACTAGTTTATAGAACGTGCTTCTCCAAAAATAATTTTCACCCACAATTGGATAATCGAACGAGCATTCCATAACGGATGTCTTAGCACCCGAACAATCTATCTGCCATTCGAATCGTATCAGAATCAATAAACTGATCAAACGCTTCCTATTTAGTCAGATATACCGGAAATGGTGGTAGCCAAAGGTATAGTAAAAGTTTTGAGAAAGTCAAACAGAGTTGAAGGCTTTAACGAAACTTTAACAGAAACTGTTCATTCTAGCGACATATACTAAAAGCTCGCGTAAGCTTCTTTCCGACTGTTTGACCAAGTTTAATATGAAAATTATTTTTCAGATGAAGAAGACCTTTTCATGGTATCCGATCTCTTTATGGGAGGAGATTTGAGATACCACATCCAGCAAAAAGTCCACTTCAAAGAAGATTGCATTCGGTTATACGTCTTTGAGTTGGGACTAGCTCTAGAATACCTAAAGAGTAAGTGTATCGTGCACAGAGACGTCAAACCAGACAACATTCTACTCGACAAAAACGGACACGCCCACTTAACGGATTTCAATATAGCGACAATCCTTCGAGACGGTCAAATGGCGACTTCTATGAGCGGAACCAAGCCTTACATGGGTGAGTTTTCGAGACTATTGATTTCCTTCTGAGGCTCTATCCCCATCATCTATCTACTGTCATCTTTCTAGCTCCTGAGATTTTCGCTTGCGCAACGGACGAATGCGTTGGTTACAACTTCGCCGTCGATTGGTGGTCTTTGGGTGTCTGCGCCTACGAAATGCTATCCCTATCGAGGCCCTACGACATCCACTCGACGACTTCTATAAGCGAGGTCAGAAGCCTGTTCAACACTCCGCTTATCTATCCTCGAAACTGGTCCCCCGAAACTGTGGATCTTCTGTCAAAGGTATGACTTCCGCTTTTCCTTCTCTAATGATGTGGAATTCAATCGTGAACGACACGTTCGCTTCTAATATTTCCTTCTGTCAAGTGAGGAAAGTTTCAAACTATCAACAGCAAAACATCTTCGCCTACTTAAAAAATTTATTTCTCAAGTTTAATGTTCTAAAAAATTTTGAATTTGAGTTACTGCCTCCCTTCTTTCTCACACTCTCTTCTCTTCTTCCTCTTTTTCCGCCTTTCACAAACCACAAACTTTCATAAACTTTTACCGCGTGAATGTTTATAAACTACGCACGATTTTACTGTTGTTCAAATCACACGAACTTCTCTCTTTCCGGTTCGACCTACTTCCCTGGCGACTGATAAATTCGAACGGGGTGTAGATAAGATCAAACCGTCTATTTTTCAATTTAAACATCGCGTGTTAATTTGACGTTACGCTAACTATTTTAAACTTTTAATTAAATGAATCTTAACCTTAATTAAGAAGCGAAGAATTTTCACCTCACGTTGTCTTTTCACTTTTGAGGGATGTTCGCTTCGCCAATAAATTACAAATTTTTGGGGGGGTCTTTTCTTTCAGTTGCTCTGCGTGAAACCCAGTGCCAGAATCAGTTCACTGGCTGAACTGAAAACCGTGCCTGCAGTTTCCCACTACGACGTCACTCAAGTGCTGGAAAAAAAAATTAAACCTTCTTTTACACCCCCGGTGAGTTTTCCCTCTTTTCAGATTTCTATTTATTTGGATTCATACCGGTAGTTAGTGCTGACACAATTCCATTCCTTCAAATTTTAGAAAGACCATTTAAACTGTGATCCGACTCTGGAGCTGGAGGAAATGATAGTCGAAGCCAAACCACTTCACAAGAAGAAGAAGAGGTTGGCTAAGCAAAGATCCCTTCAACCAGCCATGAGTCTAGATTTGGTAAGTTACACACTTAAAATGTGATCAGTGCTCACACATAACGCGGTATTCACAAATTTCGGATTTGTTCTTTCCAGAGTAATGAAGTACAATCCCCCGACGCGGCCGGGAAAATAATCGAGTTTCGAGTTTACAACCGCGAACGAGAACTCAGGAGAAGAGAGCTGGAGAAGAAGGAGAAACAATGGGAAGAAGAACTTCTCAAGAGTATGAAACTCTGCGACTTGGACGAGAACCCGGGAAAACCCTCGAATCCCACTCAAAGCCTCAGCTCTCACAATCTCAACAAAAACCGATTGAAATACCAAAACCTGAAGAAATCCTCCAGTTATTCCTACTGCATCTGCGAGGAGAAGTCTTTCGTCGACGAGAAACATGAAAAACAAAGCTCGTATGAGTGCACATGCGAGAGTGAAGAATACAAAGACGTGGGACTATCTGAAAATGACGTGGTGCCAGAAAACCAAACAGCGGAAATAAAAAACTGAAAGTGTAAAAAAAAGAACATTAAGTGTCCTTTTGAGAGTTATTTCATTCTTTTATTTTATAGATTATAATAAAAAAGACAATTTTGGCGGAGAGGGGCGGTGGGAGGAAGGGAAATCGGTTTGTACAATAACTCACCAAGGGAAAGCCGCTAATTTTGACTGTTCGCAATCTGACGAACAAAAAAGGCTTTTTCTCTTACGGTCTTCTTTTTCTTTCTATTGTTTCTCTCTTGACACTGTTTTTTTAAAGAGGAAATAAAATATTTACTTTAGAGAATTCTATTAGTGTTTGCTTTCGTTTAAATTGTCCTTCTCGTAATCATTTAATAAGTGGATTCATCACGAGAGAGCTTTGTCCTGAACAAAGAAAACAAATTCCAAAGCAAACGACACAGAGCAGAAAGGAGGAGAAAAAAATCCAAAGCGAAAACCGAGACCTAAGTACACGAATGATACACAGGTACCGATAGTGCCCCCCTCCATCCTTCTCAGGTTGCTTCCCTTTGAAAAAAAAAGGAAAGAAGACTCTTCCGGAAGTAGAAAAAGAACTTATCGACAAACTACCACTCGTTTAGTAAATCCTTCCGTTAACACTTCACTGATTGTAGTCACGTGATGTTCTCACTTTTATGACAACCTAAAATTATGTTTAGAAATCAACCCAAAAGTTCCCGGAATAATTTTAATACAATCACACATTCAATATCAATCCACAAGGCTGTGAGGTAAAACGGTTTAAATTTTTCTTTTGGCTTTTTCCTACGAAGCTTTGATCCCCCACCGACTTCGTTCAAAGCTCCGGTCTGTCAGGCAGTTTTACCAAAAATTATTCTGGCAATTTTGGGACAGACACTGTAGAAAATCTCTTTTATATATACTGTATATAGGCATATATACGAGCTTTATGGAGTAGGAGAAGTCAGTGGGATAAGCTTTCAAACGAAATACCGAAAGGAAAATTTCATCTGTTTCAGCTCACAGCTTTGAAGGTTGATATTCAACTTCAAATACACTTTTCCGGGCACTTTTGGACAGATTCTGTATACATTTCACATATATAGTTCTATTACAACCTAATTCGAAAGTATCGTCAAAAGAAACGGAAACTTAAGGAACGGACGTTGCATCGCTAACTTGACTTGGGCTTTAGTTTCCTGTTTGTAACCTACGCAGGAGGGTTGGACCTCTCAATCATTACTATACAAGTCAGGCCCATTTACCACTCAACTAAAGGCCTCCCAAACCAAAATGGAAACTACCAAATCCAACCTGCAAAATATAAGAGAAGCCAAGAAAAAGGAAAATAACTGTATTACACAAAATCGAATAGATTATTTCATAAAAAGAAAATAATAATATGATACTAAAGAAAGATCAAATATCCTTTTAATAATAAAATTCTCTTTCAACCCAACCGCCAGGCCTTCTTCTTATTATAAACCTTCTCGTTTCGTCGAAAATAATAATCATGATGGCGAAAGGTAAGCCGGGAAGCCAATGCACGAATCTAATTGGAGGCATGAAGAAGTAATCATAGGTACCGGGACAGTAAATAATAAAGCATCCCATACAAACAGCAAAAATCAAACCGCCATTAAGCGCCCAATTGCTCATTCCCTAAAAAAAAGAAAAAGTTGGTAAAATTAAAACCGGAAGTTATGAAGCCCGCAAGCAAAGTCAAAGTTTTTAATCAAGGATACCTGAGTTACAATCGAATTCCTTCTCGTTTTGCAAATGATCGCATCCGCTAATTGTGTCACCAAAATGGCTATGAAGAAACAGGACTGACAATAATGTTCTAGAAACTGAAATAAAAATTGTCTTCATCTCGATAAAACCTTCTCGAAAGGCAAGAAGAAGAGACAGGACAGTATCGAACCTTTCTCTGATGGTAGCCCCACTGCTGACCATAAGAATCAAGTAGGGTTTCTGATTTGTCTTCCCACTTTTTCCGAATTCCGAGAAGAATATTAGGGAAGAATCCGTGCTGAGCCATGACTAGAAAGTATCCGGTAAATGCAGCGGTTGTTTGTATGATTCCGATTTGACCGTAAGACATCCAAATCAATCGTCTGTTCACGAGTTTATCCTAAGCAAACAGAAGAGTAAGTTGAAAATGGTTGCTAACCCCCTTCTTCCCACCTCAAAACACGCGTATCAAAATGTGCACCTGGAAAGGATTCCGAGGTTTTCTTTTCATTATATCCGATTCAGCTTTTTCATAGGCCAGTGATATAGCCGGTAGCATGTCAGTACCCACGTCGACGATCAAGATAGCGATGACACTCAAAGGCATGGGTAATTCGAAGAGTATATAAGCAACGAAAGGTGCCATTTCCGGAATGTTGGATGTCAAAACGTAAGCGATCGACTTCTGTAAAGTAAGAGCTTCCGTTAGATTTTGGCCGGATGATCAAATGGGTGGTTTGAGATCATGCGTACCTTTAAGTTATCGAATATTATCCTTCCTTCTTCCACTCCGATCACGATTGAAGCGAAGTTATCATCCAGGAGAACCATGTCAGCTGCTTGCTTCGATACATCCGAGCCAGCGATACCCATAGCTATGCCGATGTCCGCTTTTTTGAGTGCTGGTGAATCGTTGACACCATCACCTTGACCAAAACAAAACATTTTATGAGTTATAAGAGAGGTGGTAATTGTTAAGCTACAGCTGATCTTGCTTACCTGTGACGGCTGTGATATATCCCAACCTCTGACAACCCTCCACGATCATCAGCTTCTGGGTAGGAGTCGTTCTTGCGAATACGATCTCATCATGTTTCCCCAACACTTCATCCAGTTCATCATTGGTCATGCTTCTCAGTTCGTCTCCAGACACAACGATCGCTTTCACCTGTATCAATCAAATACTTCATCGAAGTCCCTTCTTCCGGTTTGGAAACCTCAGGGAAGTGTCAAAAAACCGTTACCTCCGAATCAGGAATTTGTTCTACAGGCACTTTCAAACGAGCTGCCACGTCACTTTTCGTTTCTTCGGTTATGATTCCGACTTTTTTAGCGATAGCTTCTGCTGTCACGGGATGATCTCCAGTCACCATAATAACTCGAATTCCGCAGTTTTGCATCTGGCCACAGCCTCAGGTACGGCTTCTCTTGGGGATCAATCAACGCCATCAATCCCAAAAATCTTAACTCCTTGGTGGGATAATTTTGTTTGTTGACGTCATATTCGGTTCCGGGCGGATCCTTCAAAACAGCGTCACAAAAACCTACACAAATATCTCAAAGTTCTGAAACTTCTTATAAAACATATATATTTTCCTCCATTTTGTTTTTAATATATTTTCCTCCGAATATCTATTCACCGAAGCGGGGGAATTGAGCTCGAATTACGACAATTACAAACGCAAACTTAGATTTCTTTCACTTTTCCGATACTTACCCAAAACTCTCTCGCCTTTTCTACCAAACTCTATTAAGATTTCATTTACTTTCTTCTTGGCCTCTTCTGTCAATGGCTGTGCTTTTCCTCCAGAGCTGTAAGTGCTGCACAATTCGAGAATCTTTTCAGGCGCGCCTTTCATCAACAAAACATTTCCTTCCGAAGTTCTATGAATGGAGAGCTGAGTGAAATAAAAATATAAAAAAAAGTTATACATACAAATTACTTGTATACTCATATACTAAACCCAAAAATAATGTCTGTTCTGTGCGTTACATTTAATATATGTTACGGCGTGTCAAAGTCTGCAATATTTATGAAATAAACTTCATATAAAAGTGTTCAAGTGTTTTTGAAATTGATTTCTTATAGAATTGTGCAATACTTATGAAATGAGATTCACATATAATATTTTTGAGTTAATCACAAAACGCGTCACTGTCAAAAACGCACAGCACTCAAAACACTAAAAAAGCGCAGAGCACTACCTATCTCAACCGAGAAAAAAGAAAATTGTCCAAATTTCGGTAACTTTAAGTTGTTAGCATCCTCAAGGTTGGAGTAAGACAGAATCGAAAAACTTCATGTTGAGGAGACAAGGACAGGTAGGGTTGAATGGACAGATTGAATGAATTGGTCAAAAGTGAAATAGACCCAAATGTGAAGCAGCGCTGACTCATAGTCGAGCCCTTCCTCCACCTGCTTTCACATTTCTACCGAAAACCCTTTGTCCTCGTCCTATTCCTCTTTTGGCCAATTCATTCAATCTGTCCATTCAACCCTACCTGTCCTTGTCTCCTCAACTTGAAGTTTTTCGATTCTGTCTTACTCAAACCCTGAGGATGCTAAACTACTTAAAGTTACCGGAACATTGGACAATTTTCTTTTTTTCTCGGTTGAGACGTGCTCTGCGCTTTTTTAGTGTTTTGAGTGCTGTGCGTTTTTGCTGGGACAGTGACGCGGTTTGTGATTACCCCAAAAATTTTGTACGTGTACATAAATTATGAAAAACGACCGCGAAAGATTAAACGCTATTAGCCGATTTATCACTCGCGGTTGGTTTGCCCATTATTATAATTTTATAAACGTCCAAAACTTAAAAACGTAAGTTTAAGTGTTATAATTTTAAGCTACAAGTGAGAAATTCATTAAAAGCTCTAGTTGCTGGTTCGTTCGCACACAAAAAGTCTCGAGTGTAAAAGGTAAATACTTATTTGACGTATATGACAGCACAACAATGCGAGAATAATTTATAAGCATAGTTTTTAAGAACGCGTGAAGTAATTTCGAGAGAACTTTGCATATATTAATATTAAAACTACAGAGAGGAACTAAACACTGAACAGGCTTCGAGTGATTTCCTTAAATTGTTTTATCCTTGTTAAGCATTATTTCATAAGATAGTTGAAATGTTAGAAGAATTTATGTACTATATACTGTTCTGTGTCTCGCTTTTATGTCTTCGTAGATATGTTCCAGAGTAAATCGCATTAAAAAGGAAATATCTTTCTAAACAAGCGTTGAAATGTCTTTTGAATGATGTGCTGAAATGTGAACAGCAAACAACTACAAAACGGAACAAAAATAATCCGCATTAAAAGGAAACATGGGAGTACTTACTCATGTCGTTACGTCTTTTTACGACTCGAAGTGAGAAAATTTTTTATTTTTATTACACGGACAACAGGGTGGAAAAAATAATCAAATAAAAAAACAATCTGAGTCCCTGATAAAATTTAAGTTGGCACACCTGATATTTATTAGTCGAATTGAACGGTATTTCCAAAAGTTTCGGATTTTCCGCTCGATACTCGTGAACTCTTGGAAATACGCATTCCATACATTTCAAAATCCCGGCTTCGGAGGCATCTCCCTCGACGGTTTTGTCCAAAACGGCTGCATCCGAATCGTAATCTTCGAACTCGGCTCTCAGGCAAAGTCTCGCGCATCTGGCCAAATTCAAAAAATCTGGATCCGTCAAACCGAATTCGTTGTTACTGGTAGAGCTTCTGTCGAGCGAGTAGTTCACCGGATACATTTTCAAGTTGTACATGATTTCTAAGACCTAGTTGACAAACGATACGAGATTATCTTTTGAAGGTATACACTTTATATTAGTGTTAGTGATGTTAAAGTTTGGGCTGATACGCTCAATTCAAACTTATGGTTGGATAAGAGCATCTTGTCTTGCCTCGTCCAGTCATTTCGCTTTCTTTTTTAACTGAAGGCATCTTAAGTGGAATGAGGTTTGGTTTTGAGTCAAAAATATTTCATAAGTATTGCACTACTACAATTGGAAAATTCATTTCATAAATACTGCACAACTTCTATCCATTTCATTATTATTTCACGCTTTCTTAAATGATCAATTTCACAAATATTGCACACTTTCTTAAAGTTCTTATTTTACAAATAAATTTTTGAAGTGGAAACCAAACCCGTTCCTACTGATAATATCTTCAGCTATAAAAGAAGGCGAAACGTGTGGAGAAGGTGAGACAAAATATTTCTGTCCAAACAAAAATTTGACTCTAACAATGCAATAATGGTAACAGCCGCGATAATTTCCAATCTCAATATATCGAAACAAAACCGAAATAATTATACTGAAAACAAAATCAAACCGAAATATATCTACGTAAGTACTACAGAGACATAAGACTCGACCTACCTGTCGGTTGCGGGTTTGTGTTAGGTTTTGTATCGAAGACTTAACATTAAATAAGGAAGGAGAAAGAGGCATTTTACCGTCATCCGATTTTGGGTTAACGTTCCCGTTTTGTCCGAACAAATAGTCGAAGTTGAGCCTAAAGTCTCTACAGAATCCAAACTTTTAATCAGACAATTTTTTCTCGCCATTTTCTTAGCAGTCAGCGTCAGAGCCAGTGTCACCGTCACCAGAAGACCTTAACAAGAACAAAGGTAAACATATTAGGCACTTGAAAACGGATCTCCCTCTCTCTCTCGGCGCCTCGACAAATAAAGCATCATCACCTTCAGGAATATTAGCAACGAGGAGAGCAACAAAATAGATGAAGCATTCAAGAACGTTATTTCCGAGAGCAATCGCGACTATGACAAAGGTGGTGGACAAGAAAAAAGCAACGATCGTGATCAAACGAACGAAATGTGCGATTTCTTTCGTCATGGGACTGTCTTCTCTTTTCAACCCTGAAAATATAATCACCTCAAAGGTTTGGTATCATCTCTTATGTTTTGCCTAGGTCCTAAACCCTCCCTGAAAAGAAGGAAATATTTTACCCACTGTCAGTGAAGCCAGCCTTCCGATCACTGTCCTGTCTCCGGTTTCAATGACGACAGCCTTACACGTCCCTTCCATGACGTTTGAGGAATAAAATGCGACGTTTTGAGATTCCAAAAAATTTTTGTTCGTTGGCTCAGTTGATCTAGGTTGGGGTTCAGTCTCTCCGGTCATAGATGAATTATCTACCTGAAAAAAATTTTTGTAATAAGTGCTTACAATCGTTGAAACGGTTCACAAAAGCTGGAAAAGAGTTGAACACAAACAAAGCACTTTCAACTCCATCTCTCTTCCAACAGCAAATACATTTTCTCAAAGTTCGCACATAAAACGCAAGCTGTCGCTGTAGGACTCAAAAAAGTCGAATCTGCTATCAGCAGATGTCATCACGTGAAATAATCGTCAACCGAACTCATTTTTTCATATTTACCTACTTTCAGTCCGAAATTCTCAATAATCCGAACATCAGCTGGGACTCTGCTCCCGAATTTGATCAAAACAACGTCCCCTTTGACCAGTTGCTGAGATGGAATTGAATAAACTTTCCCTCCTCTAATGACCGTCGCTGTCTGTGTGATCATTTTCTTAAAGAAATCCATAAGTTTTGAGGATCTTCTGTCTTGTATATAACCGAACAGACCGGTAACGATCACCACAAGTAACATGATAATGGCTGAATTAAATAACAAAAAGAAAAAAATAAATAAATCAATGGTTTGCAAAACAGAGATGTACATAAGAAAGAAAACTAGTGAAACAAGCTAGAAAAATCTGAGGAGAAACAGAAAATCAAAAACCACAACAAGATCATAACTATAAAGTCATCTTAATATTAGATGACAAACCTAAGTACAAATCAGGCTTCTCAGGTTCATCCCAAGTGTATATTGATATTCCATAGGCAGTAAGACAAAGGATAGCAGCCAGCCAAAGAATAGATGCAAATCCAAAAAACACATGCTTGCAAAATACAAATATCTGAGGAGTGGTTTTTGGTGGAGTTAATTCATTAGGACCATCTCTTTCAAGGCGGTCTTTGACTTGTGACATGGTAAGCCCTAAAATAAAATAAAACAAAATATCAGGAGAGGCCCAATATGGCGGTTATCAATGTTTAGACATCCACTACAAACAAAAACAAACTGAAACGACTTATTGGAATCTTACCTTTGTCTGGATCGGTATTAAATCGAGCATAAAACTCGTCAAGGGGTATCAAATGGTCATCTATGACAATTTCTTTCTTTAATCCTTCGATTTCTTTTTTTCGTTTCTTCTTACTAAAAGACCAATTTTACATTTAGTCTTATAGATTAGCAATAACGTCTGCCTAATTAAATAATTTGGCTTGAATTACTAACCTCTTCACTTTGCCGATTACGACACTGTTAGGGTCTTCTCTAGGCTCTTGTCTGAACTCTTTAGTGTCCTTAGGCTCTTTAGGTTTCTCAGGCTCTTTAAATTCTTCGAGCTCCTTAGTCTCCCTACGCTCTTGAGGCTCTTTAGGTTCTTGAGGCTCTTTACGTTCTTGAGGCTCTTTGGGTTCCTTCGGTTCTTTGGGGTCTTCGGGTTCCTTAGGCTCTTGTGGCTTGTCATCATTTTCATTAGGATTACGCCCGCCACTAGGTCCTTGTGGGTCGCTGGCCATTACCTATTTTTTTTTAATATTATGAATTTGTTTTTCAAATTAAAATTCAATATGGCGGCGATTTATTATTTAACATCCTGTGCGCCAATTTTCTGTCGCCATTTTGGACACGCTTTGTTTTTGCCAAATGTTTGCAAGTTTTTTTTATTTTACAAATTTTGGCGTCTATTACTTAGTATCTCAATTAGAATTTACTACTATTCTTTAATTTTTTTGTTTATTAAAGTATTTTTCGTTGAGAGTGTTTAAAAGTTCTATAAACTAATGTTGTGAGTTGTGATTAATGCGAAAACATCTTTTCGTTTGTGGGGGTACAGCAGGTGAGTTCATTTGATTTCTTTTCCCAACAAAAATCACCAAAAAAATCTTATCTGAGAATGATTTAGCAGATTGATAAAATTTATCAATTTATTCTTGGCTATCAAACCGGTCCTTTATCAAATAATATTAGAATTACATCATGTTCACATGATTGAAACCGTTGGCTTTAACACCGATGCGATACTCGTCATTAAATTCATTTTGATTAGAGCGTTCAAAGTTGAAATTTCCTAATTTCTTCATTCTGATTAGATTTAACTCAGAGACCTACTTCTTATAAAGAACTTTTAATAGTTTCTGTTACCCAAAGTGTTTTATTTATCACTTTCAAACGAGCCTCAATTTTAAATCTTCAATTTTCTTTAGCTAATTGATTTTATCAAGATGAAAAGCATTTATTTGTTTTTAAAATAAATCAAGTCTGTTACATGTAATTATTACTCTCAAGGATTTCAAACTTTTAAACAAGTATGAGATTAAGGGGAAAGGCTTTTATGAATTTAGATTTAACTTTTGAAATACTTTGTAGTCTTTAATATGAATTAACTGCTTAAAAAGTTTTCCTGATAAATCTCATGAAGGATAACCGTTAAAGTTTGATGTAAGCAAAATAAGCACATTGTGAAATTTGTTTCACTTTTCTAGCTTTTGAAATTTAATTATTGTTCATAAAATAAAATTTTTAAATTGGAAAGGAAAGGAGTGTAAACTTTAATGATACATTACATCCAAGGTGTGGGTGGCTATCAAGCTGACTTATCATCAAAGAACTTGTTACCAAGCCTAACTGTGATAAATTAAACTTAAAATTTTTTTATTCGACAAGTTTAAATGGTTGATGAGGGAAATATTATTGTCATTGAAGAGTTGGAACTTTGTCACTTGATATAAGCATAATTTTGAGTGAGACTGGTTAGCTTTCTTATAACCAAAAACTTTCTGCCAAATATGGCACAGGCATCTCATTTATCAAGTCTTATAGAAGTAACATTTTTTAATTAACAACCTCATTAAACTTAAAGTTTGGTTCCATTATTTGTAGAGGGAAATTCTTATACTTTAATTTATTTTCCCAAACCAAACATCTTCACATTCAATTAATTAATTAATTAATCTCTTCCCTCATTCTTAATTCATTTCTTTGATTTAATTATCACCCTTGTTTGAATTATCTTGAGGCTATCATTTATTAGTTACCCCTCTGGTTTTAGGAAGAGTTTACTTGGAAACTTGATATTTGTAGAAAGGAAAAGTCTCTTCTCAGAACTCTTTTCCCTAAAGATGGCTACTTGAACTTATAATTTTAAATAAATTTAACGACCAAATTGTTAGAAATGGTTTGAAACAGATTGGCTAAAATTAACAGTATGATACAACAATACTGAGGAAGTGAAGTTGGGGATTCTGATTAGTTACAACTTCACAAACCCTCAAGAGATAAACTGATCTGAAGTGTTACAGATGCTTACCCAACCATATGACAGGAGTTGCTGCATTTGAAACAAAATCTTTGTCTCATCATTTAGACAGGCTTTTTTGATTGAAACACCAGATACGACTGAAGAGACTAAAGCACATCTCCAAACATTACTGTTTTTCCTTTCTTAGATAGTTAATACAACTAGATGTTTCTAATTTTTTGAACACATCAAATAATTCTCTTCATATCTTACACTCTGCTTCTGATTTCTGTCTCAAACCTGAAGACAACTAAGCACCAAGACAATACCATTTATCTCAACACAACAAACATGACACTTTTTTGACAGATCGTTTGGTGAGGAGAGTAAATCCATAAATAAATAATAGAATGTAAACAAGAGTATACGATTTAGGTTTACAAAAAAGAATATAAAAAAGATAAAAATGAAATTAGTACGTATTTATTGGTTAATTAATATGTATGCGTTAATTCAATTCAAGATATATTGTCTTCACAGGGTTTAGTTCTCCCGTTTTATACTAAATCCTTAATGTAAGTAAAATAAAGAGCCAAAACTGAGGAGGCAGTGGGTTCTTCTGGCAAAGACCCAGCAGAACCAGCGATGTCTAAGTGACAATAGCTTAATGGATGCGATGAATTCAAACCATTCTGAAATTTAAAAAAAATAAAAACATGAAACTATTTCAAATCTGTCTATCTCCAGCCTTCTAATAGAAATTTTCCAAAAGTTACCTTATCTAAACCAGAAGTCATGATAAGAAAAGCACCAGGTCCTTGATGTCCTCTAGGAGTCTTCCCAGATTTGCCTAAGGTCTGATTCACATCATCGCCTTCCCACGTGCCCTTGTGTGCAGCGAAATCCTCTCGACGCAAAACGCTTACTTCAAAAGGATCCCCTATGCTCATACCAACTTCTTGAAGCTTGTAACAGTTTCCTTGACTCTTTGCTACGGAGTTATCCATGACGATTGAGAAAGGACCAGCCGTTAGCTGAGCGTGGCCGGTTAGGGTTGCTATCGTCATCAAGTGAACGTTTTTGTAGTCTAAAAGGTCTTCTTTGACTTTGCACAAGACATCAGCCATGACCATTCTTCCTTCGGCGTCGGTATTGGTCACTCGAACTCTGGCCTTTGATCTTGCTGTGAGAACTTCATCAGAGACGTAAGCGTTTTCGCCAGCGCTGTTTCTAGCCAGACACAATGCACCGATTACGCGAACGTGCTTCGGTTTGATTCGCGAGACTATCTGCATTAATCCGGCTACAGCAGCTGCTCCGCATTTGTCTCGACTCATTCCTCGCATGTTTCCACTTATCTTGATGTCAGCGCCGCCAGTATCGTATGTAATACCCTTTCCGACGACACCCAGTGTCCTTTTAACTTCTCCCTCAGGCTCGTACGTCAGGTAAATGATTCGTCCCCGATGGCGTTCGATTACTATAATTAATTAATTTTATAATTATGCAAACTTAAGCCAAAAATTTGGAAACCAAACAACCAAAAACACAACCTACCACTTGCAGCTCTATTCACGGCAGCAAAGAGAGGATACTCCTTAGCAAATATGTTTGGATCACTTATTACTTCTATCTTAATGTTGGTATTTTCAAACAAACCCCTAACATATTCCTCCACTCGTGGGGCTGCCATTCTTTCTGGATCTCCTCCCCCAATATCTCTGCAAGCTATTCTCCCTGATTCCAAAATTTCCACCAGTTTAACCAATTCCGGCAAACCTTTTTCATTTTCTCCCCAGACTTTTAAACTTCTTACTTTGGTTTTCTTCTCAGGTACTTCTTCTCGAACTTGAATTGGCTGAAATACAATACAAAGACCTTAAAACTATGAGTAATTAACTGTTGAAAAGAAATGACATCACAAGTCTAAGCAAATTTAAACAGATATTATCAAAATCATTTTAAACTTTGTGAACAATCAATAAGTTTAGTGACTGATTTGAACACAAGTTCATTTCACTATCACAAAAGCCAAGATAATCAAACAATTTAAACTGATTTATAACTACTCAGTCATACTAAAAAAATGATAAAACTTCAAAGAAAACTACAAAATTTTTAACTGAAGGTCATTTGAAAAAGCTTTCCATAACTGAAAGGACTAGATTGCATAAAATTTTTTGGTCAACAAAAATTTTGCCTTTGATAATTCAATTTAATTATTCAAAGAGGTTGACAAACAATTTTGCAGCCTGAAATTATTTAATCTGACTTGATTAGGTAAATCAAAATATAAGTTAATCAAAACAATATTTCTGGGAAGGTCAATAACTTAAGATGAAAGTTATCTCAAAAGATATAACTAAATAAACAAGACCTGTTATAAATAAGACCTGAAGTATCACATTACCCATGAACAGAACACTTGACCTTTTAACTTTGACAATTTTTTTGTCAAGTCATTTACTTACCACATACAATTCTTTTAAAGCTCCTAACAGAGTAACAAGTTGACTTTGTGGATATCTTTCATCATCAGGTAATACTAATAATGGATCTTTAATGCCAGCTTTTAATGCTCTTTTAATGCCTTTCTCAGCTGCTTCTGCGAATACTCTAACATCATCATAATCAGTCAGATTTGAAACAGGAGAGTAAACAAGGCGACCTGTTGAAAATGAAAATCATAATTAGGGAATTTGAAAAATTAAAGAATTAAAATATGTTGACAAGTGAAGATCATGTGTTACTAAAACTGCTTGACATGAGACTATGACTCAGCAAAATGGGAGTTGTTTCCATCTGAAACCTACCTGCAGGTAGATTCACTGGATGAACGCTGATTTCGGTGTTGAAGGCTTCATCGATTTGCTCGTGGCTTTTCAAGATGGAATGAACTGCCGCGGGGCCATTGGGCATTTTGGATGAGACATAAACGATGCCATCAACTTCGTTTGACAGTAAACCATTATTAGAAACGGTCAAAGGGAAACCTAACCTAAAAAAACAAAAATCGAGTTGTTAAATGAATACTAAAAAATTGAATTGTGACATGAAATCTTTAATTAAACCGAAACTAGGTAAATTATATAATTTTTTAAATGACAAATATTAAGTAGAACTTACATGTTGAAGTACGAGATAAAACACGTCTCAAATCGTAATGAACTGATTCGACGACTGAATTCAACTGTAAATGCACGTCAACAACTTGTTGGCGAGATCGCTTTTAAATGCAGGGAAAAGGGAAATTCCCTGCACGCGAAATTTGTCGCCAATTTTAAATCCATATTTCAAGTATAACGGTTTGTGGTATTCATGTAAAAGGATAGAGCAAGTTTTTTATTTAAATGTTTTTCTTTTAATTATTCAACATCACCTTAAATACTTTTTTTTACGATAATGCTTAAAATAATGACAAGCCTTTTTAATAACTTCGTCAGACGTGGGTGTTCTTGTTTTCATTTTTCCAAATTATTATGACAGAAACCATACAGTTAATGGTTATGTCGAGGGTACTGATGACAAATTTTGTAAAATGTTTGAAATGATTATACATATATAACCTATTTTGTGTTCAAAAAGTGTTATTTGTAATAAAATGATATGTCTAATATGCTAAAAATTAAAAAAGTACACAAAAATTCAAGTGCAGGCTTACATCAGTGACCATCATACAATACAGTCCTACGTTTTGGTTACAAAACTACATTGCACATTCACTAAATCTAGACAACTCACCCCAAGTTTATTCACCTAACACTAAACTAAATTAATAGTTATCAGCCCTGTGATCACCTTGTAATTTGCTTGACTTAGTAAATAATTTACTGACTAACTTTCAGAAGTCCTAAATCTAGAGTATTACAGTAGTAGGAAAACACTTTCCAATGATTCATTTCCCTTTTCTATCTTATATCTTCTATTTTTACCTTATATTGATATGGCATCATAAGGATATTCAGAATTTCAGGAGTATTATGGTCTAAAAGAATCATTTAAAGTCTTCTTTGTTCATACTTTCATTTGGTATTTTGAGTTTTTAAGTTTCATCTTTAGATCGTTTTATCATTAAGAACTTATTGTTTACACCACATAGTAATACCTAATCTAGGCGTTTTATACCTAGAAGTAGATGCCGCCACTGAGAAATTGTCGTCTGCATGTATTCGAGGTGGTAGTGACCATGACTTGTGTTTGAACTGTCGTTGAGGTCGGTTGTGCTTTTGTGTTTTTGGGTGCTCTTAAAATGTTTTTTCTCTCACAACTGCTTTACATTAAACAGTATTAGGCTATAATATATAAACATTACAAACTTCTTGTAACGTTAACATTCAGGTAAGCGATTTTATGGGGACACATTTCCTTGAAACACTTGGGCTGAGGTATAATATGGCAGGATTATTAGGCATATTGGAATCAGGTGTATTGCTGATGACGCATGATAATTGAAAACTCTCTAATTCGAAATGAAAGTAATAGGTATATATTGATACAAGAATATTAGTATAAAACTACAATTTGGAATAAAAATGAAAAATAGAACGACATGGATGATGCGGGACTGCTTCGAGACTGAATATTGAATTTCGGTTCTGTTGTCGGCTGCTTACTCCACTGTGCACATTCTAAAATGTGAAATGTGGCGAACGCCACAGGCAAAAAAGGAGTTATAAGATGAATGGTACAATAGTTTTGTACAACTAGATAAAATATATTGATACGAGGAGATGAATTCGAGTAATTGGAAGGTTTCAGTCAGTTCAAATAACTCAAATTTACAAAATAGAGGAAACTGATTGTAAAAAATATTTTATTAGGGCGATTGATCTGCCAGTTACAATAAATCCATTTTAAATGTGTGCACGATGCTAATGATTTTTAATGATTATAATAATTACAACCTCACAGGCACTTATATATCAATAACTGTCTCACACTAAATCACATAAACTAGACCAAATTACTTATCTCACATGACTAATATACGACTGGAATTACGAAACATACTCCGCTGCGTGTGGCCTCTATCAGTTTCATCTTTAGATCGTTTTAATACCAAGAACTATACTGCAGAGTAATGCCTAATCTAGGCGTTTTATACCTAGGAGTAGATGCCGCCACTGAGATTGTCGTTTACAGCTATTCGAGGTGGTAGTGACCATGACTTGTGTTTGAACTGTCGTCGAATGTGCTTCTGTGTTCTATTCAAAAATTTTATTTATCTCATAAAGTGTTGATTTAAATTATCTTGTTAACTAATTAATTGACTTTAAATTATTTTTAAATCGACTTTGAACTAATTAGTACACTAATTGGGGAAGAAGGATTATGAATGAAGGTTTAGAAAATAATTTTTTTAAAAACATCAAATGAATTAAAAAACATTGATGTGACAAACCTCAATACTGTAATCAGTAAAAAAAAAATTTTTGAAGTCAGAATAAAATGGTTAGGAAATGAAAAATCAAATTTTGAAAAGTTAATAGGATTCCAGTGTGAATGACAAAAAGGGAGAAAAAATTTTTTGTGCTAAATAGGGATAAAGTTATTGCATTTGTTAACTTAATTCGAATGCAATGCAATGAAATGCGTCATCATGAATTCCCGAAAAATGCTTATGTCAGATGATAAAGCTCACAATGCTGATTTACCTCCCCTATTATCGCGAATTTCGCTGGCTATCGTGGGAACAAATTATGATTAGTTTTAACTTAATGAGAACAAATTTTAACGTGTCAATGGAAAACAATGGAGAGGTTTGGTACTGGAAGCTCAAACACTACGTGACCCCAGCAACATCCAGTGGGAGTTGAAATCTACTAATGGACTGGTTGGTAGTTGTTAAATTGGTTTTTGGGTAAGTACAGACGGATGCCAAAATGTCTGTTGGGTGGTGGTGGTGGTCGAGATCGGGAATGAATGGATTGCGAAAATTCAGGAAGTGTATAGGGAAATGAAAAATATGAGAATGAGAGGATGTGAGTTATTTCAGTAATAATTTTTGTAGTAAGTTTAAGGTTTCGAAGCAATTTAAACTTGAAAGTGTATAGTGGGAGACTGATTCATTTTTGCACTATCTCTGTGTGTTTTAAACTTCAGTCGTGTTTTGTCTCAATTGTAGGACCTGTCCCAAATGTTCCGGGGATTACTTTTTTTTAAAAATTGTCTATTCAGTATTGCGGAAGTGCTGATTCGTATAAGTGAAGAGAAGGAGCTGTTGTAAAAAGTTAAGCACCGAAAACTGCAATACTTCGGACACATACTGCGAAATAACAAATATACTCCAGCTCATTATTGAGGGAAAGCGATGCTCTGGAAGAAGGAAAGCGTCGTGGCTTAGAACCTAAGAGAATGGTTCGGCATGACATCTGAGCAGCAGTGTCTGAGATCATCATAGTCCTTTTGATTGCTTACCTTCGACTCGGAGACGTCGCATGATGATGATGATTCAGTATTAGTTGGCAATCATGTCAGCAATTTATTGAGGCAGTCGACACCGATGTCGTGTCGAAGTTTGGATCACTTATTAACTTTTCCGCCTCGCCAGCCAGGGTTATCAACCACAAAGAATGATTCCGGAACTTTTGGAACAGATCCTCTACGTCAACAGCCTTTGAAGTTGATAGAGCGTCGATAGTTCGTTTAAAATTGACTTGGTGTATAAATATATATTATATACCCTAGTCCCACTGGTGAAATTTTTTTTTTCGAACTCAAATTTTCACTTCTGGAAAATCCTTGGAGTACGGTCGCGTACATTCACATCAACACTAGCAACCACCACGAGAAGAGCGAATTCCGATTTTTGGAAATCCAAATCTTCAAAGAGATGGAAAATCACGGAAAAGGATTTCTCAATTTCCATCTGTTGAAATGGTTCGAAGCGTGAAAAGGTGATGAACAATGGGGGGCACACTCAGATACGCCACCACACATCCATTGAATGTCATATGAAGTTTAAAGATTATTGACGGCCTTTGACGCTGATGCCAATCATCGGGGTTCCCCCCGTGCTTTTGGAACAATCACGAACAAAAGACTGCCGGATTACAATAATTCACACTCTCATAAGCATTAAAATGAAGAGGAGAAGGTGGAGGTGGTGGAGGAAGGAAAGTAGAGGTAAGAGAGAGAGAGAGAAAGGAGGAGAGTGAGAAACAACATTAGACTTTTAAATTATTTTTAACTTTTTAAAAGGCTCGTTATAAATATTAAAAGACTTTTTTTTCTGTTATTTATAATAAAAATTAAACCTATCGCTTTAGGTATTGTTCTCTTGCAACTTTTTATTTTTATTTTCATTTAAATCGACGATCGTATTTCTCCTCCTCCTTCATTTTATTGATTGGCTTAAGACCTATACCGCGAGGGCGGGGGGATGAAGAAAAAAAGCCAAAATAAATTTCCCAAGACCTAGCTTTTCCCTCCACGTTGTATTTTTTGAATATTTTATGATCAATTTATAACATGCCACCCTTACCCCCTCCATCCCCTTTCCTTCTGATACTGTTCTTCCCGCCATTTTTCTTATAACTGCTTTTTTCTTCTCGTTGTAGGTGATATCAAGAAAGCGTGATATATTTACAAACCAATCAATTTCCGGTGAAGATTGCCTGTTTTCGAGAAGGGTGTTATGTTATGTACAAAGAAGGAACGTAAACACATAAAATGTGCGAAGGCCCTTTTGCCGAGGCAAATTGTTTTTCAGTAAGTTTTTTTTAATGATATTTCAATATTTGTGGGTAACCGGGTGAGGGTGGGTTTTGGGTTTGAGGATGATTTTGGAAAAACGTTATGAAAACACACATTCTCGGATTTCTTTTGTTTTGTTGTTGGTTTGGGAAAAAAGGAAAAGTTTTTGGGGATGAAGGGAAGGGAAAAATTTATTTTCACGGTAGGTGTTAATTTCATTTAGTGTGAGAAAAGGAAAAGGAGAAGGGCTGAAGAAGAGAAGGAGGGAAAAAGAAAGTTTTAAACAGTCTTTGGAGAGTAGGTCTAGTTGCTGTTGTAGTTAAAAACTGGTAAAAGAAAGTTGTTCGATTAAAAAGAGTTTTTTTTTGTTTTCCTTTCAGAATTTCTTTCCTCCGTTCCAAGGGCGAAACGTACCGGAGAAGAAGCACGTGGCGCACGAGGTATACCAGTTTATGAAAAGTTTTTAATTGCTTCGCAGATGGTCTGAAATAAAGTTGGAAACTAGTGGAAGTGGAGGAGGAGCCATGTGGTTGTATTATTGAGCTTTTCGTTTTCCATGAGTGTGATGAATTATCTAGTGGATTTACTATACTTATACTTGGCTGCAGAAAGAGTACGGTGAGACCTTTTATGAAATACTGAAATCGATAATATTTTGTATGGTGACTGACTTCGAGACTTTGATGACAACTTCGTAAATTGTTTGTTAATAAGAATTGTTTGTATATCTGATGGTTAATATCTTATCTTTTGGTCTGTGTCCCTGCCATTTTCAGTGATTGAGATAAAATCTGCTACGCCACCGGAACTCATCCTGGAGACAAGAATTCGAATCCTCCGCTGATACGTCCTTGTAGTACTTCCCTCATCGAAAGCTGGACATTAACCAGAACACTGTATCAAAGGATAGAGGCTAGATGTGGCTCTACCGCCGAATGCTCAAGATCTAATGGACCGACAGACTCAAGAACAAAGAAGTTTTACGCCGAATGAGTAAGGAGACGGCGGTTCTCTTCTGCATCAAACGGCGGAAACTTCAACATTTCAGCCACGTGATCTGAAACGAGAAATGTCGGCTCCTTCGACTAATTATGGAGGAGAAAATCGAAGGAAAGCATAGACCTGGCAAAAGAAAGACCTCGTGGTTAAGAATCTGCGAGAGTGGTTTCACCTGTATTCTGCCTCTCTGTTCCGTGTAGCCGCCTCTAAGATAATAATCAGCATGATGATCTCCAATCTTCGTCACGGAGCTCGATAACAAGGAGAAATAAAATCTGAGGTTAAACCTTCTAAACAGTTTGTAATCCTCTTGTTACCTCCCAGCTGTCACCAAGTTCGACACGTTTGCTGGTCTAGCTATAGAGGTAGCAAGGAAACAGATGCGGATCATGAATGTCATTACCAATTCAGTGGAGTAAAAAGAATAAAAAAGTAAACCATAGTCAGTGGTACTAGAATAGCTGTAATAGTAAAGCAAATGGCCGTAGGATGGTAATAGTAAAGAGAGAAAAGAAGGAATAAAAAGAAAATGTGGGGAAACCAGAGGAGAGAAGAATGCTGTAGAGGAAGAGGATCTGAAAGTAGTCTTTACGAAAGGGAAGTTAAATGTAAAAGGTTATCTTTTACCGTTAAGGGATTTGATTTAAGGAATAGGCCAGAAGGAAGAAGTAAGATATAAGTTAGAAGTACTAGAAGGAAGTAGAGTGTTGTAGAAATTCATAAACAGGAAGTTCTGAAAATGATGACAGAAGAATAGCAGGAACAAAGAAGTAAGAGAATAAGGCGACGAGATAAAAGTGGATAGCATACTGTAAGTGGAGTGGTTTTAAGAAGAAATCGTTTACTCGAAATTTTCTGTCGCTTTTCTGCGTACAGTCTAAGTAACAGATTCAAACTCCGTTCCAGCAGTTCCGTCAGCACCAGTGTAAACCTCAAACTTTATTAATTAAAAAATTCAGAAAAATTTTTTCTGTCGTCAAAGTCCATTTGAAAACTAAAAAAAAATTAAATGAGGTTAAAAAATATTTCTCAGCAGTTTACATAAAGAAAAGTTTTTTCATTAAAAAGTAATTGTGAGAGTTTGAAGCTTTTAAGAATAAACACCGTCCAACGTTTTCTCTTTGCACGATGACAAACTAAGAATATTAACCAGTGACTCTGATTCATAGACACTGCGACACTGTACAGTTCTAAGAGAGAGAAAATTATTTATTAAATTTTTTGCTGAAAAAATTTTTGCATAATCGTTATATAAAATTTTGTTAATTAAAAAAGATTGTGCAACCGATGTTTAGGATGTCGCTGATTTTGAGCTGTGCACCGAGATGAGTTTTGGTCATCACCAGTCGGCTAAGTTCAATCAAAAGTTTCTTGGAGAGATTTGGATGTTTAGAAGTAGGAAAAATAATTTTTGACAACTAGGACTAGATTGGACCATAAGCTTAACTTGTTTTATGAAAAACAAGCAAATTTGGAGGAAACATTCTAGAAGAACAGAAGTCACAAAAATGCCTAGGATGAGACTGTTAGAAAGGCAGTGTTTATATGAAGAGAACGTAGTGTGGCGGATAACGTCTGTGGCTTTATTGTATCGACTGAAGGTACTATGAGGCAGTAAAGGAATCGCTGACCAGTTAAATCTGCTCAAATCAACCAAGCAGCCTAGTAAGGAGGACTTCTTGTGTGCAAACCAGGCCTAAGTGAGCTTTGATGAATTTTATTCTATGCCCCGATGATCAAATTCGACAAAAATGTTATTTTAGGCTTTAGAAAGAAATTTAGCTTGCAAATATGGTGTTGAATTATAGTTTGAGCTATTAGAAACAGATAATAGTCCTGCCATCCATATTTTGCTTACTAAATTCGCATATTTAAAATTTTGCACACCAGTGATAAAACTTGATGAATTTTGACTACATTAAAAGTTCCTTATTCGCAGAGATATAGTCTATAAGTTTAACGCGAATACAGACACCGTGGAAATGGAATTGATGGTCCATTCAGCTTCAATGTAAAAAAGCTTCCTCGACAGTGTCAGCAGTACTCAAACTTATGGAACTATACTGCAAACTGCATACTATACTGCAGGAACTGTGACACAATTTTTTAACTCGCAAGCACTAAAAATGCGAGTAAGAGCTTTGGGTATAATGAGACACATAAAGATTTAAGTCTTCTTAAGTGTCCGGAAAAGTAGCAGTGTATTTATACTGTTTGAATGCCTCTATTATTATATTATTATGCGATTTCTTAGTTCCGGAAACAGTTTTTGATCGTGTTGAGTCGTTGGCATACCCACGTCATAGTCTCTCAACAAAGTTTTCAGCGTTTCTGAAGATTTCGTCTTAGAAGCAGTACAGCAGTGAAAGGTCATGTTTAGCATTTAAACGGGGTGGATCATCGCGATTCTGCAAACTCAGTAGATGACGTAAAAGAAAATTTGCAATTTTCCGCCGTTGTATGGAGGGAAAAGCAAATGCACTCCATTGCCGAGACGACGAAGCAAAAAATATGAAAACGTCTCAAGTTTCATGAAATTTTTCAAAGTCGTTAAACTTTTTCTTTCTGAAAAAGCTAAAAATATTTAATAAAATTTGTGCAGCCAAGTTGTTAGCTTTAGTATGAAGTTAAAAATTTTTGTTTAATGTTTTTGAAAAGTAATAAAAACTCGAAAAACTAGTTTTCGGCTGAAAATATCTGGAAATATCATTCATTCACGACCAAATTTGATGGTTAAGTTTTATGTTTTTGCTTTTAGGAGAAATGGTCATCAAGAAGTCGTCACCGTATTATTGGATCGTCTTTTCCTACGTATTGCAGACGTTTAAATTGTTGGGAATACTGCCCGTGACCATTTTCAGAGTCAAAGACCAAAACGGAGAAAAGATGAAAATCCAATTTTCCAGAGGAGGATTCGTCATAGCCGTGATTTTCTTGATCCTCACCTCAATTCACACGATATGGGCACCAACGATGTTGATTAATTTAGAAAAGGAAATCGTGGCGTCTTATTCGGGTCTCTCAAACAAGACCATAGTCAATGGCGTCGAGAGGGCAACGTTCAACACGAAACTCGCAGCCATCGTCAAAGTCCTTCATCCTCTTCTCGTATCGGTGACCACACTCACAGCTAGAGTCGTCAGCGTTTCCATTTTGGCAAAGGCAACTCCCGTCTTGTTTAAGGCGATAGCTCGAGTCGATGGGTTGCTCTGTCTTCCACCTGAGTTTTACACCAACAATTTCGGGATCCTGACCGGTTTGACTGTGTTGACGGTCGTTTTGCATTTTCCAATCATCACGGTTCACCTCGTGCAAGTCTCAAGTTACCGAGATTTCTGGGGGAACGTCTGGGAAGCGTTCACGATGATAAACGTATTTACGGCTTTTTCACTCGAGTTGGAATTTGCATTGTTTTGTCTGAGCATTAGGTCGCGTTTCAAGTTCATAAATGACACTTTGACGAGTTTCGTCTCGGAGGATTTCCTCTACGACATGAAGAGCAAGGGTAAATTGAAGAAGATTTTCTCGAAATGGAAGAAATACGTCGGACCACGGAACCGGAAAATATTTTCAAGTTAGTTTTATAAAATTTTCATTTTCATTCTCGAATCCTCTTTTCGACTTGGGAATTGTCTTAGGAATGTATATAAGGCTTGGATCTTCACCTTTGACCTTTCTCTGATCCTTTGTTCGAACCCTTTTCCCCAAATCTCTTCCACTGTGACCTTCCTGAGATTTTTTGTCTTTGGAGTCACTTCCATCAAATCTCATTTTATGGCTTTGATACTTTTTCTTGAGAAAATCAGATTTTGGAAAGCCGAATTTAGGAGCTGCTTGGTAATATTATAGAACACAAGTCTTCAGCTGTAGCCACTCTACTATATTCTTCACTTCAGTGCTGTCTATAAAATTAAAAAACTTGCAAATATTTTGGCCCTAACACTCTCAATATAGTAAAGTTTATTAAGCGTTTTCAAAGTTATTACAGTGAGGTGTCATCTTATTTTACATTCCATAAAATGGGTCAATAAGATGATATATTTTTTAAAGTTATTTCAATAAAGCTTTCAACTTTTAAATCGCATAAAAAACACCTGACGCTGTTTCTTTGACACTCTTTCTTCTGGTTTTTTCTTTTACACTTTTCCCCCCGACGTTTTCCTTTGATTTTTCCACTTTTACTTCTTTCCCAGTGACAAATTTCTCTTTGAATTATTTCTCCAACTTTTAACTTTAATAATCCCTCTTAAAGTTTTTCGTCTCGACTCCCTTTGGTGTATTCACCATAACAAGAATCTTAGAATTTTCCTCGGTGATTAGCTAGCAATGGGTACTACCGAAACAGTGGTTGGGTGTTGTTACCCCCTCTCCCCAGTCGTGTTATACAGTACAGTGAAAAACAGGATTAAAACTCAAATACACTTCATCAGCTTTAAAAATCCAAAAGTTTACAAGCCCATCGGGCATTTTTATAGAGTTGAAAACCTGCCATCATAACGTCAGCAGCACACAAATTCGAAAAAGTTTAAAAGTTTCCTCGACCCATGACCTTTTCAGCCCTTTCCAAAATAACAAAAAAATTTTCCCAAAGTTTTATTATAAAAAATCCAACCAAATCCAGTGGGCTCGTGTACAACGATGGCAACGAACTGTCTCATCTTACATAACTCGTGAGGTATTCATTGAAGTGTTAATAGATTGTTAGCGTTGATTAACACATAAAAATAACAGTTAGTGTTCATATTATTTATTTTTCCCGGGCAACCTTGAATCGTTTTCTTATAATCAGTCAGCAGCATTTAGCATAAACAGCGTGGAAGCGCATACAGTTGTTAAGAGATCAAAGCTTTTTATAAAATTCTGAATTTATTTTTCAACTGTCTCAAAAACATTTTTCCCCAAAAAAATTATTTTCAAAAACTGTTTTTTAATGGAAAAATAACAAATAACGTCCTCCATTTTGACACATCAGGCAATAAATCCTTTTTGAGAGAGAGACATTAAAGGTTTAAATTTAAATTGTTTTTTGGGAAAGATTATTGGGTTTTCGATTTTTTTTTGTGAAAATTTAAAAGAAAAAAAAGGGTTTGGCATCTGTGCGAGATCAAATTCCGATATTCAAAAAGCCAAATTTCTTTGATGAAATTTTTTGTCGGAAACAAACGACAAAATTAATTTTCTGTTTTCCTTTATAGTGCCCCTACGTAATTCTTTGATTCTCATTTTTACTGGGAGATTTGTTCTTTTGTTATTTAATTGTATTCTTGTTTAATTAGTTGGTGGTTAATGTTGTTTGAGTAACTGTTTGTCGATTTGTGTTTGTGTTTTACATTGTTAGCTAATCAGCATCCCTTTTTCTATCCCATCTTATCCCTTATCATCACCTTTATGCCTCCTTTTATTCTTTCTATGTTCCCTCTTTTCTTTTCTTACTCTCTTCTTAATCTCATTTCATTCTATAGGCTGTACCTCCGTTTGTCCAATCCCTGGGACTATGACACTGGTCTGTTCCCTTGATATACAGTCCCTTTAAAACCAGATCAAGTACTAAATGTTTTGATCAGAGACAGGTGGCAGTTAGCAAGGGTTTAAAAAGCTAATCAGCTGTGTTGGTTTAAGACCTCTGTCTTTGATTTTAGGTTTCATTACAAACCAGTTGTAGCGTATCTGCATGTATAAATAATTACAATAAGCGATTGCCAGCCATGTGGGTGAATAAAAGCAGGTTTAGGACTCTATCCCATTATGGAAACCGATAATCAACCTGTTTCCCTTATTTTTCAGGTACCAACATAAAAGCCAGAGGAGAATTATTCAAATTATTTTCGAAAATGGATGCCGTCAACGGTGGACGAGTCTACAAAGAGCCAGATAGCATTTCGGTGATTCAGTTTGGGTCGACGAGGAAAAAACCGGAGCCGGAAACCTGGAATCAGTTGAAGTCACTGAGATGTGGTCACATTCTACTCTTCGATGTGATGCAGTTGGTCAATGACATCTACCAGGTTCATCTATTTGTTTCCATCTTCTCGTCTGTTACGAAAATCCTGTTTAATTTTTATTTCACCATATTCGGATTCGTGACGGCGACGAAAATCGTTCCCGGCTACGTTCAGAATGGAGAACTGTACCTGATCAACCTGTGGTCCGTCTACTATTGTCTCAGGTTCATGCTGATTGTTAATTTTGCTCATTTCACTGCATCCGAATCAAAGGAGGCGAGTAAAATTGTGTCGAAGATCAATCCTAGGGATTTCGAATTGCATTCTAAGAAGGAGGTTAGTTGGTAAAATTTTTTTGGGAGGGGTTTCGCAGTCCCAAAAAATTGTGTGAGAATGTTGAAGAAATTGTGTAGAACACTGAACATGTTTTATGGGTTTATCACAAACCGCGTAAAAAAAGTTCTGTCTTACCATGTCGTAACTTTCTATTTGGAGAGTTCCTTGGTGTGTTTTCTTTCCAGTAAAAAATTCATGATCGTTGTGTGACTTCTTTTTTGCGCGGGGACCCAAAAATTTTTGGCTAATTCGATGTTATTGCGATTTAACGTTCACGCTCGCGAAGTTCGTACGTGTACCTAGAGCGTTGGCTCGGTTTTCTTTTTCCTATTGGCCGGTTTTCAGGTGAATTGATAAATTTATCTACGTTTTACGGGAGTTTGATCTTTTATGTTCTCGATCACGTGACCGAGTTTATGTCTTT
This sequence comes from Columbicola columbae, assembly GCA_016920875.1. Lineage (NCBI taxonomy): Eukaryota > Metazoa > Arthropoda > Insecta > Psocodea > Philopteridae > Columbicola > Columbicola columbae. Next base: position 12,916,636 of record JADMLL010000004.1, on the reverse strand, counting down.
TGTTTCGTGTCATCCTCACAATGGGTACTATATCACCGGTGACTTTCTTTCGTTTTATGCCCTTCCGTTTATCTTGGAGTGGGATATCATGCACCTCTTCATACCCGTTCTACTCTCATTCGATACGTGCTGACACATGAATCAATTGTATCTTCTCTCTTGTGCGTTAGTTTCGAGCTTTTCTCAAAGTAAGTCTAGAGTATAAGGTGTCGGTACGAATCAGTTGGTATTTGACAGTGTAAATGATTACAATTAGGAGTTGTCAAAAATTATAGCGGAAATAGGTTTTCATCTTGGTGATTTTATTTGTTTTTGGTATTTCTGTTCGATGCTATTTATTTCTTCTGAATAATTTATTTAAAAAATAATGCACAGTGGCATCAGAAAATCGTTTTCAGGAGCTAGTTGTAAACCTTAAATACGGCGAACAATCTTGAAGTTCCGAGAAAATTAATTTTCTTTACCTTAATCTTCTTAGAATTCGCTTAACTTTCGAAATGTATTTAGAATTTGAACGATTATTTAATTTAGTGTTATAAATTTGAATTATTGGGGGGTCTGTGGTGTAGTGGTTTAAGTGCCAGACTAAGAAGTTTTAGGGTGCAAGGTCAAACATTCCTCCCGTATCCTGTTGTACCCAGAAATGGTGAAAAACGGGATCAAAACTCAACTATAACTATAAATTTGGATTATTAAGAACAGGACAGGAATGATTTGCTGACTTGAAACTTATTATTGACCCGTTGATTAGAAGGACGTGTGTCTTTTTGAACTAATTGGTAATGGTCTGTAATAAACCCATAAAGCATGATAGTATCGCTTACAAAAGTTTATATAACATTATCAATACAAAAATATCTCTTAAATTTGTTACATCCAGAGAGAGAAAAATTTAGGGAAGGCCTTCGAAGAAGAAATCTTTCCAAGAAGTGAAGAGAATTAGAAAAAAAATTCCTTCACTTCGTGGGGAGGTTTCTTCTTCTTATTTCAATTCGTCGAACAAAACAACAACCCTTTCGCTTCAAATCTCAAAAGTATTGTTAAAATATATTTAAAAATAAATAAAAGGATAGATGCGGGTAATAGCAGAAGGAGAAAGGAGATGGAGTGGAGGAGAGAGAGAGAGAAATGGGTCTCGGGATTTTGGAAAGTTGGGAAAAGCGATTGTTTATATTGCATTACATTAGAACGCCCACCAAACCCCTGAAGGTTCTAGACCGAAACAAACATACCTCCTTTGCCACCTTCGACCTTGTTATCCATTCCCTCTCTCTCTCTTCTAGTAGAAAATCTCTCTGCTACCTCCCTATTTTGATTTTCTCCGATTCTGTTTCCATTCCGTCATCCTCAGCGATCTAAAAGGTCTCCAAAATGTGATTGAATTAATCATTAATTAACTCCTTCGACGAAAAGAAATATCATCTCTGTTATAATATCTCATTACATATTTAATTCATTATGTAATTATGCTTCCGGTTATTGTCCTGAAGGGGATTTTAGTTCATTTTGAGTTCTTCCTTGAACTCGATTGGAAAAGCCTGAAGAAGTTGTTTCCTTTTCTTTTTTTGTCGGTTAATGAAAATCCGTGCCAACCTCGAACTTTCTTTAAGAGTCAAGTTGCACGCAATTTCGCGGTGAATTAATTAATTAAATTTTAATTATTAATTAATTAGTTGTTCGTCCCGAAAGGAAAGGTTCTCATACTCACGTTTGGTGTCGTTCAAGTGAAAACCTCGTTTCGAGGGAATGAGCGGTAACACATAATTTAAAACGAATTTTCCTTTAAGGATTGTTTTCCACGTGAGCTCCCGGGTTTTCGGTTGAATAGGAAAACCGTCAACACAAATGCTTTTCAGAAATATACAGTATAAACACCTCTTTTCTCTTTCGTTAGGCTTTCTAAACTTTTTTTTGAAAATTGTCTAGACACTTCGCTGACCTTGCATTCATAACGTTGATTGTTATGATGTTATTGTTATGAAAAGCTGTTAAAATACACGTGGTTTTTATCGTCTTAGGTCTGCTTTTGATTTGTTTGAGATTTTTTTATAGGTTTTGTGATTTATATTTCTTGATTTGATATTTTGTTACCTTCGAATTGATGACGTCACCAGGAAACAGAAATTACACGTGCTGTCGCATAAAACTCATTCGGAAGTGGATAAAATGGCCGTGGCTGGTTCAAAAGATTAATCAGGATGAAAACAGTAGAAGTGGCTGAACCTAATTTATCAGCTGTTGTCTTGCCAAACTGAGACATTACTATGCTGTGATCCGCCCTGAAGGTTTCTATACATCCGAGTGCCTGTCTTTAAAAAGAAGAGGACTTCTGGAAGTACGGGAATCCTAGGAAAGGAAAATCCTAGGTCTAGTCAAGGAAATCAGACGGAGACATAACTTCGAACTGTATGCGTACCTTCCCAGGATCTCAAATATCATGAGGAAGAGAAGGATAACCTTCCAAGCATATCTGAGCAGAGACTAACAAATAAGATTTTCCATTACTTCTTGATGAAAAAGAAGAGACCGGCGTGGTTTCTAGAAACCGAAAAAGATCTTGAGGAACTCCCAAACCAATCACGCAGCACGACCTCAAGCGGTGGAACAAGATGAGAAACAAGCTAGAGCCTCTAGGGTTCAATTCTAAAGCCAGACTAAAGACAGTGAAAGTGTAGTCCGAGGAAAGGAGGAAAGAGTATAGTATAAAAATAAAGGAGTGGAAAAGGCGAAAAGAAGAAGCTGCCAGAAAGTGTTGGTGTGGTCCAAAATCCACACGTGCATTTATACAAATATACATCCACACGTCACCGCGTGTCAGCAGCTGGCAATTTGTTAAGTGAGGACCGTCTTCAGGTTTTTCAGGTTTATACGTTACTTAACGAATAATTTGGTTACATTAAAATACTCGACTGTGTCTTTGGCCTAACAGCTTTGACAAGTTTATTAATGACTGCTAAAATCCGAAACAAAAGTAAAGAAGCGTGGGTGAAGCGGTATGAAAGTAGAAAGAATCTGAGAAAGGAAAGATAAAGAAAGTCTTAAAAGTTTACAGAAAGACATTTATAACTGTTAATTATTCGCTAATTCATATTATTAAGTCAAACAAAAGATTAAAGTTATATTTAAAAAAAGTATAATAATATCTTGTGTTGTATTTCCGCTAACAAGGATTTATTTCCGGTTTTATTTCTTTTCTTACAGATAAAGATGCTCTCAGATCATTTATCCAAAAGAGATTTCGAATTTTCCGCGTGCGGATTTTTCAACCTTAATACTTCGCTAATATCAACGGTAAATATTTATTTTTGTCTTTTTTATTTATAAATATTTTATTAGAGATAAAAATTCAGCCAATTATCTCTTACCCCACGAGAGTTGGAGGAGAATGATGACGACAGAATGAAGAGAGAGAGAGAGAAAGCATTAAAACGTTCAACCCGGTGCAATAAAGCCGTTTCATATTTTCCTTTTTCGAAATTTGACACTAAAAACCGTAACCGAAAGCGATTTAACATTGGAAAACCATTATGGGCCCTAAAACTAAAGTCGGTCGCACACATGACAATTGTTAGTTCTCTTAGGAGGAGATGTTAGAGGAGGATTGGGCATCGGAGGGGTATGAGAGGGAGAGGGTACAGATGGGATTTTCGTTTTCTGTCGACAACGATAATTATTTAGAGGGAGGAAAAATGATTTTTAATTGATTCCTCTCATCAAAGCTCTATCTAGTCCCGATATCCGATCGGGATCTCCTTTCTCTCGACTCTGAAAGAGTGGGATGCTGGAAGGGATTTCGAGTTAATCTAATTTTGAAATGGTTTCGGTTTGTTTGTTTTCAGTCATTCTCAACCGGTATTACATATCTCGTGATAATGGCTCAGTTCCATTAGAGGAGAGGAAAACCAGAAACAGGTAAGAAGGAAGAGAGGACGGGAGGGATGGAGGGAAGGGAGGAATAAGAAAGAAAGAGGAAAACAATTTTATTTTAAGACGAAACAATGACACAAAAAAATTGATAAATGAGATGATATCAATGGAGGAAGGAAGGAGGTGGAGGGAGGGGAGTAAATGAGATGAAAAACAAAAAATTTCTGAGAATGTCACTTGAGATTTTTACAGCTCGACGAACCAAAGGGAAAAAAATTGGATTTTATAAATTTTGCGCAATTTCGGGGTTCTAACTTGTGGGAATTTTGAGAATTTTTGTTCTCAACTCTTCGGAAATTTTCTTTTTTTGGGCCAAGGTAATCCGTGTCGAGACGTCCCAAGACTCCAGGCAGCCGGGAATTTTTGATAAAATGCAAAACCAATTTCTTAAGAAATTTTTTTTTGTTCCTTCGTTCGGAGCAAGAAGGAAAATGAATTTTGGGAACTGGTAAAACCCCTTGCCCATTAATTTTAAATTGAGTTTTTGTAAATTAGGTTTTGAATTTGAAATGACCTTTTTTTAATTTCGAATTTAAAATTTTTACGGGTTTTCTTGAAGAAAGGAAATTGATGAAAGAAGGGAATAGTGGAGAAAGGAAGTTTGCCAATTTTCATTTCCTTTTTTTTTCTTGAATATCAATTTTCTTTTGTTTCTGGTTCTTGGTGTTAGTATCATTAGTGTCTGGTTTTTTGTACTTTGTAATAATTTTTGAAATGAGCTGAAGTTATAGTACCAAAACATCCGCTTGTTTAGTAATTTAATAGACAGTGCTGAATTCAAGCAGTCAGTAGTATAACTCAGTCAATAGTATATTATAAAATTATCAAAATAATCTCGTAACCGAAGCGTTATACTTGTATATAAATACTATTGTAACTATATAAGATTTGAGTTGTACTTCTTCGCGATCCTGTAATACCTAAAAACGGGACTAGAGCATACTATATTCTATGTACTCAACGCGGGAGGTCTGTGGTTAATGTAGTGGTTAATGCCAAACTAAGAAGTTATAGTTGATAGTTAAATTCTCCTCCCGTATCCTGTTATACCCGAAAAGGGTGAAAAGCGGGATTAAAACTTTACTATGACAATTTTCTTCTGCTTGTTTAATTCAAACGTTTCCCAAACTAATATGACAGATCGTTACACTGGTACTCTTGAGTTTTTTTAAGTTTTTTCTGCTTCAATCCAAGTTTCATACAGAAGCTTCATTCGTATCTAGGTATTGTCATTCTTACAACAAACATGCCCATGAAAGACGTCTTGTTACTAGTACGAAACTGATTTAGAAGCAAATGAGAGTGTAAAAGAGGTTAGAAGATAGGCCTATTAGCACAAGATTTTCAGTTGAATAACTTTTATGATTTTTGGTTGGTAGGTCTGAAAAAGGGTTTAAAAAATACGGTTTCTGAGTCGAATCTAGAAAATTTCAGAAGGAAAACGGCCATCAAACTTTCAAAAATGTTTATAGTGTAAAATTGAGTTAAAAAAAAAATCTCAATCGAAAGTCGATTAAAAACTTTTAGTCATCAATCAGTCAATCAATCATCCATTCAAACTCTTCTGGGGAATCAGCTTTTTCCATTTTCAGTGAAGTTTGAGGTCGGTACGAAACCTAACTTTCTCTCTGTACAGGTTTGTTGGAGGCTGATCTTTTCAGTATTCGTCTAACTTCTAATATCCCATCCTTATTCATTTCCAGGGAGGTTTAACTTTTCGAGTAGGCGGTCTGGAAAAGAAGAGGAAGGAGATCATTCCAGTCACCCATGACATTACCAACTGTCAAAGCAAAAGCCTAAAGGTTGGAAATGTAAATTTTTTTCTTTTTCTCTTTTCCAATTAATTTTTTTTGTTTTTGAATTTTCCCCGGGAGTAAAAATTTTTCTTCTTTTTCTTCGGGTAGAAAGCAGAAGTTGATTGTAATCCACGTAAATCCTCTCCTCAAATTGGAATCCAATTCTATAATCCGGGTGAGAACTTTGTTAAATCCGGTCGTATCGGAGAAATTTACATTCCAACGTTGGGATTTCGCAGTGAGACGAAATTTTCCTTTTTCTTTTCTCTTTTTCTACTACGGTTTCGACGTTCCTCTTCCTTTCTTTCTTTTTACCTCCCGCTCTTCTTCCTTCTGACGCTTCTCTGAAAATAAGAAATTGTTTACTTCTCATTATTTCCTGAGCGTAACGGATAATTTTTTTTTCTTTTCTTTTTTTTTTGTCGAGCAGGTGAACTTTCGTCAAGAACACTTTTGAGAAATAGTCCTCGTGGGAAATTTAATGTATTTTCCAGTTAAAAACGAATTTTTTCTTCTTCTGGGCTTCATCTTGCTTTCCGCCTCCCCTGCTGATAAATATTTACAAAATATGTATATTCTATTTGCTTAAATTTAATTCTTGGAAACTTTAAATTTCTTCTTCTTTCTTGCTCTTGTAGCATTGGATTTGTTGTGCCCAAAAAAGCGTGAACTGTTTAGAGACGTTCGGTTTTTGTTTGTTCGTTTTTTAGTTTTTGGTTTTCTTTTTCTCTTTTTCTGTATAAATAGGATGTTTTCTTCTTTGTTGCTCTGTTTCATGGTTGTTCAAATTTCCCGTAAAAGGGGGTTGTTTTAAGCTAACTCTTTTGCGGAGTCATTAATTTGGACATGGGTATAGTTACAGATTGTCGTAGATGTTGACCCAAAAACCAATGGAAGTAGCCAATTCCAGTCCAAAATAAATTACAACTGATTTATTGGCTTACAAACTGCTAATTAATTAACAAGTAGTAATAGTTACAACGGCTAAAATTAATAAACATGAAAAAGCCTTGACATGTATTTTACTTTTCATGGACTGTCACAAAGACTTTTGCAACGTACAAAAACATCTGACTATAACTGAATAATGTCACCAATTCAAATTCGAAGTACAGGTTCAATTACCCTGTTCTTTTTGTCACTCCGGTCAGTTATTCGTCCTGTCGAATCCTGCCATTGACTTGTAGGCAGGATTGTGATTTTAGACTCAATTAAATTGAGTCATATTTTATTCTCCTCTTCACTTCGTAACAGGTATCGTACTAATCGAAATTAATTGTGATTCAAAGAGCAGTAGTTCGTATCATGCAAGATTATATTATATATATTCCTAAAAAGGTGCTATGTATCCAACATTATCCTTTGTCCAATAATATTTCATATCAGGAACTGGTGTAGTACCCTTGTTAAGGATTACACCCTCAAAAAGCTGTGAACTCCAGTCCAGCTAATAGTTGTTCCAGTTGAACCAGTTTTTCTTTACTGATCGATAAGATTAGCTCTTCTCTTCTGTTTAGTTTTATTTAGCACATTTATCTGTCTCAGTACAGTTTTTTCAAGCATTGTATCTGTAGAAAAAGTGTCAAAAGTCTGTAGGTTCTATAGGTATAGAGGTACATTAGGTCCTAACTTCTCCCCAAGTAGTAAATCCGTTTATATTGTTGTTTTCATTGTCTTTCTATTCTCCAACTTCACTTTAGTATACGCCTTCGGTGACATTATATCTAGTACAAACGTTATCACCTTCTATGTTATATTCAGTATTCAAGGAGTCAAAGTAAAGCTCTTCATCACTGTTTTCATTTCCACAGTAAACTTTTTAACTTTGCTCGCACAAAATAGGTATACCATATGAGTTCAAGAATAGGTCCAGTGCGTATTTATATCTTTGGAGATAAATTATTATAATAATTTAAACTTATATTGAAAAAAAAAATTGATGGATTCAATAGATGATTACTATACAACGATTTCTTGTGGTGGTTGACAGTAGACCTACGACCGCAAAGTGCTAATTATCATTTTCATAGTCTAACAGTAAAACTATCGACTATTCTGACGTAACTAGTCAGTTAGTATCTCTTCGATTTACTTATGTTTATAATATAAACAGTTTTCTTAATTCGAAAACGTTGTAGTATTTCTTACAAACCCTAATAGCCTCTTTCCAGTAGACTTGTTTTGTTGCCTTTATTGTTTCTTATCTGCTTTTCGATTTGATTCTGAGACCATTTTGTCATTTGTTCGTCTTTCTCAATTAAGGAACTGATTTCAAATCTCACGTCACAGGTCTTTTGGATATGTTCAAAATTTTTTCTTGGTCACACAATGTTATTAGTCGTTTCCAAACTAAATAACAGAGCCACAATGGCCACAGCAGGCATTCATGTTTAATTTTGAGAGGGTAGGGGGTTCGTATGACTTTTATTGAGTCATTAATCTCTAAAATCTAATCCCTCCTCTTCGCTCACATCCAAAATTCATGATTTTTAATTAGGGTTTGAGGATAGATTAGGAGAAAAGCGGTTATTGCAAATAGAGGGATTTGTAGTAGGAAAAAATTCACAGTTGAACGTGATTTGGTTAATTTAATTAATAATTTTGCGGGAAAACTTCCCTCGAGGGATGATTATCAATCGGAGAACCCTGAGGTTTGCCTCAACTCCCCCCCACCCATTGCCTCCCAAAAATTTAAATTTCCAGCACGTAGATTACCCAGGTAAGCCGGGTGGATCATGCCATCTCCGAATTCCGATTTTCTATTAAAAATCAAAAACGAAAAGGAGATGCTGAATTATTTTTTGTCAAAGAAGTTGGACTTTTGATTTTTCCTCGGAATTTATTTTTCTCTTCTTGATACAGGGGCGGGTCAGGAAGCTGATTTAAAATTAGTTTTTGGGTTTTGGTAGTTGAGTTTTTGGTTCTTGCTCTTTCTCGTTTTTGTATTTTATTTTATGACTCATCGTTTTTCGTTTTATCAGGGTGTAAGAGTATCATAGTATCATATTATAACAGTAGATGGATGACCTGGCTTTTGATGTTGTCTCCGACCCCTTAGTTTTCAGGTTGTAGAGAGATTCGCAGGATGTTTGGGAGAGGTTTTTGGTGTGTAGGTCCTTCCTGGTTTAGGTGATGGTCTTGGACCATCAATGAGTATGGATTAATAGTTGCTGACCCATTTTACCAACCCCAACAAGGAAAGGAAAATTGCTAACAGTGGCCATAAAATTCTCGTTTTTGTGGTTTTAAAGTTTTTGGTTTCGGCAACATGGCGGAAGAATTACAAAAGAGCTACAGATCCAATCTGATTTCATATCCCTAACTACCGAGACGCTAATATTGTTTGCAGTATAGTTTCAATCTCTTGTTTAAACAACCTCTTTCACACTCTTTAATCGAACCACTGGAAGTGGGAAGAGGGGGTGGAAAGCTCATTAGCTCCGGAGTAAGGAATGTCTTGATGGTGGTTCTGGAGAACCCTGCGGGAGCAAAACATCCGTCCGCAATAAATTTTTCATCCCTTTCGTCCTTTCCTCCCCCGTTTCCCCAGATTCTTGGTCGATTTTACTGGAAAACCGAAACAAATGAGAACGAGGGTTTTCCTTCAAAAACCTCTAGGTTTTGATGTTGATTGCCTTTATCCGGATTTCGCATAAGGGCGTCAATCAGAAAACCGCCTGACCGAGAAGAAATGTTTCCAAATCGGGTATATTTCGCGTTTCCTTTCCCCTCTCTCCGAGCTTTCACGTCAACTGTGAAAAACAGAAGCGCTTTTCACGTCAGCTAGAATAAAAAAAAAGGGAACAGAAGCTCACTTTGCTCCTTCTCCGTTCATTCGCATTCAGCGATAAAAATAATAAAAAAAGAAAGCGATTGTTTACTTTCCCGAAGGTTTAGTGCTTTCTTTGTGCGAAACTCATTAAAGGAAGGTTTTTGAAGTGTCCTAATTACAGGGCCGACTGAAAGATGAGAAGCCATAAGGAGGAGGGAAGGGAAGAGCGGAAGAGAGGAAAAGATTTTCTCCATTCAGCATTCCAGAAATTGGATTTCGGGGCACGGACCTGGATTAATGTCGGTCCTCGTTTTATGCTTTTCGACATAAAACCTTGCCTCTCGATTTTTCCTCTTTCCTCCTCCTCCCCTCTTCCCTTTTCTCCTTCTCAATTATAATGAGTCTCCGAGTTGAAACAGGATGACGATCGGCTAAACCTATTATAAGATTATTATGAAGATACTAAGAAGATTAAAAATTTTCGAGAGGCCGGACTTTTAGAAAGCAAAGGAATCTTGACGGTCTTTTCGAAAGTTCACCCCCCCTTGGATACCAAAAAGCTTTTGAATTCCCTCCCATCCCTCCTCTTCTTCCTTTATTCGTAAAAACCAAAGGAATGTAAGAATTATTGAACTTTTAGAGCTGTATCCTTGGATACAAACAAAAAAGTTTGTTTTGCTTCATTTTTGTTTCGAAGGATAAAAACGGAGGACGGGGGGATAAAAATACGAAATGGCGACTTCATTTTTTAAACTTATCTTCGTTTCGTTCCATTTTTCTTGTGATTTTCGTTTTTTTTTGTTTTTTGCTATCCCTCCTTCGACCAAATAGAGTAATAAAAAGCTTTTTTTGTTGCTTCGATCCTCGGTTTACTTCCACTTTTCGGTTTCCATTCGACACAGGTCAAGGATTTCGGATCGAAGAAGACACAACAGGACCTTGACGATGGGAAAGAAGAAAAATTCTGTTGTTACATGTTTCGATAAATTTATTTTTACGGTTTCCTCTATCCTTTAAGGGGAGGAAAAGAAAACCTCGTCATAAATTTTACGTCAATTCCGGATATTTTATATTCAAAGACTCTTTTCCTGTAGTATATCTTATACGTATACTTTTATATAGTTATTCAGTCACAAAACGTTGCTTTTCGAGGTAGGTTAATGGGATTGCAGTCAATTTTCTACTCTCTTCTCTCTTCCTTACTTTTCCTTCTCCTCGCTTTTATTCAAAAAACCGGTGTAGTCAGGAGGTAAGGCGGTTTGGAAAAAAAGCTTTGGGATGGGGAGGCGGGGGGTGGAACTCATTTTATGACAAGCGAGTGAAAAAATATGAAATATTTTTTTAAAAGGAATTTTAAAAAATATTTTCACCCCCTCAACTTTATAACCGATTTATAAAAAATTATATTCTTTTCTCTCTCTCGTTTTCAGTGTTTATTTTAAAAGCGGAAATGGTATGAAGAAAAGAATTCACGCTATTGCAGATGATGAAGGTGGAAATTATTGCTTCAATAAAAAAGAAAGCCAGAAGTGGAAAATCATTTTAGAAAAAGAGAAAGGTAAGGTTGAAAGATACTTTATCCAAGAGTTTCCCTCCGGCCAAACAATAAAATATAATTGAAAGAAACCAGGCTAATGATTCGGGTGGATGAAAAACAGGCCGACAGATGTGGGAAATTGTATATTGTATATAATATATGATGGATGAGATGGGAAGATGGGAAAAATTTTTGTTTTGTTAAAGCAGTAGTGGCGGATATGATGGTAGAGTCGTCGGAAATTTGAGTTTATTAAACTTGGGTAACTTGGTGTCTTTGATTGCTGACTCATATTGTCATTTTCCGCTAAATGGAGTGCTTGTAATACATAAAAGTTTTGTGGGATGGGTGCTGCTCTTAGATTCTGATTTGAAACTTTGTCAAAAATTTTTCCCATTTTTTCCTTTAATTTTCTTTGTATTCTTCTTATTTGCCATTTTTTTGTAGTTTTCCACTCTCTTACTCGTTCGTGCAGTTCTCCACCGATAATATTTCTCTGTATAGGACACATACTCTTACTCCACTTCCGGTTTTCGACGCTTTTCACCTCCATGTTCTCAGTCCGTAATCGGCTATTGCTTTTCTTCTCTTTCTACTTGCTAGATATTTCTTCATCTTCTGAAAATTCCATTTTCTGTATCACCTCAAAAGTTTTGTTATATCTTATTCCTTCCCATGTTTCTTCTTGTTTCCCAGTGGCTTCTTTTATTTTTTCCTTTTGTTTTACATCCTATATATACACTGTTGGTATAGTTTTCTTCTCCCACCCTCTTTTCGAGTTCTTCTGTAGGGCTTCTCCTTTTTTCTATTTTGTTCTTTCATGATTTCTTAATATTCTGTTGGTTGTTAGTTAGAGAAACTGGATGGTAGGGGTTTTGGTTGTTATCTTTTAGGTTTGATACCCGGACTTATGGGTTTTCACTGTTGTTTTTGAGGGGTTGATCAGTCGTTAGTACTTGCAGGTTTTGTTTTACGCAATAGATTGGGCTGCAGAGAAAATTCTGAGGACATAATATCATTCTTCATCTAAATCTGTTCTCAAATTTTCTCCTTCTTTCTTCAAATTTTTATTCATCCTTCTTCTATACTTCTACCTATATTTTATATGTTACCTTCTCTTTATACACTCTCTCTTCCTTCCCTTCTTCGCTCTCTATCTTATCTATTTCCCTTTCTTTCCTTTTTTATCTCATTCATCTAGCCCGACCAAATCACCAAATTTCTCCAATCCTGGGGGATAACAAAATTTGTGAGCAATTAAGAAAGAGAGGGACAGAAAAATAGGATGATAAAGAGAGATGATGAATAAAAAGAGAGAGAGAATGCATGATTGAATGAATTCGAAAAGCCGAATCCAATTTCCACTTAAAATAATCCCGATAAAAAAGAAATTTGGTCCGTTCGACATTTCGCGAACTGTTTTTCCTCCTTTAAACCCACCCATCTCTCCTTTTTTTTTCTTAATCATTACTTAAAGAAGCTTAAGCGAAACAGATTATCTAGTCGCGCACTTTATCTGATATCTTTTAAGAAGTTTGCTTCGGGTTTAATGGATTTCTCCTTTCATTAAAATTTTAAAAGAGAAGCGAAAGCGAACTTTCCTGTTCCAACTCGAAGGACTTTCTCAACCCATTCCGTCCTCAACAGTGTTTTTCTTCTAAGGTTTCGGAATCACTATACCTTTGTAATTGATCACTGGTCAAGCTTGGTGTCGAAATTTTGCTATCAGTTGTGACTTACACCATACTCGTATTTTCGGTATTTCCAAATTCAAGAGAGCAAACTGTCGAGAAAGCACAAAGGAAAGCAAAGAGGGCAGGCGGGGGGCAGAAACCATAAAAACCAGACACCGAAATCTATCCAATTTCCAAAAGGAGAAATTAAAAAGCTCACAAGGGCAGGAGAAGGATTTTATTTTATAAAAAATGAGACAGATCGAGGAAAGTAAAAAGGAGAAAGGAATTTCTCAAAGTCAAAAAAGTTAATAGAATGTTAGAAGATTAATGAAAAATTCAGAAAACCGGAAATAAAAAGGGAACAGTCCACCGTGAAAAATCTAACAAAACCGGAAGTCGGGGGAAATAAAAGCGAAAGAGAGAGATGGAAAAGTTTTTTAAAGGTTAAAACCAATAACCAGAGATTAACGTTAATCAACAGCCTTAACGATTCTCTATATTTAAACGCGCCTAATAATTGAAGTTAGGGAAAAAAAAAGGAAAAATGAGAGGAAGGGGGTGGGTGGGGTTGGAAAAGTTTTAATAGGTGAAAGTTTTTTTTTTCTTGGGAAAAAGGAATTTAATAAGAGTACCCGATTATTGTAAAGTAAAACTAATTATTATGTCTCTCTTCATCTATCTTTTCAAGATAATAAAGTGTCGAAATCAAAAAAGATTTTTCTTCTTTCTTCTTTTTGCAGAAGAAGAAATTTTTTTCTCGCGTAATTAGCCTGACTTCATCAAGATTTCTTTTTCGTTTATGTTCGACCTTTGCCGGGAAAATGTAATTAATTTTGTTTTTCCTCATTTTTGTGTGAAAAAGAATTTTCTTTTTGGTGTTTTGGTGATTTGAGTTGATATTTTACTCAACTAATTTTTCTTTTGGAAGGATGAGAGCTTTTGAAAAAATTATTGAGATTATGACAAACATTTTTAAAGAGTTTGGGTATTAACGTATTGATTGCTGATTAAGAAGGAGGCCTAGTGTAGTGGTTAAAGTTCCTGGCTTGGACGTTATGGTTCCGTACCCTGCTATACCCAAAAACAGGGAAATGGGAAAACTCAACTATAACTTAAGTCCCAACATTAGGTATAGTTATAGTTGAGCTTCTAGTAGTAGGTCTCTATAGTAGGCTGCAGCTGTCTGTCCTAGTTCCAAGATTATACAGAAGGTTGACGCCTATAAATCATGTTAAGCTGCATAAATTTTGCGCTCCTTTTTGACGTATTCATTTCAGTAACTGTTTTTTGGAGTAGTAGTTTCATAAGTCTTGCACACTGCCTTGGAGAGTTCATTTCATAGTTGTGGCACACTGTCGGAACTAACCCATTTCCTGGGTTAAAAATAATTCAGAGTCACGAGCATGTCAGCACTGTTAACGATTCTAATTGCAGTTGGGCCATTTGAAAGATTCAAGTTGTAGTGAGTCGGTGAGTCTTAATTCTAATCTGTTAATATAGTTAGTCAGAGTTTAAGATGATATGAGTGCTTGATAATACCTTCTGGAAACGTTTTGTTTATCTACAGCGGATGAAATAGGGTCATAGTCAACTAGTCCAAATCGTAATCTATCAGGAAATTTTTTTTTGCGGTTCATTGACGGATTCGGTAGGTTTAGTGTTTATGAAAATTTGAAACAAAGATTATTTTACATTATCAGTCATTGGCTAGTCAACTGACAGTAGACAGGAATTGAAATAATAAAGATTAGGTTATAAGAAAGCGAAAGGCTGAGGAAAAATAAGAACAAAAGTCTTATTATAGAGATAAGAAAATGGAGAAAGACAGAAGGACGTGATGGAAAGGGATGGAAAGAGATGACAGTTTACGGTCATGGATCTGGATTGAGGTTTACGATCGTTCAAAGACTCCCATTTACCGTCTTCGTTCAATCTGAAAGTAGATCAGGGTCGGAAAAGCGCCATCCGAGCATTTTTCGCAAAAACGACGACGGTTTACCGCCTCACTTCGACCCATAGGAAGTCATTCTCATCAAGAGTACCATACATGGACGGCGTTGAAATGTGTACAGCGAAACAAAATAGAGTAGTGATGAGAAAGCAGACGAAGAAAAAAAACATCGTGTCAGCAGAAACCCAAGAAGTTTCAAATGGTAATAACTAAATTATAAATATTCCGGTCACATTCGAGGAGGTGACACATATATTTCCACGTTCGGTGTCATTATTTGTTATTTCCAATCTCATTTCTATACTTTGGATGTTTACACCGTCGAAGAAGTGAAACAGGAAGACAGGAAACAGAATTAGAACAGTAGGGAGGGAGAGAAGGAAGCGAGTCTTCGCGAAGAAGTGTTTTATTAACTACGTACTCCTTTTCGCCCGAAGGAATAGAAAGGAGTCAAATTGACTGGGAAGCTCAGAAATCATGAATTCAAAATCAAATCCGGGACGAAAAATTTTCCCCTTAATGAGAGACGGGGCGGCGGCCGGGGGTCTTCTTTTTTATACTAATGAATTTTATTTTTATTTTTCCTCCTTCATTCGGAGGATTTACGGAGGATAAAGAAGAAAAAGAAAATCTCAACTCGGAAAATAAAAATCGGAAGGAAGGAATTTTCCGAAGGAGTTTTTCGTAACGTCAATGCCCGTTAAATCGGGGGTGAGGGGTAGGAAGGAAGTTTAATCCCTTGAAACGTCTCAGTCGAAGGAAAATCCTTTGAAAGGGAAAACTTGGCTTCTTTTCTTTCCCCCCATCCGGAAGACCGGAAGTTTCGGAAGCATTTCCCTGGATTTTCCAACTTGGTAAAAGGAACGTAGTCCGGAAGTTGTTACCATCGACTTTGTTTGTCTTAATATTAATTATGGCGTTTTATAATTAGGCTGGGAAGACGAGGATCAGCTGAGAGACCCAGAAACCCAGGAGGTTACATCCTGAGGATTTTGTTGAGCTTATCAGTCGTGTAATAATATGAAATGAGTTTTGTTTTGGGGGGAAGAAAAAGAAATGAAATGATAACGAAATGAAAAACAGAAAAAGAAAAACTTTTTTATTCCGGCAATAAACTTCAGTGAGAGGAGGAGGAGGAGAATGGGAAGTAGGAAGGAAGGAAGAATGGAAGGTGGTTGGAAATGTTAGAAGGCGGTGGGGAGAAGACGGGGTGAGAGAAAGGAATAAAAAAGAAAAGGAGAGAAGAAAAAAAAATTTTTTTTTCATGGGAACGGCCATTTTTTAATACTTCTCTTCATTCTCATTATTCTCTTAAGTGCACCGCCTGGAGACATTCTAATTAAGGTTGGTCAACTTTGAAAGGAAAAAAAATTAAAATTTATTTTAAAAATGAAAGAAAGGAGGTGAGAGGAGGTAAAATGCCAGGGACGATGGGAACAAAGAAAGGTGAAATTTCTTTTTCTTCCTTTTATAAACAGAGTCCGAATGAAAATTATTCACAGTTTCCGGTTTCTGCGGGGTTTCATCGGTCTATAATTAGAATTTTTTTTTTAATTTGGGTTTTCCAGATTGAAGGTTTCTGCTGGGGGGCTGAACGAGAAGAGAAAAATAGATGAAAATGATGGAGTCAGAGGAGCACTTATTAAAGTCGAGGGCACTTTCTTTTCGTTTTGCCTCAGACCTGTTTTCTTCTCTCTCTAATCCTTTTTTTTTGTTTCTTCATCACTCCCCTTCCTTCTCATTTTTCTCATCTTCTCTCCCGACAGCGAATAAATTATTAATATATCAATAAACGTCAAACGAAGTGGCGTCTTGAAAGGAATATCGGGCGTAAACACTCCTAATCAGGGAGTTATTAAAAGCCTTTCCTTTTTTTTATCTTTTTCTTTTTCTTTCTGGTTTTTAGGCGCGTTTAAAAAGGAAATAATATTTTTAAGTCTTGGTTTATGCGCTGTGGTGTGATTTAGACCGACAGATCAATAATTCAAACGACAGGTAATATTCAAACGAACTAAAGATGAAACTAACAGAAAGCGCACGTACCTAAGCGTGTTAAAAACAGATGAGTGATCGGTCGTGTGAGATAGATGGTGTGATGTAGCTAATGTCATTTAGTTCAAGACCATTATTAATGTATCAGTGTAACTAGAATAGTGTCTGTTATTACTATAATCATATAAACCCTAATTATTGATTGATTGCGCGTATTATTAATCTCGTTTGGGGCACCACATACTCCCAACTCCGCTTCCTTTTCTTCTCACATCCTCCTCTTCCACTTTCTCTGTTCTTTCATCCATATCACGTTGGTAATACCTTCATTTTGAAGAAATTAGTATTTCTTAGAAATTTTCAAATTGAGCCGAAAATTGAAAGTTTTGAATTCTACCGCTTGAATTCAAATATTCCTTTCTCCATCCTCCTCTCACGTTCTATTTCCTTTCCTTCATGGTTTCTTCTCGAAAGTTTTCTCAACTGAAATCGGGAGAGAAAATGTTTTGTAAGCGCGCATCAAAAAACATAAAGAAGAGTCATTTTTGGTTAAAAACTAAAAGCTTTTTAAAGCTCTGAAATAATTTATTTTTGGTAAATGAAAAGTTTGAGATTTTCCTTGAGAAAAACCTTTAGAAAACTGTTTCCATTCGGGATTATATTTTAATTAATTTCAGGTTTATGGTGATGGAAGGTTACGCTGTGTATTTTATTTATTTATTAATTAAAATCGTGTTACAATTATATTTGTGAGGTTTAATAAAACCTAAGAAACGTGTTGTATATAAATTACGACAATCCTAATCAGCGCAGATCAGTTGTGGAAACTTCCAACTTTGTTTGTGTTTCAGGTTTTAATCTCTTTCCTCCTTGAACCTCCCGTTTCCCTCTGCTTTTGTTCTTGTCTTGAATTATATTTTCAGACCTACATCGGCCTTTATGCCTTGCTAGGTAGTCGTTAGAGTTGCTCTTGAATTTGAACATGACAGTGTTGTTATCTGGCGTTTGATGTGTTGCGTTACAAGTTTGACAATCCTACGTGAGCTTATTACTGATATTGTGGAATAGTAATAAGAATGTATACACCACCGACAGGGTCATAAGGCAGTGTAGGAATTATAATTAAAATAAGAGGGAGGTTGGACAACCTATTTGACTATAGGTATATGTATATACCAACTAAACTTGAACAAATTACTGAATATTTATCACCGTGTGGTCTATAAAATTTTCAAATTGTGATGGGGAGTTTAATTCGGTTAGATGCTTGGCTTCTGTCGCTTCTCATATATTCGCCATTTCTTGTTGGAAGGTTGGCTCACTGTTGCCTTTCGTCAGAAAAGTTACAGAAGCCAAAGATCTAAGCAAACTTTTAGTAATTTTCCCTTTATGAATTGTTTTTACAAACTAGCCGGTAAATGTGATAAATATTCATTAATTTGTCGAATTTATCAAATTCATTGGTGACTATAATCGCCAGGAGGAATGAAGTATATTTTCCTGATTTATTACTTGTACCATACCATATATACAGCATTACTTTCTGATCCACATAACAGAAACTTTCTATACAGTGGCGGAAGAAGCACTTGATTAGTTTAAATATTTAATTAGTACATAAATACTTGTTGGAAACACTTCTTTAGTAAAGGAATACTGATAGAAATCATTTTGTGTAAGACAGATTGATTAAAATTCACTTACCTGTAAATTTTCAGAAAAGAATCAAGCCGCCATCTTATTTAATATATAAAGCTCGAAGGAAAAACCAAAATGTCGTCAATTCTATTTTTCCTTCTTGCTTTCCTCTCTTTTTTCCCTTTTTCTTGTTATCATTGATGAAACACTCTTAAATTTCATTTTCCTCCGACGTTCCTTTAAGTCTCTAAGGTTTAACCAATTTCTTTTGTTTTCATTTCGTCGAATTTCTGAGGTCTTTTGTTTGCCCGAGAGTGTGTGCGGTTGTGTGCTTGTGTTCTAATTGAAAAATTTATTGCTGACAGATTCGCACGTCGTAAAAACAAAAAGTTTCAGACTTGTAAACTTGGATTTCAGGAGCGAACACGAGGAAAGGAAATCGAATAGGCGTAGAAGGAAGTCTAAAATAACCGAATCTCTCAACTTGGAAGAAGAAGACGCAATTTGGAGAATGAGACTACCAGAAAAGAGGAAGAGTTTCGAGTTTGTACTACGTCAGAAAACGAAGTCAGTCGCGCATCAGAAGGAATTCGTGCAAGACTTAAATTAAGGTAAATTTAAATTTTAAATTTATGTTGCTACGGTTTAATAGTTACAAGGAGGAAGTTTTCGGGAAAGGAAAGAAGGCAGCGAGCGGGGCGAATAGTGGGTGGGCGGGGAACCACCAGAAGAATTTTGATTGCGTTTCTCGAATTGCGTCGGAGCGAGCAATAATCGAAGATTTCAAAATGAAGAAATGAGAATAAAACAAAGGAACAGACAATTCTTCCCCGAGGTGGTGTTGGAAAGGGGAGATGAATGAAGAAAAGGCGAATGGAAAAATGCGGAAGTCGGGAAATCCTTAGTTCGACCCTAAACTGCAGACTTTTGTAATGAGGGAAGTAAGAACGGCCGCGCGAACGCAAAAAAGGTTTTTTCTCTCCTTTTCTTGTTACCAGGATTAAGTATCTGCCGTAAAATCTCATAAAGCTAAAAATGGTCGACTATAAACTAAAGGCCCAGAGGATGAAGGTTGTTGGGAGGCTTCTTTTTTACCACCGCCATCACCAGAGATTTTCATTTTCTATTTTCTTCCTTTTTTCCTCGTTTTTTTCTCTCAAATCCGCCTTTCCATCAAAAAAGGGAAGGAAACAAAATCTGTTCAGCCTCATCTTTTCTCTTTTTTCCGTTCTACCTAACTCTAGACTTGTAAAAAAAGAGTGAGAAAGCACGAAAAAAAGATGGAGGCGCGAGGGCGGATTTAATTAAAATGTAAGTTTTGTTTTTAAAGGCCTGTTTTAAAGATTACTTAACGCCCAAGTACCGTTTACCAAGTTTATAAAAGGGATGGGCTGTGGGTGGGGAAAGCTCAAATTTTCAAAGCTCTTCTCTTCGCGATAAGGAACGTTCCCCCTGACAAAAAGTTTTCACCTTTAATCCCTCCTTCGACTTCTTATTCTCCTCCTCCATTCCGTTCGCCTCTCCTCCCGAACGTTTCTCACTTTTAAGTTCTTAACGGTTTCCCTCGGAACAAGTAATAAGTTGTTCTACCGAGTGTTGCCAATGTTCGTTTTCCAAACGATTACGATGATGGGGTTTTGTCTGAGGGAAGAGAGGAGGAGGAGGAGGAGGCTGTATCTTTTGGAGATGGGTTTTTGTAGGCACGGTTCTGTTGTCACCGAGTGACAGATGCTGTTTGTTGGTTTTGACGGCTCGGTTTCCTTAATCTTTTGATTTTTTAAAAATTATTTGACGTCTTGGAGGTTGGTGCGAGGGGGTAACGGGATTCATTAACCACCATCTATCATCTTAGTTGACTCGTTTTGAATTTCTTAAAGTCTGGAAATCTTTTTGGAAAGTTTTTTCTTGACTTCACCGTTCGCTGTAGCACACAAAGGCGGCTTATAAAAAGGTTCGATTTTTTTTCGTGAAAGACGGATAGCGAACGTCACTTGTTTGGACCGGTGCTAAATATCTAGCTACCCTTTTTATTCGGTGTCCTTTCTTCTGCTGTCAGAGATTGCTTTCGAGCGAACGCCACCTTTTTATTTTTCGTTAGAGGAAAAAGATTTTTTATTTTCAAAGCTTGAGACCGATACTAAAAAATCACGTTCACACTTTCGCAGATTTTTTATTAAAAGCCATTCAAATCTGAGAATAGGAAATAAACGGTACCTTTTACTCCTCCACTGGAATGGAGGTGTGCCAAATGTTTCCCTGAGTCGGTCGTAAAAGGGAAAAAGCTTCAGTTTAAAAAGTGCTAGAATCTCAAGTAATGGGACTGCGAGGTTTGGCCGACATAAAACTCACTCTTCCTCCTTCGTCTCTGTTATCTCTCACTTCTTCCTCCTCACCTCCTTCATCCTCAGTCCGCTTTTTTTTCTTCCTTCTCCTCAGTCTTTCCTCTTCGTCAATTAATTAGGCATTAATACATAAAATGAGGTATCAACAGATTAAAACTCTAACTTGAGGATGAGTCGAAGGAATGGAAGGAGAAGAAGGGAATTGTGGGAGTGAGATGAGGGGTGGAGGGGTTAATTTTAATTAAACTTAGCTGCGTCAGATAAAATTAGACGAAGAAGATTTTAAATTACAATCCGAAGCTTTTGCAGCAAAATGCAAATTTACATTTTGAAAATCGGTTGGGAAGGTGGAGGAGGTAGAGTAGGACAAAGGAGGATGGAGGAGAATAGGAGAGTTGGAGAGGAGGAGGAGGCGAATATTCTTAGCCTTGCTTGACTTTTCAGTTTTTCACTAAATTAAACACTGTCAAAAGCCGGAGAAGACAGATTCACTTGAAAGATGAAAAGCTACGAAATATCTTTATTATTTTCAAACATTTCGAGCTTTCAACCTTTTCCGGGGCGATAACTAATTTATGCACTCTGGTAGTTAATCAAACAGAAATCTCTCCTCCTGGAAAAGCTTTTGTTCGGGGATCCTCTGTTTTCCGATCTGGTTTATTTCTAATTCGAAACTGAATTAGTTTTCGAAGGACGGTTTCCTTTTTATTTTGCTCATTGAACTTCTTCCTATGTGATCTTTGGCCTTTTTTGTTTGTTTAGGCCATACTGTTTCAACTCATTCTTTGGAGTCCTAACAACAAGTTTATGAACATCAACTGTCATGCTACTTGCTGATTAATCGTTACTACGGCCTCAGAGGAAATTTTTTTGCTTAAAAGTTAGTGACAAATTAAAGGTAAATTGTAGGTTAGAAGAAGCGATGAAAAATCAGGCTGGATAATTTTATCTAGATGAGATTCAAACCCACGACCGTTGAGATGATAGTCGAGTACTCAAACCTCTTGTCCATCAGGCCTCATTTCGTTTTATACTTTCAATTGATGAGACATTCATAATACAAAATTCTCTAAAAATAACTGATAAACAGCAGAAGACAGAAAAATAAATAAATTAAAATTTCATTGGGTGAATGAGAATGCAAATATAATAGATGAGTAGAGGAGAAGGAAATGAAAGAAGAAAAGAAAGATAGATAAGGAAAAAAAAACTTCAATATTGAGTTAGAAATTGTTTGCTCGAGTTACGCGACACAAAAAAAATCCCGAAATAAATGAAAAAAGATAAAAAAGTTGAGAATGAGGATGGTAAACATCTCTCCTCTCTTTTTGCCTCTACCTCCTCCTCTTCTTTCCATAGAAAAAAAATTAGGACGAAGAAAATTGAAAGAAAATTAAAATTTTATAAATTCAAAAGATATCGACCATCTCGCGAGCAATAGACGAAGAAAGAAAGTTTTTAACTTTGGCAATGAAAAACTTGGAAAAGTAGACAAAATCAAGGAAATAGGAAAAGAAAATTTTAATTGTGGTTTGAAGTATAATAATATAAAAGAAGAAGGGCTTAGGGGACATTCATTTATTTTTGAAAATATCTGACAGATATATAGATAACCTAAAAGAACCAGTGCAGTAGATAAGGAAGTTGCTGTTTATATTGAAACTATTAATATTATAATATAATCGTGTACCGTTCTCGAGTAATACAGTACTCATTAGTATCATCAACATAAATAAATAAACAAATTAACTCTATACTGCAGAGGTTCCCAAACTTTTTTGTGTCGTAGCACCCTTGTCTTGTTTTTCTGTTTTGGATGGGCCCCATACTACCTGATATTGATTTTTGTAAATTTCTCATTGTAGTGCGGTAAATTTTTTACTTCATAGGTACTTTTATAAGTAACTTATGTTTTTATATTATAAGAATATAGTACCTATAAAATAGGTAGTATTAATGTATGTTGAGATTCACTATTGTGGACCCCATTTTCATTTCATGGACCCCCTGTAGGTTGTCATAGACCCCTGGGAGTCGATATAGACCACTTTGAGAATCACTGCTATGTTTCTTCTACGCAAACTAGTAATTTGTTATTCTGACTAAATAAATAGTCAAATAAATAAATAAATGAGTATGCAACTACATAAATAAAATGAAAAGGAATAAAAATAAACAAATACATATCCCGACAAATTCCCATGTCCATAAATCTCAAATACTATAATAATAATGATAATATATTTTTGTATCCTCTTCTCGGGCTCTTACAATAAAAATCAAAATGTAAAGTATAGGAAGTTGTGTTAAAGCTCAGAGAGTGTAGTTTGTCATTGTTAGTGTTAGTTGGTATATTATAGTAAGATTTAAGCGAAAGTTTAATGTATGATGAGATAATGATTGATAATTAGATAGAATACATACATACTATGGTTTAGAAGAGGTGTTTGGTTTTGGTAAAGGTTCTGATTTGTGTATAGTTATATGCAAAGTGAGAGACTATATAAAATTATATAAATTTTTGTAATTATAACGAAGCTAACAATTAACTGCCACCTGTTTCAAAGAAAAAAGAAGAGTTTGCACCTACTAGACAATTACTAAAAACCTTAAAATTAAATTTATAAATATTATAAATATAAAGTTTTGTCGATTTATAACTCTTTATAAGTTTTCTGGTAAATAGATTTATGTTTTAAAAACTGTACAAATCGTTTAATTTGTGTGACTAGTAGGTTAAAATACAGTTACATAAGTTTTTATATTGTCTTAGAAAGGGGCGTGGTTTGTACGTTATATATACAAGGCAGTTTTAGAACAAAAACTCTTAAAGCTAATGTCCCGTGACTACTTACATACAGGTGGCAGTTAAGTAAGAAAAAAACATTTTCATTGACCGATCCTTAGGGAGAATATAGAGGAGAGAGAGGGAAGAGAAAGGAAAAAGGATGAAAATTTTAGGAAGATAAAGTTAAGTGAAATTGTCTGCTGCGGGAAAAGTAAAGAAATAAAGAGAGAACCGACCCAAAAGTTAAAGAGAAACTGGTAAGGAATAATTCAAGCCGGAAATTAAAAAAAAAGGAAGAAAAGAAAATTGCAAAAAGGGCAGAAGATGACTGGCAAATTGAAAGCTACAAAAAAAAATAAACCGGAAGTAGATGAAAACTTTTTTTAAAGCTGTCTGGAAGGAAATTAAAATTTTCGCTTAAAAGTGAAAAATGAAAGTCTCATATTTTTGTTTCTTTTTTTGAAGATGGGGCGGAAGACGATTTTTAGGAAAGAAGGGAAAAGATTTGGGTGGAAAAAAAATGGCGGATGAAAATCTTTGTTACTTTCCCGAACCTTTTTTCTATTCTCACATAAAACGACAGAAAGGTTTGGATTTTAATCAAAATTTTTCCAGCGTCGGTTGACATTGCTCTCTTTCTCCTCCTCCTATGCGGTGGAGGAGATGTCACGATCTTTACTTCCGGTTCTCGCTTAATTACACTTACACGACTTTCCGGTGAGTTTATTTGTTTGTCTTCGACTGTCGTGGAAGGGTTTTAAGACCTTCACAAGCAGAAATCTACTTCCTCGACTAGAGTGAGGAGAGATTTTGGAGAGAATTTCTTGTTGGATGTTGTCTAGGTGGATTTTTATTGTGGTTGCGAAAGGGGAAACTGCTGTTGGTTTCTACCCCCTTTCCCTCCACTCCATTTGAGAATAAATCACGGTATCCTGTGAGTTTTGTCTTTTTCGTGGTCATCTCTCTTTCACTCGGTTGGCCTGGGGCCGGAAAATATCGGCCTTTTGTTCCTCGGACGATTTCCCACGTTGAACCACTCCACAAATCCAATGTCATTTTCCATCTGGTTTCGAAAACTGCCCTCCGGGTGCTTAATTTCATTCCTTTTATTACCCCCGCCATTGTCGTTTGCTTTTGTTTCAAAATATTTCGTAATTTATTTACCTGCGTGAGGGATAGAGAGAGAGAGAGAGGGCCTTGTCGGTCATCTTGTAAATAGTGGCCTTCCGGTTTTGAGGGTTTAGGGTTGGAGTGATTAATATTTCATGATTTCGTTAATGTTGGAGTCATGACTCTGATGGGAAAAATTAAGGTTGTGCCAGGTTATCTTTATTTTTTGTTTCTGGTAATTTTCTTTGTTCTGATGCTGGTTCAATTTTTGTATTTTGATTAAGAGTTTTGAAGTAGGTACATTTCCGGGTCGTTTGTTGGTTCTTTGGTTCTTCTTAAAATCTTTAACTGAGGGGATGTCGGGGGGAAAGCTTAATTTTGAATTTAAAAAGTCTAAAATTACCTTTTTGACAATAATATTGCTCTCACGCCTTTCAAGAAACACAAAATTCCAGAAATTGCTAGTTAACAGCTTACTAGTCTGACTGATTGTGTGACAGAAGCAAACACAAAGAAGCACGAAACACACGGAGCGTTCGTATCGCAGGTTTGAACAAGTTGCCGAGAAGTGAATAACTTGTCCCAAAAAATTGTTCCGGTTTAGTATGTACTACCATTTTATTACAATTAATATTATAGAAATATATTGATGGGAGAAAGTCGATAAAATAAATTAAATTTTAGAAATGATTGGCGGACAGCATAAACATTTTTAACGGCCCGCGTGTTGCTCATTTCTGATCTAAAACATTCACTGTACGAAAGGTGACAGTTTCTCACAGGATAATCATAAATAATAATAATAATCATCACAATACCTACTACTTATCAGTTGTGCTGACACTATTTGAGGCTCTAGCTGGGGTCATAATAATGCTTGGTATCCTAAATCTGCCCCTGTTCTAATATCCGATTTACTACCAAAGGGTTTCTTATAAATACTAAAGTAATCAGATATCGGGGTTGGTTAAAACAGTTCTGATTTGGTGAATATGTATTTTGACCAACATCTACGGCTCAGCGACTGTACTGGGTGTAGTCAGGGTAACTTATTTGATAGATGAAGACATGACAACAGAACAATCACCCGAATCGCCCTCTCCAATCCTTCATTTACAGGCTAATCAGTGGACTTTGATCCACTCGAACGAGAAATCAATTAATATTCTAATCATTATTAATTAATAAATTAAAAAATAACGGGATGATGGAGAGGAGGAAAGAGGTAGGAATAAAGGGCGGTGGAGGGAAAATGGGAGCATAATTTAATATTCAAAAATTTTTTTTCTATTTTATTTTTTTTTCCTTCCTTCGATTATTTATTTATTTTTTCCCGGCGGGGCGAAAACAGATTCAAATTTTTATTCATCAATCACCGTCGGCCCTCTTTTGCTTCCTCTTTTCCAACTTTTCCACCTCCTCCCCAAACTCTCATCGCTTTTTACTTTCTCACTTTGTTTGGGCACGCTTATGCCGTGAACCCATTTTGATATGATTTCCGCTAATAACTTCTGCTAATCAATCACGTTGAACTTGATCAATCAATACATTATAAACTCTTTCCTCTCCTCCCACCATTCCCCCCCGTGTTCCTTGAACTCTTGTGAAGAGCTGAGGTTTTTAATTAATTATGTTTTCCTTTCGAAGTCGTTTTATCATTCCCGACACAATATGGCGGTTTTTGTTTGTCAATTAGAAACTTATTCCGTGACAAGAAGAAGGGAAAAAAGTTTGGCGTTTCGAGAATTTAAGGCTTTTGGTCGGGTTGATAAAGCCCGTGAGGGAGGTTTTCCTTTTTGGAAAATTTATACGCGCACTTTGATAATTTCCCGAGGAGAGAAAAAAATTGAAAATTATGAAAAGTATGCTTTCTCGTGATTTTATACTTATTTTTATCAAAGTTTTAATGAAAAGTTTTCAATATTTTCCTCATCTTTCTTTTCCCCCTTCCTCCCTCCGCCTCCTGTTCATCTGATTCAGCTTTTGGAAGAATTCTTCTTGAAATATGTTTTATACTAAAATTTCCCGTACAAACTTATCAAGGGGCATAAATATTGTAAAAAAGAGGAATTTATCTTTGAGCCTTTTTTGAATTCTTACACGAAACTTTGTTGAATTCGTGCTGGTTTCTAGAAACTTGGGATATTTTTGTAGTGATTAGGATTTTTCGCTTTTATTATGGGTTTCCTTAGCCAATTCCCGTATGGAAGTTTAGTCAAACGAGTCACGGTCAGTACTTTGTGGTTTAGAACAAACTACATCATCCGAAAGGATTGTCCTCCATCGTGGAGGAGGAAGTCGGTCTACCTACTGGTGGTCCATTTTGCAGCATTTTGACAAGACCAACGACGTCTTAAGGACATAGGCCTCTAGATTCTGTAGCATTGTTGTGTTGGTTTCATTTTTACTTCTTTACGTTCCTTTTGTTTACTTGTCTGTTCTTTTATTTACCTTTTCTGTTCCTTCGCTCTCGTTAAATCTATACTCTATAATATAACTCTCTTATTATCTTTATTATAACCCTCTTCTCCTTTGTAACTGTTTTTCTTTACTCTACACTCGCTCCCTAGGTAAATTGTCGACAACTTTCATCCGATTCCTGGGATTAAGGCACTGGTCTGTTTCCTATTTAAAATTTCTGCAAAGCTAGACCAACTACTCAAACTTGTAGGCAGGTGGTTATTATCCGGGAAAAGGAGGAGGGGTTGAATTCATATTTGAATTATATTAAAAACTATAAATTTACAATTGTAAGCCACCAAAATGATTTTCTACAAAAGAATAACTGATTTGTAAATTTTATTGATTCAGTGATGATTAAGACGCGAGCCAGGATCGTCATGAAGAACATTCTTCTACGGATATCTGAGCAGACAGGAAGACTGGCGATCTGGATATTCGAATACTACCAAAGAAGAAAACAAGTTTGGCGTGGTCCCTAAAGACGGAGGAAGAGACCTACAACAGGGCGATTCTGATATAAAGATACTGAAATCAAGTTTCCGGTACAAAATCCAAGTTGAAAACTGGAAGAACTTCATTTGTCGATAGTAGAAGTATAAAAGAAGAGGAGAAGAAGTCCTGAAACTGTGTGGTTTGTAGATGATCGAAACGAAAAACAAGATTGGGCTCACTACAATAGTTTCTTCCATGAATCGAGAACTCAGGGTGTTACTTTTGTAGTAAACTTGTGTTCAGGTTTGTCATTTTCCATTTTCTTTATCTCTGTTCCAACACTACCAATTTCTAAACTTTTTCCTTTTTTTTTTGTTTTTAAGGTTCTCATTTATCACGCGAATGCTTTGCTGTACGACAGAGATAAAGGAAAAAGTGGACAATGCTTTCATGGAATAAGCCGCTGAACGACCCATTACGCATGCGCAGATTGTTTAATTTGGCCATGAACCTCTAAGTGAGCTTTTTAGCTTTTTTTTCTACATCGTATCCATTTATTTATCGGTAAATTAACTTTTGTTTGCTTTAAGCAAAACATTCCACCTCTTGAGGGTTGGAAATTGAACCGAAGCATAGACTAAACGAAAAAGAAAGTTGGATGGAAAGAAGGAGATGGGACGGGGAGATAAAGGAGAATGGGAGGAGGAAAGAGGAAAAAAAAGGTTTAACGTTAATGTTTACGGCACCCAGAGGGGGATACATGTTCTGTGTTTCTAGGACAATAGCCACTTAGGACAAGGAAAAGGGAAAAAATGTTAAAAGCTGCCATTTTTGATTCTTCGAACTCGTTTTAAGTTATTAACGTGACGCATAATGGAAGGGAAAAAGGTTTTTTGATTTTTCTCCTCTCCTCTCCTTCCGTTCCCCCCTCTCTTCCTAAACCACCGTTTTTTGGTTTCTTTTTAATTACTTTTGGCCACCAGAGCTTTTTCCTGTGGTTAAACTCTTTTGGGCGAAATGTAAAATCCAGACACAGTGGTCCATCATCAGTGAGTTTAAACTTCATCAGCCATTGTCATAATTGAAATTTTTTTATAAAGGATACTCTGATAGTATAGTGTTATATCCCATATATAATTTAAGCTTTGAGTTTTTATGAGAATTGGGTTTGGATGAAATTTGAGATAAATATGAGGCGGTTTATTTTGTTGCATAAAAATCCTGGTTGTAGCTAATATTTTCTTTTCTCTTTTTAATTTTTTTAATATCTTTTATAAAAGTTTTTATAACCCTGACTTTGCAGAAAGGGAGTTTGGGAAGTTTCAAAGACAGAAGAGAATTGTTTGTGTCTTTTATGTCTGTTTTATGTATACTTTAATAACCTTAGTTGTGCGTTCCGTTCGGAGAGTTGAGTACATTATATTTTGCTTGGGCATGTTAGTCTCTTACCCTAAACGGTTTTAACGAATCATGTCGGGAAGATGGCTTGTCTGTTCTTGACTAGGTTTAGTTCTGCACTAGTTTGCGTTCTGTCCCTCATATTTTGTTACAACAGCAGCTTATTCAATAGTGTCAACTTGGGTTGAGGACCTGTTCCAAAAGTTTCCAGAATGTTATAAGAGAATTCAATAAGATATTATCTTGATTCTAGATAAATCTTATCAACGGAATTTAAAAGAAAATTTGGGTGGGTAGATAGATGAGTAGAATATAGGTTGGTGTGGTTCCTTGCTATGATGGAACCAAAACAGTTGGAATCGTTTATTTAGTATAATTTTATCTTTTTATTTGTTTGTTATTTATTTATATATTCAATATCAATATATTTTAGGTCCACCGCCAGTTGGAGTTGCAAACATCAAAAAATTATCCGGAGACTAATGGACACATGCAGATTCCGAAATCATATTTACGAAGCTGGGATCACGGTAGGAGCTTTCTAATTTTTAAAAACCCTGTCAGCAGAAATCGTGGTGTTAACAGTAGTTTTTGAGGGCTATCCTCATTTAGGGCTTAGTTATTGGTATGACTAGTCTGTAGATGTTATTCTTGCCGAAAGAGATTAGTTTTAAAGAGTTAATGATAGAGTAGAATGGTAGAGGTTACTGTAAGTTTCTTGTTCGTCAAGATTAACTTCCGTAAGTTCATGAGAAGACACAAATTTATAATAGAAACACATAATGGAGAGTCCATTAAGCTATAGTCTTTACAAAAGCCTCCTCGGGACATGTCAACTGTGGAGAAAAAATGCCGACCCACAATCAGTGCTTGAACACCAAATTTCTTTACTACGAAATTTTTTAGCATCGAATTCTGGGACTCTATCGCAATTTTATAAACTGCGAATAAGGAGCTTTGACTGTATATAAATCAAATAAATCGTCAAATGAAAGATTCTCAAAGGTACGAAAAGAGGAGGAGGAGGAGGAGTAAGAAGACGAAACCACGGGGTCAAGGAAGCAAGGATCAAAAGAGAAAGAAAATTGTTTGTTTCTTCTGTCACGTCACACCGTGAAAAAATTGTATAATCTCATCAGAATGAGGATTAGGTAGACGTTTCCTTGAAGTAGGAGTCAAGAGGTGAGGAAAGATGACGGATAGATGAACGTCATCTTAAATATTCATCAGAAACCACTAATTTCAAGAATTTTCTTCAGCCCCCCAACTGTTCACTTTTGTGGCTTTTATAAAATTACCCGGAAAACTTAAGACGAAACCTCTTTTTCTTCTTTCTCTCATACCTTTTTCTTTTTATGTTTAAAAGTATTAGGCATACTTTCGTACGACCTTTTGAATCCATCTTGTAGAATATTTCTCTAAAAAACCGCGAATTAACATTCTATGGGAGCGGGACAGGTTGGGGGTAGACGTATGCAGAGCGGTGAGGAAAAGTTTTGGGGTTTTTTTTGTGCTTTGCCTCGTACTGCCTGACATTCCAATCCCCGAAAGATACCGAAACCCGGGAAGAGGAGAAGGTAGGTGACGAACAGGAGGAGGAAAGGGAAGAAGAAAGAGGAAAGAGTAGAAGGAAAGAAATCTTCGCCGCAGATTTTGTCATGGGAAAATTTACAGACAAAAATTTAATAAGTTTTCTTTTGTTCGAATAAGTTTTCCTTCTTTTCTTCCTTTTTTTGGGAAACGGGTGAGAGGGGAGAAGAGGCGGAAAAGGTTGTGGTGAGAGGAAAAAAAGCGCACGATGAAAGGTTTTTTTCACGTCCATTTTGTTTTTTGGTTGAGTTTCCTAAGAGAAGAAGGAGATAGGTGGCGGGAAGGAGGTGAATGGGAACGTGATTTTGGGTTTGTTTTCGTTGACGTGGGCAAGAGCTCTGCCTCTCTCTTCGTTTCTTTGGAAAGAATTTTTAAATCAGGTTTAGTTCGTTCCTATTTTCTTCTTTTCTAGTTTCCTTTGTTAAACGTGTCAATAAATATTTCTTACTTTCTCCGTTTGTCCTATTGCTCTACCTCTCTCCCAGCCCTTTCTCCAAATTCCTTTGTGTCACATCGATTGCCTTGAACTTGTGTTCGAACATTATTTTTCCATTAACTTCCATTAAAAACATTTTTTCAACTTTCCTTCCGCCTCCGTTCCTCACTTTTTGTTTTTGGAAATATGACCGACATTATTTTGTAACATAGCCCTTTTGGATGGATTCTCGATATTGACACCTTGTCACCCAAGTCGGAAACTATCGCGGAAACACTTAACCTTCATTAAATTGTTTGATCGAAATTGCTCTGACGTCACGAATGGTGTAATTAGAGGAAAATTTGGGAAGGGGTGATCGTTTCGTTTTTTAGGTGCACTACAACACCTGAAACTTTGTTTAAGTTGATCAAAAAAAAGTTTATGTTGTAGTTTGTGGCTCGAGGTCACCGTAGGTTAGTACCTTTGGAGGTGAGGAGTAGACAATTTTTGTAAAAGTGACCGTGGGAAAATGAGTTTGCTCGGTTCACATGCTTGAGTTGATTGATCAGTTTGGGACCAAAGTTCTTAGAAAGATACGACTTGATGCTGATTGAATGTTCATTAAGAAATAAAAATTTTCTGGTAATGGTGCTTCAAAAGAGGAAAGTTCCGCAAATGATTTAATACAAAAAAACCGTTTCGAGAACTTTTAGAACAGACTCTGTGAACAATGCAAAGAATGGAAGGAACACTGAGAGACAACTAGCAAGTTACAGAAAAGGCTACAAAAGTCTTCAGAAAAATAAACAAACCGGAAGTGCTGTAGAGATATTTAACGGAAATGAGGAAAACCGGAAACATAACTGGAAAAAAATGTCGGTAATGTAAATTGTCCGAATACAAATTTTTCCTCGTGATAATATAACGAAGAAGGAAGTGGAGGAGGAGGGAAAGAAACCGAAAAGACCGGTTTTTCACGAAATTTTGACTTTCAAATTCTTTTTTGGGGAGTGGGCTGAGGAGGGGGGATGATCTCAGGAAAATATTCTGGAGGTTTGGAACAGAAAGAAGGAGGGAAAAAAATTTTTTCCAATTTCTAACTTTTCCCTGGAGAGAAAAGTCGAGAGCGAATGAGAATAACTCAAACAAAACAACAAAACATTTTACCTCCTCCTTCTCGCCTGTTTCTCTCCTACTCCTCTCTCCCTCTCTCTTCTCCATCTGCTCTTTTCTTTTTCTCCTCCTTCCTCTCCTGTTTTTCTCTCTTCTATTTCTTTGTTGTCAGAGGAGAAAGTGTTTTTTCCTTCTCTTTTCTAGATTTTTCTTTCTTCTTTCCTCGTCCACCTTTCTCATTCCTGAGCCTCTCATTCCCTTTCCACCCATTCACAACTCATTATTCAACGGAAAGTTTTCCGCTGGGACAACCCTCTCTTGGCGAATTCTCTCCAAGTCATTTCTCTTTTTCCGGAGGCTATAAGTAATTTTTTGTGTTGGACATCCTGTATCGGCAGCCCTTCAATTTTTTTTGTTTCTGTTTGGGACAAAGTTGTTCGAGACACATCGGTCAACCGAAAAGTTTTCCCCGGAAGTAGGAGGAACGGGAGTAAGGGCGGAAGGGGTAAGAGGAGAAGGGATGAAAAGTTTGGTTCTGGTTTTCAGTTAAAGCCAGACGTCTCTTCCACATGTTGCCAAATTGAATTCAAACGTCGCCATTTTACTTTATAATTATTCCTTTGTTTTACATATGCGGTTATTTTTTTTTTCGTTGTTGCGGTTGTTGAAGGGTTCGGAAGAGGAAGAAGGTTTGGCGGGGGCAGGGTGAAGAGAAGGTGAGAGGAAGAACAATACGATGCTAACTATCTGACGATGTCGTCCGTGGTTACGTGTTTAATGGTGTCGTGTAGGTTGTGTGCTAGTCACCAAAACTTCTCCTTTA
Source organism: Columbicola columbae (assembly GCA_016920875.1). NCBI lineage: Eukaryota > Metazoa > Arthropoda > Insecta > Psocodea > Philopteridae > Columbicola > Columbicola columbae. The sequence goes on along the minus strand of JADMLL010000004.1, from coordinate 12,883,870 downwards.
TTCTCGATAAAAAGGCTATACGTATACTTATAAATGTATAGGTGGTATAAATATCACTGGGTGTGTACTAATGATAGAGCTATTAAATCTCGGAGGCGTTGTTTAACGAGAACCGCTGTTCTCACAATTCTAACTTATACATAAAACTATTTAGGGAAATTGCGTTCAAACGGTGATTTTCTCAAAACTACTATACGTAGTCTGTTCCAAAATTTCGGGAATGATTTTTTTCAAAATTATTTATTCAACACCAGTTTACAATCTTTTAAAAGTGTTCTAACCCCGCTTCGATACGCCTTCATCCAATAATTGGAGGCGTCCCTCATTCCGCCAGTCAGGCTTTCCAAACTATAAAAATGACTCCTGGAACTTATGGACAGCCGGTTTAGTGCCTAAAACGATAGAATATATTTGAGGTTGTGGGTATAACATACTGAAAACCGAGATGTACCCAAAAATATAAAACACAAACAATTGCGTGCCTTAGTACCTAAACCTTAACTAAATTGTTGTCGTTACGTGATAGAGAAAAGAAAAAAACGGAAGTGAGTCATAGAGTAAATAAACATTGCGATATTTATTTTTATAAGAGTTTGGGTTCATATCAGAAGGTTTAATTAAAGAGATTTAACATAATGTGCCGAATCAGGATTCAAAAACCTTAATTTGTTTCCTGTTAGAGCTCATTAAAACCAAAACAAAGTCAAATTTTGCGAACCTGATGGCCCTAAAAGACTTTAGAAATAAACTAACAACTGTCATAAAATTAATTTTATTAAGACAGAATCTTCAAACTTTACTCCTCAAACATCAGTTACTGACTGTACTTATCTGCTACTTGTCTCCAACCATCAATTCACTCCTTCAAACATTAGACCATCGCTGTAGCCTCAACCAAAGATATTCCAAAGTGACCATACAAATCAATATTGTAATGACATGTCTACCATAAATGTGTTCAGCCTAAACTCACTTATCTCTCACTCAAGAGAGTCTCAGGGGTAACTGGGTGTTGAGGGATGATTTCAAACTTCATACAACTACTTTCAACAGAAGTAAGAAATAAATTAGCAAGAAGAACGAGAAAGTCTCTGAAATTAATAAAAAATCAAGAAGAAGAAATGAAGATTAAAATTTGGGCGAGAGGGACAAATTTGAGTTGGTGACGAGGGGCCAAGGGGGTGAGAGACGACAAAGAAAATTTTCGTTTTCCGGTTTTTATCGAAATTAAATCATTTCGTTTATCGTGTCTTGTTTCAACGCCTTGAAGGAGATAACGAGATTAACCCGGGCCTTACCCTCTTCCCAACCACCCCCTCTCTTCCTGACTTGTATTTCATTAATTTGTTGGCAGCTAGAAAGGAAGAGGTGGTGGTGGGGGCTCTAATTTATGATCGGTTATTTTCCCGAAACGAGTATGAATTTTAAAGACGAAGAATGAAGAAAAGGCAGACTTATTAACGGGGCAAATTCAATTTCGAAAAATCGTTTTATTGTTCTAAAGTGTCGAAATCCAATTTTTCTTTCTTCGGCGCTGTTGTCTACGTCATCGTCTTCTTTTTCCGGTTATTTTTCTTCTTTTTAATTTCCTTTTCTAATGGAACCGAGAGAGGAGAGAATGTGCTTCAGGGCGTATCGAATGGAATTCGTCCAGCATACTGTTTACATTTTCAGAAATTTTCTGGTTTGATATTGGTTTCTGTAGTGATCAAACCGTCTGAATATAGAAGTTATGGTCGTGGAAGAAGAAGAGGATGGTGATGATGTAAAATAAAATTTCAAGAAACAGGAGGCTTGTGGTTGTGTGGAAAAGCCAACTTGGGAGTTCGAGCTTCCTCCTATTATACCCAGAATTCAAACTCAACTCGAATTCAATATACTGTATACAGATTATGTTGTTGTAATAAATTTTTTTAATAGAATTAAATAAATATCGGACAGTTCGGGAAAAGTTATAAATTATTATTTTTTTTCGTAAATATTATAAATTTGAGAAGGGTCGAAGGATTCTGTCATATTCGGTTTAGGTAAACGATTTCTCTCCTTTATCGCTCTCTCTCTTGCATTTCCTTCTCTTCTCAAAATTGTGGATTAATTTTTTTTTTAAATTTTAGTTTCATGTTATTTCATACACTCGTTCCATTTCACAGATGCTCCAAGTTTCGTCGAAGAATTTGAACTGGAGCAATTTTCGACTGGGAGGATGAGAGAGGCGTGTGACAGATGGCATGAGTTCGTATGTTCGTAATGTTTCGTGAGGTGAGTGATATTGCGTATTTTCTTCTCTTTATATTAATCGGAATTTTTTGTATAAATATCTACGTGTGTACTGTATGGGTTACTCGAAACACCGGTCTAACAGAAGCTATCTTGACTAATAGCATAGCCACACTCCAAATTCCTATCTATGGTCGTGTTCAGTGATAAGGTTCCTTTCATTTACGTTCTGACCAGTCAAAAACAGTTTGCGATTTTTTTCCCTCGCTCACCCACCTTGCCCCGCTTCCTCTTCTCTTTTCCGAAAAGTCAAAACCTTTTTTTCCTCTTCTTTCTCTGTTTCTCGAACTTGTGATTAATGAACGTCGCTCTGACGATTTCAATCTTTTTTATCTACGTCTCACTAAACCTCCTCTCAACCTTTTTTCCTTCCCTCTCCCTCATGGCAACCTTTGGGTGAAAAGAATTTCCAAATGGAAAAATTGAAGAAAAAAATTATTTTCCTCATATGTTCATTGTTTCAATCTTTTTTTATAGGTGGGGGCGAAAGGGGTTGTATACAAAAAATGAAAGCCAAAGAGGTGGAAGGAGAAAGGGATGCTGGGAAGTAATTAGTCTAAAAATGGAGGAAGTCAGAGGAAGTTTCTGGTTTAAGTTTGACGAAAGGTTCTGGGAGAGTTCTAATTCATAAATTCACGGCTTCGGTCCTCATCCTCCTCTTTCTCGTCCTCTTCCTCCTTCTGTCTTCATCCTCCCTCTCACTAATTTATTATCGTCTGGATTATATATTGGAGTCCATTTGGAAACGGACATTTTTGGAACAGTGAATGCTACGAGACCTCCGCGATTAACATTTTTTTTGAATGTGACCCCTTTCTCTCTCTCTCGACATTTAATCTCATTGGTTATTCGACTGGAATTAAACATTATGTCCATTAATTACATTTTGGTGTTGACGTTGGAGATGAATTTTCCAAACTTTTTTTTTAAACCCTGTGAATTTTTTTTGTGTGTGTGCTCCCCCGGTGTAACCAAGATGTGTTCTCGGGGGATGAGATGGAGTGGTTGTGTGTTAGGAATGAGTGTGGAAATAATGAGTTTAAGAGGAGCGTAATTTTTTTTCGTAGACACTCTTTCAGCTTTTATTACGTGGCGTCAGCGGACGTATGAATGTATCCGACGAGTGAATAAATTTTCGTTGATGTTAAGATTTTTTTTAAATTCACCCTTAGATGCGTGAATTCTTCCTCCCTCCAAAGGGTGAGGGATGTATTGGTCGAATTGTAGTGTGGGATTTTTCTCTACACAGAAATATTCTGATAATCATGATATTATAATGTGTTCTGCTGTTGTGGTCCTTTGGTCTTTTAAACTTCATCAGATATTCAGCGTTTCAGGTGGGTCCAGATAAAGCTCAACTGATTTCTTCCTTTTGGTGGAGAATAAACTGGTAGTAACAAGCTGGGCTGGATTTCTGGAATTCATGACGAGGTTTCTGTTTTTTGCCTTCGAATTACTTTATTGACGGGAGGAGTGCAGTGTTAGTCTCTTGTGTTTAACTCAGTGAATTTCACCTGAAATCGTAAAGTGCTGCTTTCGGATATAGTTCCTGTTGGTTTTTCTCAGTTGAATTTCTTTGGTGTTATTTTCTTTCCCCTTTCCCATCGCCATTCTTGCATCTCGCTCAAATTTCTTTGTTGTTCTTTAGGTCTGTTTGAGTTAAAGTCTTTTGTTGTGAGTTTGTTCCATTTATTGTAGTGAATTTCCATTTTGCGGAAGAGGCTTTTGCCCAAGATGGGCCTGGTTGATGTAAATATTATTATAATTATTATATGCAGGAGACTTGGTGTAGTGGTGTTTCACTACAGTAGTTATAGTCGTGACTTATAACCCTTCTCCTCTTATACCCAAAGATCAAAAACTAAGTTGATTATTATAATTATTGTTTTAAAAAATGTTAACATTTATGAACAATATAGTTACTACTATTATTATTACTTTCTCTTAAACTTTCACTAGTGTTAGGGAAATAATATCCTTACAAAGTGAAGTGGAAAAGCTTCTGAAATTCCGATCATGGTTCTTATGACTCTGAAAATTCTCGAGGTTCTAGTGCTCTCTCAATTCTGCTCGAATTGAACCCTAAATTGTGTTTGATGGTGTTATTTAAACTCCAGTTCAGTTGTCTATGGATTTTGGTGAGGACCTGTCGGAAATTATTAGGTCAGAGGTTTGTTAATTGACGAAAATATTTAAAAAGTGGACCACAAAAGGAATAGATTTAAATTCTAGGTAGGTATTTATGAACCTTGTCAAGGGCCTCATCAAATGTACACTATGAGTTAGAAATAAATTTGTTTTCTATTTCCAATAAAAAAGAAAATGGCTACCTGTCTCCAAGGAAGAAACTATAAGTTGTTATTATGGTATATGAGTTGGGAATTTGTCTGGAGATTAGACCAATGTCCAAGCTCCAAGAACTGACGGAGGAAAATTAAAAATAAACAATTCAGGAATTGTCATATAGCCTAAAATATATATTAGGATGGGTTTTCTGTGCTGATTTATGACATTGCTTGTCGATATAGAAGAAATCTGACCTTTGACATAAAGAAACAAACTCTTGAAGCGTTAGGAACACAATAATAAACAATAAAAAAAGCAGAAGAAAAGAACAAGAAACTCGATAAACAGGTGAAATGAAATATTCTTCCTTTTGAAATCTCCCGCCCCCCTCCCCGCCTTCTTTTTCGCGTTATTTGGAAGCAGAAAATTGGATTAATTTTATTTTGATGTTTCAAAATGACAATTTCTCACAAATTATACGTTCACGGCTGATAGAATTGTTTTAATGAACGAAATGGGAAATCGAAAAAGAATGTTTTTTCTTCTTGAACTACCTCCTCCCCGCCTGTCCCCCCTCAGCCCTTCTCCTCCTCCTCTTCGTCCTCCTTCTTCTTTTCCTTTTTCCTTTTGAAATTTAAGAAAGCTTCTAAACTCGTGTTCATCGCGTAGAAATCAGAGAAAGATTTTCAATCGACGAACGCGAAGTAATTTAACTCCTTTGTCGAAATTTGACTCGCTTTATTTTATTTTTATTTTATTTATGAAACTCACTTTTCCTCTCACCAGAGTTTCAGGGCCCTGATTTCGACATTGATTCATGTTGCCAAAGAAAATAATTTTGGGATTTGGATATGTTTCACTCACAGGCCACACACAGAGGCACTTTGTAACTGGTGTAGTAATGTCTTTCTTTAGTGCTAAACCTACCGGATTGGTTCAATGACCGGTTTTTAAAAGAAAAGTTTTTAAGTAAAACCTGACGTCATTACATTTTTCGTAATTTCGACTTTTCCTGTTTTTTGATTTTTTAGAGATATTTAAGTACCGGGGCGGTAATTTGACCGGTCATGTGATTTACGTCTGCCTTTGGCAGAAAAGTCTCAAAAACTCAATTCTGGGGCTATAGAAACAGTCACAGTTTACTTATAGTATTGTGATCATTTTCATAGTCACGTGACTCTGACGTCAATTACTCAGCGAACGTGTCTGACACATACAAGCCAGTGTGCAATATATTTGAAACGAATAGTCTAAAAAAGTGTGCAGAATTTTTAAATGCCCCCAAAATGTGTTTTACTTAAGAAATTATTTCTACAAGAAAATGTGCAATATTTATGAAAAAGATTCTCTGAAAAAGTGTGCTATTTTAAAGAAAGGAGCACTCCTAGAAAGTGTGCATTATTAATGAAAAGAATAATCAATAGAAATTTACAAAATTTATGCAGCTCGACATGATGCATAGGTCTCAAACTTCAGTATAGGTTTAAAACTAGCACTAAAAGAGCTTCGGCGGTCTATTACTGTATTATACAGTTTGAAAGAAACTATGAAACTGCTTGTGACCGAGGGAATCTTATTAAAGACACTTAGAAAACAAAGAAGAGGGAAAATAGGCACAGAAAGATATATAGAAACATTAAGTAGGATACTGTAAAGACGACAATACAAAAAAAATTTTGTCGGAAATATAAGAAGTACAGTATGTGTATGGGAACTAAACACCAACCGCTGTTTTTTAAAATTTTGAACTAATGTGTGTCTTGCTGACGTCACAAAGCTACAGAGAATACTTTGGAGCGTTTGTTTAGAAGTACTTAACGCACGCAGTCACATGCATATTTATTTATGTTATTACTTAATCAATTTATTTATTTATTTACTGTCGACAAGGGAGCTAGTTGCGTTGAACAAGGTCAGGCAATATTAAGTGTAAATGATGATTGTAAGCCATTAAGAACGTTGGGGCGTTGGAAGCAAAAACAAATTCAAGATAAAGTCTGAGTCCAAAGAAATATGGAAGGCGATTCAAATTACCTCCTGAATGGAAGGAAACCGCGGGTCCGTTTTCAACCCCCTTCAACCCCATCAACTCTCCTCTTTCTTACCCCGGAAAAGTGCGCGGGTAATTCAAAATGACAAATTAGTCAACTTTTCATTTCCTTTCTGCTTTCTCCTCGAATCATTCTACTATTCGCTCTTCACTTACTTCTCCATTTTCTGCTAAAACTAATGAACTTAGAATTAAAGGATAGAGGAGGAAGAGGAAGGTTCCTTTTAAATTATTGTCGGGGAAATTCAATGTTGGGTTGTTTCTTCTTACTGGTTAGTTATTTTTAAAATTGGACAACGGAAGTGATTGAAAGAAAGAGAGAAAGAAGAATAACAAGAGGAAGGATGATATAGTGGAAGAAAGATAAAAGAAAAGGGAGACAGATAGAGATGAAACGAGAAGGCAAAACAAAGAATGAAGAGAGTGGTTTTGAGAGAGGGGAAGGCAAAGGAAGAGGAAGAGGAGAAGAGGAAAAGAGATTTTGAAAAAGAAGAAAAGAGAAAAAGAAAGAAGGAGAAGGAGAAGAAAGATAAATTAAGAGAAGAAAAATGAAAGAGAAAAAAAAAAGAGTAAAGAAGAAATGACAAATTGAGAAACAAGAAAAAAGAGAAGAGAGAGAGAAAGGAAGGGAGGAAGACAAAAAGAAGAGAGAAATTGAGAAAAGGATGCAACAGAAGAAAAGAAAAAAAGTCAGATAGTAGGAAAGAGTTGGAAGGAGAAATTGAGAGAACAAATAAAAGAAAAGAAAGAACAAATAAAAAAAGAAAAAAAGAATCAGAAGAGAGAGAGAGAGAGAGGTAGATTTATTAAAAAGTGTCAGCAGAATAAAAAAAAATCATTTCTCTCGACTTTCCTCCCTCCCTTCCTCTGACTGATGGAAAACTAGAAATTCGACGACGCATTCTCTCTATCTTGTGAGTTTGAATTGAAATTTTCCCAGATTAAAACACTTTATAATATATAATATTATAAAAATATCGCTTTGAATATCGGATAAGATTCGAGTTTGAAAATGCGATTAGTTTTCAAGAGCGAGCGAGTGAATGAGAGAGGAGGAGAGGAAGGAAGAGAGAGAGAGAGAGGTGTTTGACATTGACTTTTTTTATTCGTTCTCTCTTTTTTCTTTTCCTGTCGTTTTCCCTTTTAATTTTGAAAGCTCGGAGGCAGGAGAAGAAAGAGGAAGGAAGCTGACAAAAAATTAGTCGTTTCCGTGACGTCATTACCAAAAAACCAGTTTAGTTCAGAATCGGTGTTAGACAAACCAAGAAGTAGGTTTTGTTCGAGGAAACTTCCAAAACTTCTTCCTCCCCGTGGTTCCCCGTTGCCCCCTACCCCATCATCCGGCTCTCTTTGCTTCATCTTCACCTTCTTCTTTAATTTTAAGAAGTAGAGGAACCTCATTTTCATCTACTCTCTAAATTTTCCACCCCCTTTCCACCCTGTTATTTATTATTTCATGTTCTGATCGAATAAATTCGCGTTCCTCCGTTCTTCCCGATAAATTCTAATCTTCTCATCGTTCCTTCCACCCCCTTCCCACCACCTCCTCTCTTTCGAAAATCCTCAGCTTTTCACCTCTCCGAACTTTTCCTCTTCGGTTGAATTCATTGCATGTATTATGCCTGTCGGCGGAAATGAGACTTACGTAATTAAGTTAAATAGTTGCGGAGTTACGTCGTCTTTCCGCCAGCTACCTGGTGGCATCGATTTCCGTTTTCCTGATCTCCGGAAACCATTTTCTTCCGCCCCCACCCCGGGTTCTGTCAAATGTTTTTCACACATCACCTGAGCTTAAGAGCTTTTTTTCCAAATGAATTTACGTCATGTGTGTGTGGCGTTTGGAGGGAAAGATTCGATTCCGGTTGGTTTCCTGTGCCATTTAACATCGTTTCCGGTATTAATCAAACCTCTTAACTCATTTGTTTCTGTGAGATTGGTTTTTGGATGGGGGCTCGACGCTCAGCAAAAGCCAACATCCGCTCTCGACAGCGATATATCGATATAATATATCGTGTAAATTATACTTAATAAAGGGAAAAAGTCTCGAGTAACACAGAGCAGGATGTTGAACGTCTGTTTTCTTAATTTTTTTGTTGTGTTTTCTTTGTGTGTTTTCACATTGTAGCGTTTTTCTTCTTCCCCGACTTTTTATTTCTTACGTCCCGTCTCGTTTTTCCCAATCAGAAACTTTTTTCCCCTTTCTTTCATTCCTTTCAAAATCGAATGGTTTTTTTTTGTCTAGTTTGGTTTAGTTTTTATGGCACGTCCTTATCTGTCTTCTTTTATTAAATTTTTCCAATTTCTGGGTTTTCTTTTCCTCCGCCTGGGCTTTTCATTTCGATTTTATATCGCCGCCTTTTTTCTTTTTCTTTCTTTTTTTTTGTTCGTCGCCGGTTTTCGAAGTTTTTTTTCTTTTCTTTAGTTTTAATGATTGTTTGCAAGTAACACATTTCCCGGTGTTGCCCCAGTATTTGCTCTTTTAATTTTGTTCGTTTTGGGCTTTCCAATCGTATTTTTGATTGAGGTTTTTCCCAATTTTGCTTCTTCTTTTCTGGTTACTTCTCAATTTGTCTTCAGTTTGGGTCAGTTTTTTCTTTTCATTCTTCTTGTTATTGTTTTCTTAAAAAGAAACTTTTGGGCTGATGCAAAGTAATTTGAAATCTTCTGGGGCTGAGTTACGCGTAAATAGCTTAACATCACTGACACAACACCAAAATATAGTCAAACACAACACTGTTTTGCTTGTTTATGATTCAAAAAGTAACAGTTCAGCAAGCTGAGGGGTTAGAAGTAGCTTATAAGATTCACAATGACATACGGATGTGAAGCCTGGACCCTGAAGAAATCCGACTGCCAACTACTGGAGGCTGCAGAAAGACGAAACGTCAAACAAAAAGATGGCTCGTTTAATATAGGACCAACAAAGAAGCCAAATAATTGTGGTGCTGGACGATTGTAGGATCATCGCTTATACTTGTCGAGAATGCCATCGAGCCCAAACAGCAAAAAGCTAGGGGGAGATTGCAGGGCGCCTCAGAGCCCAATGGCTGGATGACGTGAAGGAAGACCTTCAAAACCTCGGAGTCCAAAACTGGGAGTTGTCAGCGAGAGAGATCTGAATGGCGGAAATTTGTAAACAAGGCCAAGGCTGTTTTATAACTCTAACTCCACGGAGTTAGGAGGCTTATTAAAGATTGTTTGCTGTTTTTTAGGTTTAGGTTGGCACAATTTTGTGTTAGTGCTGATATTGCTGTGTACTCTGTTTGTGTTCTATGAAACTGCATACTCAGCATTTTACTCAATGTTTTTAAATTGGTTTGCATCATGGCATTCAATCTCGGAAGTCTAAGAATAAAGATCTGATTCTAAGTCATCTCAAACCCAACTTTTTCTAAAAGATTTACGTCGTTCTCCAGAAACTAATAATGAAACTCCCAAAATTATATCACACACGATTAAATATATCAAATTTCTTCTCTAAAAGCTAGACGTAGTAATCTCCCGGTTTTTTCTTCTGAGTCAGCATTAAAAAGGAAAAGCTAAAAGCACGGAAAACTACTTCAGGCTCATTCTGGTGACTTGCTATTTTCTCAAATGTTCCAGCCATTTCGCTTCCAACCTCTCGTGCGACTAAATAAAACGACAGATGAGATCAATTTCGTCTGATCAATTTTTAATAAAAACGTAACCGCAGTAAGAAGGAAACGGGGAAAGACTTTCCGCCATTTTAATTCTCGCCATTGGTGCGATAAATTTTTTCTCTTGTTATTTGCCTCCAAATTTCACTCCGGGTAAAATAAATTGATGTGCGGATAAATTTGCTGACGTTTGGATAATTGGACAATTTATTTGGGAAGTAAGTTGGTTCGGGGGCGAGAGGAAGTCGGAGGGGGTTGGGGGGTAGGTGATTGATGGAGACATCTATCGGCGAGCCTGAGAACCTATTGTAATTGAGCCTTGGAGCCCGGTTAATTAATTTATTATTAATTGCAAACGGTCTTTTCTCGTAATAAATTCTTGGAGCCCTCTTGGAAAATTAATTTTAAATCACGCTTGGTTTTTCTCGAAATTGTTATTAATTTCCCGCTTTCCTCGAAACAGAGAAAGGAAAATAGAGGATAGGGGAACAGGAGGGAGGAGAACAGAGGATGGAAAAAAGGAGAGAAGAAAAGAGAGAGAGCCGGGACCGGGGCCCGAACTAAAAAGGAGCTCATTCTTAATTATATTCATAATTTAATAAATTGTTTTTAATTAAAATTTTTCGAATTTGAAAGACTAAGGAAATGAGAGGAATTTTTTTCCTTTTTGTTCTCTCCCTCAGGTTTTTAAAAAGCCTTCTTTCCATCCTTCCCCCTCCGGAAAAACCTTCTCAAGAAATGATTAATGCTGTCGTACCTTGAAAGCGCCAGCTTGACTTCATACCTTTGGGGAGAGGAAGTTTTGAGAGTAGATGAGGAAAACTCAAAGCTGGGCCTTATTTAAAATAATTTTCTGTTTGTGTTTATTTATTGAACGTGATTTTCGTTAATAAGTTTTAAATTGTTTAATTAATTAAATTCTAGAGGAAAAAGGTGTTTCAATTTTTAATTACTGATAAAATCAGTGCCGTGTCGGAAGAAGTTTTCCCCACGAACAAAAGCTCGTGGAAATTTTTAGTTTTTTTTGTTTTTGTTTTTGTTCTTCAATTGTTTACCAAAGACAAAGAAGTGTTTTGTGTTCGTCTTAAAAGTTTCCTTTTTAAGACGTGGTCTAGGGGTAGGAGTGAAGCGTTTTAATATTTTAGAAAAGTCAAAGAGGATTTTGAGAAATGTTTGCTTCTTGATTTTCTGTTTCTTGTTATGTTCTTGTTGATGTTAGTTGGGTGGAAAAGGTCTTTGCGAAAACTTTGAAGAGTTGTGTATGATTTTATTTGTCGGGGTTTTGTCTCGAATATAGATCACTGTCGCAGCCTTATAGATAAGGTTGAAGAGTAAAGAGAAGAAAAAAATGATGTGGGTATGAGTCTAACAATGACTTCCACAATTTTTCGTTGAAGGAAATTGACTTAAATGGCTAATTTAAAACTAATTTTCATCAATATGCATACCAGAATTCTTTAATATACCCCCTACTAGATTTTATAAAGTCTATAAAGAGTGTAAATAGAGAGCACTACTTAGACTACCTCCATGACTGAAAGGAAGTCATACTTAGAACATGTTTAGTCGAATAGTTTGTGTCTTCTTGGTCATCTTTCGGTCGTGTCATTCGTCTAAATGTTAGATATAAGTGGGATTAGGATAATCTACCATCTTGAAGAAGTATTTAAGGAACAATTTTCCGATTCTCCTTTACCAGAGGAATCTACGAATCAATTTGGATGAGGTAGTGCTGGACAAACTCTGAAGCATTTACCACAATTTTAAGGTTTTTAAATGGAAACCCTCAGGGATTTCTAGTTTGGAATTGATAGACGAAACTCATAATTCCAACCCATTGATTCAAATGGATTTAAGGATGGTTTTGCGTACGTAACATGTCCCAGAAGTCCCCGGAATGAATTTTTGCTATCATTTATTCAATATGAGTTTACAATCCTTTCAGAACTTTTCGATTCTTCTTCCCCCTCATCAACTTCTTCCCTCTAAGCTCCGTTTTATCAATCAGCGTTGTCATTCCGGTAACTTTCGGGACATAACGTGCATGAATTTATTACCATTTTGCAGTTCCCACCATGCTCCCGGAAGTAACTGGAGCTTGGACAAATTTTGCTCTACTGATTGGTTACTTCCTTTCCATTTAGGATTTTTATAATAAAACTATAATATTATATAAGCTTTTGAAAGAAGATTTTCAGAATTATGGGGGTTGGGGGGAGTGTGAATAAAGGTACCACGAAAATTCAAACCCGATATAAGTCTCGAAGGTCGCGTCACGGTACATTCACGTCCACCTATTTAATTTCTTATTTCCCTGGAAGCGAAAACCTTTTGACGTCAAATCCTGTCATCAAACAAAGGGTCTTAGACTGCCTTCATGTAACTTAAATTATATTCATCATATAACCCAAACGGCTTGCCCTCTCGTCCCCTGGCCCACCATCCCGCACTCAAAACCTAGTTGTGTTTGTTAATCGGATTGTAATTTTACGGTTGAGAGACTTCACAATAGTCAAAATCCAGTTCCCGTAACCGGGAAGAGAGAAAGGGAGAGAGAAAATTTTTTTCCCGAGACTTGAAACTTTTACTCCGGAGGAAAAACTCATTTTTCACACCCGAAAAAATTGAGTTCCGGCGTGAAAATAAATTTTTATTTGAAACCATTCAAAAAAAAGAAGGGAGAGAGAAAACTCTCGCTGAAAAAAATATATAATATACAAAATGAATTCCTTTTCAAGAGTCAGGAAAACAAAAAAGAAAATTCGTAACATCAAGAGAGAAAGAGAGAAGGGAGGAGAGGGACGGGGAGGAAAAAGGAAGGAGAGAGAGAAACCCGAATTAACGTCAGAAAATAAAAAATATCATAATGGTTTCACGAAAGATGTCAAGACGCCATTTTTCCAGAGAGGAATTAACAGATGAAAAATTACCGGAGGTGGCATAAATGGTTGGGTGGGGATCAAGGGGTGTCCAACCCCTCCTTTCAAAAACAAAAAAGATTTTTTTATTTTTATTTTTACAACTCTACGTCTCAGAAAAGAGTGCGTCGTCAGGAAAATCTGGAAAATAAAACCAGGGAAAGTCATTATCGAACTATTTAACTTATTTATTGCGTTATGTTTATTTATTTGTTTATTACCCTCAGACACTACAACATTGTACCACCAGAAACACTCTACGCATTATTAACAATCAAAATTGGATCATCAGGCATCATAGAAACAGGAAAAAGGCAAGATCTTCAGGAAAATTTTTGGAGCAGTATACAGAGATGGTGTATAGATGGAAAGACCAGCCGATGAATAATACCGACAGACTCACAGACGTGATTATAAAACGCCGATTAGGATTCTATGGACATATTTATAGAATGAACAGTAGACAAAACAACAGCAGACCTACAAATAGGTCTTTGAGGTTGTAAATAACTCAGTCAGCAACTGGTATAAAGAAATGGAAGAAAACCTAAAACAAGTAGGAGTCAGTAGAACAAATACAAATTGGAAGGACAAATTTTTTGGTCCGATGTAGTAACCAGGGACGGATGGAAAAATAGGACAAAGAAAGAAGGAAGGGAAGAGTGAGATAGCAAAAGAGAAGGGAAAAGGAGAAGAGAAGTGAAGGAAGAGAAGAATTAAGAAGGTGAAAATGTGAAAATGAAAAGAAAAAGAAGAAGAAGGAGAAATAATCGGAAGAGTCGACAGATAGATAGATAGAAAGTCGGTTGGATAAATAAGAAGTTGGGATAGACAAGGTACAAAGGGACAAATAAGCGGCAAAATTTGAAATAGGGACGGAAGAAAACGGGGAAAATATGGACGCAACAGAGGAAACAGAATACAGTAAAAGAATGAGAGATCTTGAAAAGAGAGAAAAAGAATAAAAAATATTAATCATAGTACATTCGATTTAAACACTCTCCCAATGGCAAATGTATACTATTAATATAATAATATGAGAACTCGTGATCAATTTCTAACATCACACAAAGAACACAGAAAGGCGGGAGGTCTGGTTGTAGTAATCAAGTCCCAGACTAAGTTCGAATCCTCCTCCCGTATCCTGTCCCACCCAAAAAGAGTAAAAAACGGAATAGAAACTCAACTACAACTATAACTATAATTAGGACAGAAAGGATTAAGGAGAAGGAAATAAGGAAAAGTTCTTTTGAGGGTTTCGAAAAATTTTCAAGAGAAAATCACAAACGGATAAGAGAAAAAAATTATTTATTTATTCATATTAGTATAATACAATATATACCCTCTTTGTATATATATAAATTTATTTTATATGCAAATACTATCTTACATGTTAATAGGGAAGATTTGTTTGTATTTTTAATTAATTTTATTATGTTTAAAGTTTTGGTTTTGTTACAAAAAATAACTATAATTTGTTTATAGTTTTCAAAATAATAAATTTGAAATTTTTTACAGAGAAATAAAATTTGTTTCTGAGATTAAGAGTGAAAGAAAATAATTTTGAATTTGTTATACTTATATTGTTTTATTTGCTTTGTTATAGGTTTCCAAATATTTGGAGCAGAGTAGATGATTGAATTATGTTTGTTTCTCAACCAATCATTCGCCATACGTGAAGTCATTTTTTGTGAGTTCTGTTGATGTAACCGAATTTATGTGAGTAAAAAAGTGCTTATTTATTCGAGTCAGCTACCTTATGTTAGAATCCATCTCTGGATTCGCTGATTGAACGTTTTAAGCAGGGTTCTGAGCTTGGGAGGGGTGTGTTTGATTCAACGCAGGTCGGATGTGAATCCAAAAGGCTTGGGAAGATGGCTGAATGCTACCCCTTCTCGCTCATCACGCTTTCCTAAAGAAGTTTGTCCGAAAAATTTTTTGAGTGAGGTGGAGCAGTGAAACTACGAAAACTCTTAGTTCTGCTGTTGAAAAAGAGGAAAGAGAAGAAAACGAGATTTTCTCAAAAATTAAAATCAGGAAGGAAAATCTTTTAAATTTTCTTCCGTAAAAAATAAGTATGTCAGTTAAGTTTTTCATTTACCTCGCCCACTTCATCTTCCCTCATCAACGAAATAATTAACGGGAGAAAAAATTTTGATGAAATCACAAACATCTTTGCGAAATTCTCCTCCATTTTTTTTGTGGATGGGGATGAGTTGGGACTGAAAGTTTGTAAAGCTATGGAAACCAGCAAAAAAGCTTTCAAAGTTTAAATTATAAAATATATTTAAAAATTATGAAAAAATAAAATCAGCTTAAAACTATTAAAAAGTGAAGACATTGCTGTAGTAGGTCTTCCTATGTCACTGTTGCCCTTTCATTTTTGTACAAAAAACAGAAAAATTTTTCTTTTATCCAACAAAACCGACTACCTGTCACTGAGGAGAGAACTATAAGTTGTTGGTAGGACGTAGAGTTTACTGTGAAACAGACCAATGTCGAAGCTCGAGGAAGGAAGAGGATTAGGAAAATGAGGAGTAGAGTGGGAGAGAGAAAAATTAAAAATGAACTTCACCAGGATTGTTGTTTAATAATCGGTGACAGTAATCTTGAAATTATAGCCAGGAATTATGATTCTGGTCCAAAAGAAACAAAGAGAGAAAGATGGAAAGAGAAATATAAAGAGTGAGGAAATAGAGACAAAACAAAAAAGAGCGAGAGAAATTGCACAAAAAAGGACAAAAGAAACAAATAAAAGGAAAGAAACAGAGAACAAGGATGAGAAAATAGAGAAAGAAGAATGAAAAAAGAAAATGACCGAAAAGAAAGAAATAAAAGGAGAGAGAAGAAACAAAATGTGAGAAAAGAAGAAAAGGGAATGAAAGAGGAAGAAAATAGAAACAGAAAAGTAACAGAGAGGAAAATGAGGAAGAAAAATAAAATAGAGAGAAATAGAATAGCGAGTAGTGAAAGAGAGGAAAAGAAAAAAGTCGCAAAGAAGGAGGAAGAAATATAAAAGAGAGTTAGAAGAAAAATGTACGTGAGAAAGAAAAACAGGAAAGAGAAGTGGTGGAAGAAAGAAAGATTAGAAGCATCAGTTCACTTCAGTAACCAAAACAAATCGAAGGCAAAAAAAAAAATAAAAGCCAAAGAGATGAGGAAAACGAAGGAGGATGAAAGTCATGATCAATTTATTTAAAAATGTAAGATATTCTTTTCTTAAACCACCCCCATCCATCTCGGTTTCCATTTAATAATTCCTCTTTCCACCCTCTCTCACCCTCCACCCGTCCTATCTATCCTTTGGAAAATCCGAAATTTTAATTGTGAATTACACGGGTGCGAGAATGGCAAAGGAAAGCAATCTTTTAATAAATTCCACAAAGAATTCTCTCGGGAAATTGAACAACCTTTTCAAAAATTTCTCTCCTTCCACCCCCACCCCCACAACAGAGAACAACAATTTCTTAATTTACTGAAGTTTTTCCAAAGAGAAACAACACCAAAAAGAAGGGAATTTCGAACGGAACGCTTTGATTAAGAATATTAAAGACAAAATCCGTTGGAATAAAATTTTCAAATTTTTTTCGAAAGCGTTCGTTCCGGGAAAACAAAAATATTTTGACATGTGATTAATGACATCGGTTTTAGAATATCCGCTCGAATGAGAAAAAAAATCCACAGGGAGTAAGTGGGTGGTAGGTAGAAGGATGGAGAGAGGTAGAAAAGAATTCAACTAATGGAGATAGCCTGTCAGAATGACCGTTCGGTTCGAACAATGGAAGCGGTTCAGATCACTCTCATCCCCGCCAAATAAAATAAAAATTAATTTTATTGAGGTAGCATTTCTCTTGCTCCCAAGAACACTTTCCAAAGTGGCAGAAAGGGCAAAAAGGTGAGACGGAGGTAATAGACAAAAAAAAATTACGAGCAAGCCGGACCTGCGAATTGAAATGAAAATCGAAACCACCGCCTCCTCCCACTAGAAAACCACAGAAACCAAAATCGGGGAAATTTTCTTCCAGTTGTCTAATAAATTTTCGAGGGGGAGAAAACAAAAAAAAATTCCCAGTTAAAATAGCCGACGAACGACAGTCCCTCAAAATCTAATAAATTTTACTTTTTATAGTCCGACAAAATAATTTTGGCGCCAATTTTCCCTCTTCGAAAATTTCTCACGTATTTCCCGCCTTTCCCTCCTCCGGCACCGGAAAATTAAAAATGAAAAATCGATCGGGGCCGATTTCTTTGTTTATACCTTAAAAACCAGAGAAGAAGACGAAGGAGGAGGAGGAGGAAAATCCGAGGAGTTAAAATTCTAAAACTGCTTATGGCTTTAATTTCCGGTCAGTCATTTTTTTCTAAAGCTTCCTTCATTTAAAAGCAACCGTGAACTTTTAAAATTATCTCTTCCTTTATCCACTTCCGGCTTACCTTTTTGCTTGAATCAACTTCCGCATTAAAAAAAAAAGAATTTTCTTTTGCTATCAGAGCTTTCCTTTATGTTCTATTAGGTTGACTTCCGGTTATTTATTTTTATAAATTCGTTCGGATATTTAAGTTGACCATTTTGGGTTTTTGGGGGATTTTTCGACCGCTTACACTTTGATATTGCTAACATTTCATTTCCAGTGAAATTTGTTAGATTATGAAATCGTTGTTGTACTTGAACTTAAACACAGACTAAAACAGTTGCTTCCGGTACGATCCAGAATGCAGCCAATCCAGCACAGAGGATGTGTGCTGTGCCCATTTAGCGGAATTCCTTGTATTGTCCGATTATTCGGTAACCCTGGGATCTTTGCCAGGTTTTGGAGGGAAGCTGAGTGGTACAGGGTCTAATACACCAACCGTCACGTGAATAGTTTCTGTCTTACTACCCATATCCGTTGAATCTCTTATACTTTACGTTCTTCTCCTTTTTATTTACTGTTATAAGCGCAGATTTTGTTGTGGTGCTTTATATATTCTTGTTTTGGATGGAATAGAACAGGTAGATACTAGGTAATCAATCGGAAACCTTCAGCAAAATTGTCATGTATCCTCCAGAGAATATTTGTAAACTATTTCTCCATGATTTCTTCTTTAAAACGCTTTGTGTTTGATTATTTATTGTTTTAATAGTTGTTAAGACTAGTTATTTATTTATTTATTTCAGAGGGTCGTCTTCATGGGTTATAGTGCTGTTGTTTACTATAAAAGCATTCTAATTTGAAGGAAAGAAGACGCCACATACACTCAAGGTATGTTTTAACTTTTGCTGACAGAATTCACCACTTTTCTGTTTCGTATCGCATCTCAGATTTCTTTTTCACCAGCCAACTCACCCTTAGCCTCCTTTCTTCCCTATTAACTCGTTTAAAGTCACGTGTGTGTGTGTTTTGGTTAACACCGACCGCAGATTTTCATTCAACCCACCCCCCGGGTCATCCTGTTTGAACCTCTTCCACGTTGGGATGAGATGCGATGAAATTATTATTACAAGTTGTCTTCCGGGTGGCTGGTAAGATACGGAAGACAAACTTTAAGTACGGAAACTTTATTAGCTTACTTAAAGTTAAACACTTTTGTAAGTTTAAACATTTGGCGCCAAAAGTTTCAGATTGTAAAGCTTAATGTCGCGGAGGAAGAGTACATGAGTAGAAAGGTGTGTGGGGGTGGAATGAGAGAGAGTGAAGAGGAAAAGTTCCAAGGAGACTCGGTGAGGAAGGAAAGTGTTTTACTTCAGTGATGGGTTCTTCGAGGAAAGACAAGGATGAAGGAGGCGTTATACCTACGCTCAAATTCTAGATAGGAAATGGAAATGGTTGCTTCCGGTTGGTTGAGGTCTGTTGAAAATTTTTTCTGTTATGGTTGATCTCATTTGTCAGGAGGAGATTTCACCTCTTCAGCATAAATCCGGTAGTCTGATTGTACTGACCACTCAACCACACACCAACAGCTAAATTTCAATTTATTTAAATAAATTCGGGAAGAGAAACTCACATAAACTACCTGACAGGAAATTTTCAAAAGAAAAGTCGGAAAGAAAACCCACTAATGACGGATATTATTGTTCCGGAAACTACTCGACAGGAATCTCAACCTAGGAAATTTTTAAATGGAACTTAACGAAGGCCAAACAATCAAGTTACAATAATAATAATGAGTGATGCTAAAAATAGAGTAAGAGGACGACAGGAGAGAGATGGAATGTAGGAGGAGGAGGAGAGAAAGAGAAAAGAAAGCAAAGGAAGCAGAAAGTTTTAGCGTCTGAAATTCATTTAATTAATTACGAGCAAATATTTTTATTAGAGTGAGAAAGAGAGAGAAACTTTTTTTTCTCGCTGGGAAAAGAAGGCGTCGCACCTGGTTTTTAACAACCTGGATTAAATTATGACAGAATTTGCAAATGAGCAGAACCCTTCCGCACCCCCACTCCCAAACTGGCCTCTTTTGCATCTCTTTCTCTCTCAGTCCACAGCCTCGTTTATTCTTTTTCATCCATTTTCAAAAGCATTATGAAAGATTACAGGTAATTTTTTATTTGAATTACTTCCCCTTTCCCGAAAAATAAATAAATAAATAAACGATGAGGTATTTGGAGCAAAAAAAGACGTCGCTAATTATTTACGGATTTTGGACGGAATGGGGGAGGAGGGGTAGAATTTAGAGGAAAGCAAAATCGAAATAAAATTTAAAAAGAAAGTGGCGTTGGGAGGGATAACAGAATTCGGTCTCTTATGGAATTCAAAATTTTTATCATCCCAGTGTCTCTTGTGGGGTGTAAATAAGGTAAAAGAGAAAGAAATGGTTATAATAATAATATTTGAGAGGATGGGAAAGAAATTAGGCCTGTGGTTGGAAGTGGTTACGGGGTGGAATGTAAGCAACACCAAAAGTCACAAAGAAATAAAAACTGGTGGTATAAGGGAGGCAACACAAAGAATTTTATCGATTTCAGTCATATATATATAGTATATGCTAATCGCCAGTTGATAGGTTTAGTATTGAGGGTTTGTATCTGGAAAACAGATCGCTTAACCCAAGACTGGAGAAGAGAATAGGGTTGGATTGAACTAGAAGAAAAAGATAAAAGAGGAAAGAAATTGTTGCAATAATAAAAGAAAAGGAAAGAAAACGAAAAGAAGAGAAGTTAATGATAGTAATTATAAAATAATAATAAATAAATTATATACTACCACAATTTTTGAGGGGGTGAGAAAGAGGCTACAGCTGTGGTTACAGGGTGGGAATATTAATTGTACCAATTCAATCAACGTAAGCGAAGAATCAAGACGAATGGAATGAGGGAGGCAACAGAAATAATTTTATCTAAAACCAAAAGATGAACTCTCTTAGTTTCAGTTTGTATTTATACTGAACACACTAATTACTGGCTTGAGTCATTTAATAGTCGCCAGGTCTAGTTTTGGAGAGTTATATCTGGAAAACAGATCCCAGGATTTGTGAAGAGAAATTGGGTGATTTGTGCTAGAAGGATGAGATAAAAGAGGAGAAAGTTTTAAAAGTGACAGCAAAGGAATGAAAAGCAAAAAGGTGAGAAATTATAGATAGTATAAAAGGAAGAGTAATAAATATAAAATCTAGGTCAGGTAGAAGTTGAGAAAGAAAAGAGAAAAGTCCTTCAACCATTTATACACTCTACCTCACGATTGTAGTACTCTGTCGTCTCACCTACTAGACTAATCACAAGGTTATCAGCAAATTTGGAACTGGGATTAGTCAGATGAGTTCGTACGATACTTTTATCCAAAGTTTCTAGAAGAAAATGCAAAGTGGAGGGTTGTGTTAGCGTGAAATGAAACTGTTACCCAACAACAGCATTTTTGTATTTTTCTAATTACCTCAATTTCTGTTCTACCCCCCACTACCCGGAAAAGCGATTTTTACTAAAGACTAAAGAAAGGGAAACCTAATCAGAATATTCCCAGGGGAGGAGGGGGGTAGAAATTAAGGGATGAGAAATTTTCTAGGAAGCTTTTATTTTTCGTTCTTTTTTTCCTGTTTTTGTTTTCCCTCTAATCTCCACAGGAAAAAAGCTAAAAGCACAGCCCATTAAAAAAATATTCGAGCTTAATCTCGGTATTAACTCCAAAAATTTTCATTAAACACTTAATTTGCTTTACGAATTTTTCAAAATGGCGGTTCCTCTCCCCTTTTTTTCAAGGGGAGGTGGTGCTGTAGCTGCTACTGCTGCTGCTTTGAATTTTCTTTATTTGTAAACCGTGAAATTAATGATTTTTTTTTTAATGGGCACAAGAGGGAGAGGAAGAAGGAAAAAAAAGGTTTTGCTACCAATTAGCTGATCGCTTTTATTGGGAGAGTTAGGTTTGGGGTTTATAAATTTGCTTTAATGAGCTTTATTGGGGGCGGGGTGGGGTAGGTGGAGTTTTTTTTCCAAAAATTTATTTTCTTTACGTTGAAATTTAGGGTTGTTTTGACACCGAATTCTCTTTGGGTTTTGTTTGGTATTTTTTTTTGTTTTAAATTTTCCGGGTTTTTGTAAGGTTTATGAAGAGGAGGAGGAGGAGGAAGGTGGAGTCGAAACGCTGTCGTGGAACGTGATTTACATAAAGAGAATTCTGTATTAAAAATTCGAAATCTGAAATAAATCTTTTCCCCCTTTTTTCCCGGGGAGAAAGGACAAATGTATATTTTTTTGTTTGTTTAGCTTTTTGAAATATTAGTTCTAATTAGAGAGATGCGGATGTTTTTGAAATTTGTCGAGTTGTCAGTAGTTCTTTACGCCCCTGCCTCCCTCTCTGTTTCCCTTACTCTCACTCTATGGATTTTTTTTTTTACAAAAGCTGTTAGGTTTGGTCGGAGCTTTTCTAAAAGGTTCCTCTTTTTTTTCATTTTCGTTTTTGTGAAATGTTTCATTTTTCATAACATGATTTCACCGGGGTGGGAGTGGGGGCTCCACCGAGTCACCGTTTGTTAATCGTCCAAAATGAAAAAAAAAAATATGCGTATGAAATGAGAAAAACCAGATGAAAGGTGAATTTTGGAGGGGGGTTGGGGGTGAGGAGAGGTTCACCTGATTTTTTTTAACCCCCTGAGCCTTTCAAACAAAAAACAGTTTTTTGTGTGTATATACGTTTTTGTGTGTCTACGATTTTTTGCCCCAAAACTAAACAAGTTAGATGGATCCTTTTCTCTTCATCCTCCTCCGCCGAAGTTTTTTTTTTCCTTTTTGGTAACAAAACAAAAAGTTTTCGAAAAGTTTTTGTTTGCTTCGAAAGATCCCGTTCTGCCACAAACAAACGCAGACGAACCCCGCATGAGACGCAAAAAACAGGGTCCGATCGTGGAAATTCCTCGACTGGGAAGAAGAAAAGCCATCCGGGAAAGAAAAATGGGTTCGTTGAAAAAGCGTTTTCACGAGAGTGGAAATTCGACGAAAAGTCGAGTTTTCCCCGCAAAGATTTCTACTTTTCCGGTTTTTTTGGGAGAGGAAACATTTTCCTCGACCATAAAAAGAGAGAGAGAGGGAACAGGGAAGGGATAGGGTTCAAAGAAATAGAGGAAAAACCAAATTTCGGCGGTTTTTGACAGACTCTTTGCAAAAAATTAAATAAATTAAACTCGGAGAATGTTCGTCAGGGATTAGTATATACAAAAAATGAAAAGTAGAAAGAGAGAGAGAGAAGAGAGTTTTCCGGGTTTTTACTCTTAAACTACGTCAAAAAACAGGAAGCTAACGAAAATTTTAAAAACGTGTAAAAGCACTTTAGATTATAATTATATAAATATAAAAAAAAACTTCACGAATGGAGGGAAAGCTTTTCAAAGCTTTCATCTGTGTAAAATGAGGAAAATTAGACATAAACGCTTTTATGACGTCATCAAGAATTTCTAAACATTTCTCTTTCCGGTTAGATTGAATTTTCCTTTTTTGGTGTGTTTTTGGATTCTTCCTCTTTCGAAACTGTTTTAGAAGACATTGTTCCAAGAGTAGAGATTTATTAATAAAGTATAAAAATAATTAAAACATAAACCGGAAAACGTGTCAAACAAAGCTCAAAGGAAAGATCTCAAACACAGTTCAGGAAGAAGGAAGATGATAAAAGGAAAAAGCGATTAAAGTTAAGGACCCGTAGTTTCTTCTGCCACGACGAAAATTCTTCCTTAATCCAACCAACCGATGAAAACTTTCCGAAATTGTTTTCCAGAAAGTTAAACAATTGCGAACTTCCTTTTTAACTGGAAGAAAACGATTTTCTCACAAAAATTCCATTCTTCGACTCTTCCTCTTCCTCCCTTCTTCTCCTTCTCCTTTCCACCATCGTCATTTCCCTTTCTCTCTCTCTCTCTCTGTGTCCTCTTTCTCGAAACCTCGGCCGTAAATTTGGGAGACGAAAGAACGGAGAAAATCAGAATTTCCGAATTATTATTCCATTTCATCCTGGAAGTTTGTCGAAAAGTCCCTTAATTTTGACTTATGTTTGACTTACGGAAAACCCATTCTTTTTTCGTCCTTAATCTCTATATTGAAGAAAGTGAAATTTTTGGTTTTTTTGGTCTTATCGATAAAAAAATTAGAAAAAAATTCGATGTTTCTATAATTTTATATTTATATATTATATATTTTTATATATTGTAATTTTAACTAATTAACATTTTCAGTTTAATTAAAACTTTTTTTTAAAATCATTTTTATTGCTATTGAAAGCTGACTTGAACAAATAAAAAGGAATAAATTTAATTTTCTTTCTTTTTTTTTAGGTTTAGGTAATTTACAAAATGGCGTATTCACTTTTTTTTATTTTTTTAATTAACTAAGAAGACCAAACTAAAGAAGAAAAAGATGAAAATTCGTTGCGAGTTACGCATGCGTAATTAATCGATTTCAAATTTTAATTATAGATACAAGAAAGTTGTTGTCGACAGCATGGTAACTGATAACCGGAAACGTGACCATATTGATTTTATTTATTTTTAATTTATTATTATTTTTAGATAATTGCGCATGCGTAATCATGAATTAAAAGTTCATAATTATTATTTTCGGGGGGGTTTTTAATTAAACAAATTGTTTTTAATTAGCTCTTAGAAAAGAGAAGGAGAAGAAGAAGAAGAAGAAAAAAATGTCGCACGAAAGAAGTGAAAATACAATAAATAACAATTATAGTTTATTTTTATTTTTTTGGTTGTTGTACGCACGCGTAATCTATTTTGTAGGAGTAGGCGGTGGGAAGTGTGGGCAGGGGGTAGAAGAAAAGCGGGGATGATAATTTAAGGGATTGTTTGGCGAGAGAAAATTTTTGTATTGTTTTGGGATTTTAACTTTGGGGGGGGGTTCCCTCTTCATAAATATAGATAAACGCAAGCGTTATTAGACTGATATTGTTCTGGCTAATGTTTTTAAGGTTAAGTGTGCTTTGTTGCCTGGGTCAGGTCTGAGCTTTTAAAACCTTTTTGTTTCTTTTGGGTTAACTGATGTGTTCTCAGTTGGGGTTTTCTCTTTTGAGAAAGGGTGGCCTACCTCAAGATTTACTTCCAACCTCTGAGGGGGTAATATAGAGTGAGTGTGTGGGATAACCTAGGAAGTAGTTATATTGTACAGTTGAAGCTCATTATTTACGGTTTCCTAGTCCTTGTTTCTGTTTAAAAAAAATTCGATGTAGTTTCTATATCTGTGGGTGAAAACTTCTTTATCTGCGGGTGTAGTTGGGATTTTAAAAGATTTTGGTTTTGCGGTGATTTTGCGACATTGTTCAAGCACTACTAACAAGTGTGGAGGCGACTTTTATAAAGAACCTGACCTTGAATGGACTAAGCAGGACAAAATATACCTTAGCTTACACTGCGATTGGTGATTTCCCAGACCAGTTCACATGGGTGGACCAAGTCCTAAGCAGCCTAGACACGTGCCTAGGGTTCATTTCTTATGAGACCAAAAATTAGGTTTTTAGTTTTGTGTAGTCACCGGAATTACAGTGGGTTTGGGGAATTGGTTTGGGTTCGCCACTCCTAATTCTTCAACACAGTCACAGAGAGAACCCTACGTTTGACACATTTTGCATGAAAGTAGTAAGACTGAAAGAAGATGAGAACCTGAGAAACAAGGTCAAGATCACGACTAACCAAAAGAATAAACCAGCCAACTCGACCAAGAAACCGGCCACATATAGAAACATGGGCCCTAAAGTCTGTAACCAACGAAAATGAAGAACTTATACTATATTATCTACAGACTGTCTTTTTATATTTCTGACTGAAGAAAAGGAAACTTTCAACCAAAACTAACTACCGACACATTGAAACACTGGTTTTAGTTTTTATAATATTTAAACGAGACACTAACGCGCGCGTTTTTTTTCAATCAACCCCACACCATCCCGTACCTACACTATGCCGACGCGTGCGTATTACAAGTTTAGCGACATTTTTATTTGACAAACATTTAAAGATAAAAAATAATAATTAATAATAATATTTTATTCGTTTTTTCGAGAAAGCGAATAAAAACGTGAAAAAATATATATATTTATATATCGTATGTTATAATTATATTATTCACACGATATATTAAGAGTACAGCGAATTCGAAAACCCTCCCTTTTTGATATATATTCCAGGAGTGATTTGGGTCAAACCTGGAAAACAATTTATTTGGAAAATCAGGTCAAAGATTTTGGTTCACTCAAATCCAGATGGCAATTTCCG
The DNA here is from genome assembly GCA_016920875.1 of Columbicola columbae. Lineage (NCBI taxonomy): Eukaryota > Metazoa > Arthropoda > Insecta > Psocodea > Philopteridae > Columbicola > Columbicola columbae. Next base: position 12,858,029 of record JADMLL010000004.1, on the reverse strand, counting down.
GTTTCGAAATATAATTAGTGGTGTCAGTTAATTAGTAATAATAAAAATTGGTGGTCGTGGAGTTAACTTGACCGAATTTCAGAGACTGAATTTTTGTTTTTTGATTCGGTTCTGGAAACTCGACGAATTTCTCTGGAGTTTGTGATGGGCTTTTCGAACACACTGTACATAATTGTTTAATAATGTTAAATTAAATAAATTTTTGTTGGAACACACAAACAGAAAAAGATTTTTTTTTGAAAGAATACAGACCTCTAAATACATTTTATATTAATTTTTGTTTAAAGGTTGAATCGACACAGCCTCAAGAAAAGAGTCATTTGAGTGGAAGAGGAAAGGAAGTGGATAAAGACCCGATGGAGAGTGGTGAGTTTGAGTGTAATTACATCGGTGATGGTGGTGGTGGTGATGATATTCAGGTGTGGGTCGTTGGCAGAGACCTCGAAGCGATTTGTTCGGCGATGATGATGATGATGATGAATGTTGTCACTTGGAAAGCAGACGGAAACGAGCATCGAACATCACTTGAATAGAATCCTTCGAAACGCTCTCCTGAAGTCTTTGTTGAATATAGTGTATATAACGGGATTTAGTGCGGAGTTTGTGTAACCGAGCCAGAAAGCGAATGCGAAGGCTCGCTCGGGAACGTTGCATTTGTCACCACATAACGGAGTCAGTATATACAGAAAGAAGAATGGGAGCCAACAGGCTATAAACGAGCCCATTATTAAACCTAGGATGAGCGTCGCTCGTTTTCCTTTTTTCCTAGCTATCCGTCTTTTTTCCCTCTCCGGGTCTTTGGGTTTGAGGATTCTAGGGATTTCCTCGACTTGAGGCTCGTGCTGAGGGATCCTCCCCAAATCGATAGCCTCCCGTTTGGCTTTGGACGCTTTCCTACTGAATATTGGCTTGCAAAAACGGAGTTTCAACGGTTTGACAACAGCGCATCGACTCACTACACCGCTGTCCGAAGACGAGGGGTCGAATTCGCTGACCATGTCCGTGTCAATGCCAACACTTGGTGCTCGACACCTTCCCAGTGCAGTTGCCGTTTGTTGAGCAACGTCTCCGTTCACGCTCAGGGAGGATCCTCTAAATTTGGCTGCGGCGAGACTATAGCCTCCGCTTATTTTTAACGTGTCTTTAGGTGCGTCCAGGTACCCGCTATCGGTGCCCTCGGTCGGATTGTTCATATCAGCGTTATCACTCGTGCTAATATCACTAGCGAAGTCACAAGTCACTATGGGTATCGTCGGCGGTACTGACGGCGATATCGTTTCTATGGTAACTATGTTTTTCAGGGGAGAATTACTGTTTTTGTCTACAGGCGACCTCGAGTCGGGCATTCTTAACTTATTGTCTTTTTCGGAGTCGTTTGGTGTATTTGTAAAACTTGTGCATTTTTCCCCGGTTTTGCTGTTGGGCCTCAACTGTTTTCGTATCCCTCTTCTCGCTCTCGCTTTCGCCGCGAAGTAAATCCTGATGTAGACGAACACCATGATGCAAGACGGGATGTAGAACGAACCGAGGGCGGAGTACAGAACGTAGCCGATGTCCTGGGACAACTGAAACAAAAGAAAAGAAATATTTAGTCATCTTCGGGATGTCAAATCGTACCTGTACGAACCTGAAGATCAATTATCGTTAACTTGGAGTTTATCCAAGTCTTCCGACTCTTTTGCATACAAGTCTCTCAGTAACAAGCAACGTTCTTTCATGTCTTTCCTTTTCTTATCCTCTCTCTCTCTCCTTTCTTGATCTCGTCTCATCCTTTCATCCGTCTTTTGCAAACACAAAGACAATTGAAACGATTCTCTTCCTTTTATTAGTCTAATTTTCTTCGGCGAAGCGACTTATTCGCGTCTTTCTCTTTCCTCACCCCCTGGGACAACCCCTCGCTCTCGTTACTGTCAAAGACCTGTCAAAACTCCTTTTCATTTCAACCGATTTAAGGGCCGTAATTCCTTTCTTTCTTTTTCTTTTTAATAAAAAAGAATTTAAATTTTTTTCCTTTCGTCAAATATTGAAAAAGATCGATGAGAAATGGCGGAAGGGAAATGTCCGGGAAAAGTTTCAATTAAAATTCTTTCCTTGAGGGATGAAAAAAACTGAAAACTGGAAGGAAGAGTGGAATGGAGGGGGTAGGTGGGTGGTGGAAAAGAGAAAAGAATGAAAACAGGGAAAGAAAGAATCGGGAGGAGGAAGAAGGTTGAGGAGGTTTGAAGTCCATAAGCCTTTTAGAAGGAAATCGAAAATTAATTTTTATTTATTTACCTATTTAACACCAAACCTACAGTAATTTCACTTCGGTTACATCTACCGCGATCAGTCAGTTGATCTCTAATCAAATTTACTTACTACAATATGAAAATAATAAATAATTTTAATATTTATAATAAAATATCGTTTTGTGATTATGCCTTTTTACAAATCCCAACACCTTATTTCCCGTATACTTTGCACAGTATAGTACAGCACAGATTTTTTTCTGTCTTGTAGTCTTTCCGATGTCTTATTTTGTTCTCAACTGTTTGTCGTCGTTCTCACTTCCGAAACTAATTATAAATCTCACTCTCACTTATTTTTTAGGCGTGTTCATATATTTTCTGTGTCATGAGAGTTTCGAAACTATACAGGGCCTGTCCCAAAAGTTTCCGAAATGATATTTTGAAAAAGACTAGTCGGGCGGATAAGTTGGTGGGGGTTCTGTGTTTCATTTAATGTTGAAATTTTTAACTACTCCTGTATAATACGGCAATGGATTGGTCCTCTTTATGCTAGTCTCAAGAATGTGTGAAGATTGACGCCTACAAATCGTGTATAGGTGTATAAATATTGCACACCTTTTTGGAGTATTCATTGCATAAGTTTTGCAGACTGTTTTGGAGCGTCGATTTCATAACTATTGCATACTGACGAAACTGTTAGAAGTGTTACCATTCGCCGGGTTGAAAAGATTAACAGTCTCTTTTCTTAGAGAATCCGTTTCGTAAATACTGCACATTCTCGACAGCTATTAGTAGTGTTACTATTTGTTGGGTGAGTGACGTCAGCATACAAGTGTTTGGAAAAATCGAGTTCGAAAATAATTCTAAGAACCACAAAAATGTCAGCACTGTTGAAGATTCTAATTTCAGTTAGGTCCTTTAAAAGATTTGAATTATAGTGAGACAATCTTACTGAAGATTGACACGTATGAATCATGCTCAGCTGAATAAATTTTGCACATTTTTTTGAATATTAATTTCAATAATATTGCACACTGTCGCAAAGGCCAGAAGTGTTACCATTCACTCGGTTGAAAGTAATTCAAATGATCACAAGGTTGTCAGCACTTTTAACATTTCTGGTTGTAGTTAGGTCATTTGAATAATCCAAATTGTAGTGAGTCGAACAGTCTTAATTTCTGATGTCCTAGGGTAGTTAGTCAAAGACTTAATATGATATGAGGGCTTGATTATACCTTCTGGTCACGTTGGTCGTCTCTAAAACCTCTGCAGTCTCTAGTAACTGAAATTTAACGATAGCCCAGAAGACAAGTCGAAAATTAGGCTAATTTGTAATTTATCAAGTTATATCAATTATTTTAGCCGAAGACATGAAATTTATTGGCGGTACACTGACATTTTAAGAAAATTTAAAAACCCGTCAGTTGACCGGCCCGGTAGGTTTAGTGTTAGAGAAAAATCATAGAAAACTTTGTGTTTCTTATCTAATCGAGTATTTCTTTGTCAAAAAAAGAAGAGAAAAGAAAAACACGAAAGACGGAAATAGAAGAAAGATAGATAACGCGAGAGAATGGGAGAGGAGATGGAAAATGGCGTAGAGAAGGAAGGAGGATGGCACGGAGTCATTTGCCAAACGAGAACATTCCTTGAGTAAATCGTCTGTTGAATTCCGCAGCGGAAGCTTCTCCTCTCCATTAAACTCGTTTTTTCCACCGCCTTCTGTTCGAGAGAACGAAACAAAGGAAAAAACCGTTCGGGGAAAAATGGAGTGGAATAAAGCACGAAAAAAATCATCAAGGGAAAATTCGTCGAAAGAGGAGGAGGAGATGAAGATGAGTAGAAAGAAGATGAAACAAAGATTTTTAATTTTTGTGGAGAGAGGGAGGAAGAAAATTCGTTTTAGGCGCGAAAAAATCATAACTTCCGCTTCATCGGTTTTCTTATTCTCGAGAATATTTTATTTTTAATTTCCGGTTTTGTGTTTTTATATTATTTTATATTTTATATTTTCTACCTTAGGAGAGGAGAGAGAAAGAAAACGCTGAATTTGTCTTTTCCGATTTCGTCATTGAGTCATCGAATGTATAATTTTGTTATCGGGGCGGAAACCGAACGTTTCCGGTTAAACAGGTCTCTACGTAAATCATTCAGTTGTGCGAACGGACCATAAAATGGCGTTCGATTTCAAATGAATTACCAAATATTTTAGTTTTGGTTCGATGGACTTGTGTGTCTGTGGGAAGAGGAATGAAAAGGAGTGACCGGGGGTGAGTGTTGCTTTGAAAAAATTCTCTGTTGCTGTTGGAAGAGAGGGTAGCGTTGTTGCCAGACCAGACGGTTTTGATTTTCTTTTATATTTGTTGTTGGTTGTTTTAAATTTGGAAAATCCCGAATAATCTGAAGGGCTTTATTTTGACCATCTCATTGGGCCAAATTGCGTAACCAAATTCACGTGTTGAGGATTGAATATCTGCAAAACAAGTCCTCCGAACGTGGCCAGACACACGACCGGAAATATTAACGAAATTAGTATTGGCGAAAGGCGTGGGAGGCGAAAGCGAACGTTCCAGATGCCTCCCGTAAAACTACATTCATCCACTCTAATTTTGTGAGTGGTGGGAGAATAAAATAAACTGCCAGAAGGGATGTTCAACGGTCAGGATAACCTTGAAAAACTGGGAAGAAGGTCACATGACCTGTACACTTCATCCCTTACATGACACTCTGTGACTCAGTGAAACCGTTTTTGTCAGAAACGCTGCCACTCCCCGTTTTTTATTTTGAAAATTTTTTTCCCTTCGACTCGGGGTGCGATGCTAACGGAAAATAATTTATCCGGGAGACGGCGTCAGGGTCGGATCCTGGTTTTATCGAATAAAGAAAAAGGGGCGGGAAAAATCTCGAAGCGTAATCATTTTAAAACATTTCCTTTTCTCTCTTTTATTACTCTTTTACTTAGCTTTTATTATCTTTTCTCTGTTTTCAAAATGGCCGCTTTACCCCTTTCATTTTTTTCTTGCTTTTTGAAAACCCAAGCTCCGGTAAAACTTTCTTTTTTTACGGTTGGCAATAAAAACGGTAGAGAAAAGTTATTCTCTTATAGATGAAATGATTATGTTTTCTACCCTGGTGGCGACGGCGGCAGGAACGACAACGGCAGCGGCGGACGACCCCTGGGAAAGCAAAGAAATTGTCTTTATTCAAGTTTCAAGAGAAATCGGGATACGGCACCTGAGTTTTCTCGGTCGGACGCACGTCATTTCCCTTCGAACCCCGCCTTACTCTCTTCTCTCACATGAGTTGAAGAATTTTCCTTTTCGTGTTTACGGTTCCCTTATTTTTCCGTTAAGAGTCTTTGCTGTGGGTTTTTCGAATAATACGGGGGTCTCGTTTTTTTAACTTGTGAAACTTTTACTTCGTGACCCACGTGACAGACCCTTCTGTCTTTTTACTGTTCTGTTTTGAATCCGCTCACTTCTTCGCATAATCGGTTTAACAGTATGCACACGAGCACGTAAGTCTTGGTTTTTAACTCGCGTAAAAGCTTAGCTCTCTAATGGGTCACGTGACACATTTAAGACTTTTCGTTTTACTCATAATAGGAATGAGAATGAGTACATGGAAGGGTGAAGAGAGGATTTCTTTTTTTTAATCAAATTTTTCCTCTCTCCAAATCTGCCATAATAAAAAAGTTTGGAAAAGTCAATTAAAAAAAGTGCTTTTGAGCCCAGCCTCCTTCCCACCTCCTCCTCCTCCTTTCCTCTTCCTCACTTTTAGTCTTGGCCTTCGTACTGTCCTCATATTATTTCTACTTTTTTAGTCTTCAGCTTCGTGTCTTCTCCTCCACAATACAATTTTCTTTTCGCTTTCTTGGAACCGCTTTCAAAATAATTTGGTTTCCGTCTCCCCGCCTGTTTCTGGTAATTATAATTAAATACAAAATATATTATTATAGTGTGAGAGTAAGTAAGGAATGGGAAGGAGTTCTCGCGGCCGTTTATATATATTGAAGGCGGGAGTGAGTGGGAGGGGAGGAAATAGTGAGATTTTTGGATGGCTTCGGTCGGAAATGCACCGAATTCCAAGCGCGGCATTTTCGCGAAAATGGAGTCGAAACTGGAGAATATGCTAAAATCCAGACAAAATATGCAAATGGAATTTTAACCCCCTACAACCCCCCCCCGAAAAGCACCTAAACCCCTCCAACAGCCCTTCTCTTCCTCCTTCCTTGATTGTCAAAATTTGTGTGCTTTTGCTTCTAATTACAAGTAACGAGTTGTCCGAAAAGTTTCTCGCTTGTTCTCTCTCTCTCTCTGTCTCTTACCATCTTTCCTTCTTTCTTCTCCATTCTGTTCCATCTTTTCTACTGCGATCTTTAATTTTTTTCTTAATTTTCTTTCTTATGGAATGAGAAATGGGTGATGATAATTTGAGTCTTTGGGTGAAAACATAGTCGTATCAGGTTTTGTTTTGATGTGTTTTTCTTTACCTGCTTCTTGTATGGTTAATTTCTGTCTAATTTCTTATAAATTGGTTTTGGTGTCTCTGATTTTGTTTTTTGGAACCTTAGGTATAACAGGAAGTGATTCGAACCTTAAACTTTTCCATCTTCTTCCAGGCTATCTTCTTCACTTATTTATTTTTTCGCATCGAATTAAATTAAATTCCGCATTTTTTTTCAACTTGAAGCATCGTAAATATTTCAAAAACTCAACACTTCCGGTTATATTAATATTCTAGAAAATCGCAAAAACGCAAACTTTCTCAAGAAACTTCACTTTCCTTTGTTTTGTTTTTTCTTCTTCTTTTTTTAATTTCATTTTCTAATTTTACAAATTAAAAATTCTTCATTGCTCAACTTTACCCTTTCCAGACTCAAAAAAGTTTCAGATTTAAGTGCTACTTCCGGTTACTTTTTTAAATTTACAATAACATTCATAATTTAGATAGATTATAAATGATTCATTTCTTGGTACTAGATTTTTGTGCCTGAATTTTGAGCTGACTTTGAATTCTATATCACAAGGTTCCCGCTTTTCACCCTTTTCGACTATAATAGGATACGAGAGAAGAATTTGAACTTGCGACTATAACTTCTTAGTCTGGCACTTAAACCACTACACCACATGCCTTCAGCTATATTTTGATTTTGAGTCTTCTTTGTCCCCTTGACTATCACAAGGTATAGTAGGAAGCTCGAAGTCTGGACTATTACTCCGTTAGACCTGCACTTTGGACGCTTAATTACAAATTTGCCTCGGAATTAAAAGAATTAGTAGTTAGTATGGTCTTAGTGACTGTGCTATAGGTTAAGTTAAGCGGAAGTGAGTGGAAAGTAAAGTGGAAATGTGGAAAAAGCGGGGAAATCAAACCTGACAATACAAATCAAAATCATAAAAACAGAAAACGAGTAAACAAGTTTCTATACATCAAGGAAAGATTCAAATTTCTTGTAATTCGATTAACACTAGACGTAACACAGTCAAATTTCAAATTTGAGAGCTGATATGACCCCACGCGACGACTATAAAATTTCCCTATATATAGAATCCAATCGCTGAAATTAAGCATTGTAATAATATTAGCTGTAATTTATTCTCTCGCTCCTTTTTTTTCTATATATCTATCATTGATTTCCTGCGATTGGAATTGGTTGCATTTATTGATTACCGTTTAATAAAAGATTCAAATTGTGAGAGGAGAGGAAGAGATGGAGGGAAGGGAAATGAGTGAACGCGCGTCATCCTTCATTTCAAAAATTACAAAAATTTCTTGGATCCGATTCTCCAAGCGCGTCGGAAATATTATTTATTAAAGCTTTTTTTTATTTTCTTAAATTATGTAAAGCTGTTTTCGAGAAGTAATTTTGGGAGACGCGTGGGTAGACCACCACGAGGAAATATCAATGAGAAAATTAGAGTTTTGTGGCCCCCAAAAACAAAATCGTTTTTGTCATTAATGCCAAGAGCTATACAGCCGAGTGAAGGAGGAGAGTGGAAACGATAAATTAATCATCGCACGTGTGAATGAATCACACACATGGAACCGTGGCCGTTAATAAAACTATAAATAACCAAAATGAAAGAAAAAAATGGCTTCATAAAAATAAATTATTAAACGAAATAACCGGAAGTGGAGTTCTCTGACGAGCGTTTGGGGAACTAAAAAAAAACCTTTTGGGAATTGAGAGTAACAAAAACAGCGGAGGGTGAAACAGCGGATAATGTTGGTTGTACTGATAAAGAAAAGTGTCAACAGAATCGGACAGTACCTTAGAGTGTTTGGTGACCACCGGGCTTGGAAAATTTTTTCAGGTGTTGAACATGTACAAGAAGAAACATCAACACCTTCCCACAAGAGATTCGACGAAGAAGCTAATAAATTCTTATTCGGGGTAGACTTAGAAACCAGACCCGTAGCGGATTAGAAACTCTGGGAGAAAAGTACTCTGGAGGAAAATAAAATAAAATGTTTCTTCTTTCAGGCAGACAAGGACCACCAGCTAGCTTTTTAGATGCCTTGGTTCTTCTCCAAACTCCCGCAGGGACAACTCTTGATGAAATACTGTGATATCCTCGAGGTTGTCTCACACAAGTGGCAACTGTCAAATGATGACTGATAGAACAAAACAAGAGGTAAGTTCAAAACAGATGAAATGTAGCTCAAAAACCGAAAGAATCTAGAAGAGCCAAAAGAAGAATAACACAGAAAGAGGCAGAGACAGCCCAACGCAAAGATCTATCGATATATACTCAATACGCCAGCATCGATGACATAATTGTGAAAGGTAGAATCTAGAGAAGACGGAAATCCAGGAAGACAGTATGGAGGACTAGTATAAACTTCCTGTACTGACTCTTTCGAAGTGTCAGGACGTCTTGCTCTCTGTCACCCAACACCAGTTAATGAGCTCACATCATTTAACAGTTTAATTCTGGTTCTTCAGTATAAATCAGTGATGGGCGAAGTACGGCCCGCCGAGGGTTTACCGACATGGTTAGTATTAATACCTGGCCCGCTATAATTACGTTTTGGTTTAAAGTGGATTTTACTTAATAGAATAATAGATTCATAGTCTACAGAAGAAGCTCAAATAGTCCTGTAGTTCATGTGTTGCAAATTTTGCGCGGTTTCTATTTTAAATATGGCCCGCCAAAAATTATAAAATTTAAATTGGCCCGTTGATTAAAAAGATTGCCCACCCCTGGTCTAAACTGATCGCGTTATAGTTCGCTCTCTTACAATTATCATTTTATACAGACTCTGCCTTAAAAGCTCCCGGAATAATTTTTGTTGTGCTTGAGAAGTTTCTAATACGAGATGAAGTGGTTGGTGGAGCTTTGAGAAGATTATCCAACTGATATCGAATAAAAATTGTTTAAAATCACTCCGAGAACTTTTAGAACAGATTCCGTACTACAACATCAATCAAATAAACAAAGAAAACAACAACACCAAAAAGAGGAATAATGACGACAATGAAGAGGAGGACCCGAGTGAAGAAGACAAAGAGAAGGTTAAACATGTAGATAATCCAATGTCATCACCCTAATCGTGACACAAGAAGAAAACGTAAAACACCGAAAGAGAGAGACAAAAAAATTGAAAATAAAAAAAGCCAAAAATTGAAAAACAAGAGGAGGAAACAAAAGATAGAAAGACTAACTAGAATGTAAGAGGAATGTAAAAGAAGATGAAAAAAAGACGAGGGAATGTAAATAGTAGATGATAAACTCACTGTAAATAAAACTCCGGGAAAAATTCAGAAGAGACAAAAGAGTAGAGGAGGAATAAGTCGAAGTCGGAGAAACATGTTAAGCTTATAATGAAATCGGATCTTTTTAATCCCGTCGGAAAATTCTTTTTTATTTAATAAAAGAAGGGAAAAAAAATTTGGAAACCTTTTTCAGAAAGCAAGTTTCTTATTTTTCTTTCTTTTTTTTCTTTTTTAGAAAGTTTCCTTATTCTTAGCTTTTTTTTCTCCGTTTCGCTGAGCTTCCTCTAGAATTCTAGAAACTTTTTTTTTTCTTCTTTATTTGTCCCTTCCGTCTCGTGTTAATACTCAACGAGTTTAACGGTTTTTTCCGAGTTTTTTAATTTCTCGCTGATTTAGTTTTCCACTTTGAGTGAATTTTCCCGACTTTTGGTTTAAATCTGATTGGGTGACTTTTGAAGGAGGTTATAGAGTTTGTCAATAATCTGTGGTCAGTTGTTTTTGTTGTAACTCCGGTTGTAATAGAATTGTTTCCTCTCGTTTCTGGGCAACTATGTATGATGTTGTTTCAACCCCTATTCAACCTCTTCAGAGTGTTATTTGTAAGAGAAATGTTTTTAGAGTCAGTTACCTTGTATTAAAGGTTGGACTGCCTTTTGTTGGGCTACCTGTAGTAGTAGATAGAAGAAAGGTCAAAGAATTGAAGAGGTGTTAGGATGGGAAGGCAACAGGTCGATTGGAAAAAAGCACTGGACAGTCATAGTTAAAATTTGTTTGTCAGTGTCTTTCGTAAGAGAATTGTAGATAATTTGAAGGAAAACTTTGTAGATAAAGAGAAGCGACAGAAGAACAGGCTGGAAAATTTTTACCCAGGTGCCATTTGAGCTTATGACCATTGATCAGTTCAGACAATGAGATCTATCAATACATCTAAGACACCAATATCAATTAGGCGAGTGCTTTGACATCTCATCTATTGGGCATCGTACTGTATACTTTATATTAATATTATATGTTTAGTAAAACCCCTCTTTTTGGTGTACGACTTAAAAATAATTTTTTGGGCTTCTAGAAAGAATGTATCCACCTTCATCCTCTCTTTGTCTCCTTTATACTTTGCCAAGACCCATTTCCATCTTCCTCATCGCCCTCAGACTATGTTTTCACCCCAAGTCTCAAATTTTACTACTACTATAATATACCGAATTCCCTTCTTCCCTCAAGCTCTAAGAAGACCTTCCACCCTCAGCATATACTAAGCTGACAGATTGACTTCGTTTTAACTCTCTCACTCCAGAAATTACTCCAAATTTCTCTTCCGTTTTTCAAATTATATTAATATAATCTCCGATACTGGATCCGCGTTTCTTTAACTTTTGGTCCCGAAAATGATTTTTTTCATTAACCCGAAGAAAACAGCCCCACCCCCTTGCCCCATTTCCCTCGTGAGGGATAAAAATTTGCAACAGCCAAGTGGCAGATGAGCCAAAAAAAATTTTTTTCACGTCATAAAATAAAAAAAAATTTTTATTAAAAATTAAAAACCAAGAAGGGAAGAGGAGACGGGGGTGAGGGGTGGAGGATTTTTATGTTTATTGGAAATTTGATATTTTTATAGTTTTTCATCTAAATGCAAAATGAATTACCCGTCGTAAATGATGCAAAAAAACTTATTTTTATACTCCCTTCCTCCGCCACGACACCACCTATAATGCGAGCTGAAGGAACCAGAAAGCTCACGGATCCATGTCGTAACATAAAGCTTAAGACAGAAATTCTCAGGTTCTGCTGAAAACGATTTTTTCCTTCTCATTCAAGAGAAAGCGGGAGAGGAAATGATTCGAAGAAAGATGATGGATATAATTTGTGCATATGATCCGAAACCGGAAGTGGGTGTCGATTATGATATGATTTTAAGTTTTTCGAAGTTGAAATTTGGGAGTTTCCATTGATGTGAGCTTTCAATTTTGGTTTTGTCTTTTTGTTGTTAGGGGTGGTTATGAAAATTTGTGATGGTATACTGAGAAACCAGGTTGTAACGTGGTGTTGGTGCTTTGCAAAATAGGAATCTTATTTGTGGCAGCAGCTACCAAAATCAGCTTAGCTAACTATTTGAAAATTTTGGTAAACCTTATATACAGTATCCATCATAACGCGCACTTAAATCTCGATTTGTAAGCTTGCTCCGTCCTTAAATCACACTTTTGAGTTTTATTATTATATTATATTGTTAGCCCGATGGTTGGGTATAGTTTAGTTTTGGTTTAAAGTATCTTTCGATCAATGGTTACCTCTCCTCTTCGTTTTGTGGGTTATGGGTTACGATAGGTTTTTGAAATTCATTTTTAACTTGAGGAAGCAGAAATGGGCGTGAGTTTAGAGGGTGACAATGGAAGCTACATACAGACAGTAAAATGAAGATGAAGTATGACAGCAAACAAAAAGACAAAATCATGTAAGAGGAAAGTTTGGGGAGAGGGGCTACCGAATTCCCAGTCACCCGGACATGAGACTTGGCATTGTTTCCGTTAGGATATAATTAAGCCTCTTCCCCTGTGTCTTTGGATCGAGTAGTATTTTACTCAGAGAGAGTAATAAGGCACCGGCTTTCCAATTTCCACCAAATTCGAAACTTGAATACGAGAGAATGACCTCTTTTAAGCCCCGATCGCTAAGTTTTGGGTTTTGCAAAGTGGGAAAACGCTAATTCCATTTACACCCCCTTCCTCTCCAATTTTACGTCATAAATGATAGAAAATCCAGTCGTCTGGCTGGCTAGGGCGTGAGAAAATCTCCGAAGGGATTTGGCTGTGGGAAGAGAGGATCGGCTCGGAATTCCAAATTATCCGGGAAAAGACGTCTCGATGCTAAAATTACGAAGTCATTATTGTTTGCTTTTGTTCGGGCGACATCTCGAGAACTCGGGGGGAATAAGTTTTCCTCGAAATACTAAAATCGGATATCCGGGTCAAATATCCAATAAGTTGTTAAGAAATGGCTTTTTCGAAATCTTTGGAATTTCTTAGAACGTTTTACCAAAATTAAACTAAGTCCTCAGTGGTTGGTTTTGCCGGGGAATCTGTAGCTCATCTTGCCACCTTTTCCCTGTTTCATTTTCCTTTCGCGATATTGTCTTTCCGCTTTTCCGTTCGACTTCCTCTTCCGCTCCTTTCTCATTTCCTATGGTAATAGAGGTCGTAAAGTAACAAACGCCATACAGTATATTAGGTTATAGATTCATGTATATTAGGTTAGTGTGTAGATAAGCTTGTTCGCTAAATTTTGTGTATCTGACGTTGCATTGAAACGTCGCAGTTTGCATTTTGACTGAATAATTTTTGTTTTCATCGTTCTTATTACTACTAGATAGATAAAGGATGAGAAAACACTATCTACCCCATCCTAATAGCAACTTGAATGATGCACCTATGAACCATTTTAGCCACCCCAAATTTAAAATAAATTCGAAAACCTTATTAGAAACTGGATGGAATTTTCCGGTACGAGCCGCTTTAAAAATTTTAATAACGGAAGTGATAAAGGTTCTAATAATAATAATAATAAAAGAGATGGAAGCATCGAAGCATAAACGTTTAGCTTAATGCCTGCAACTTCTTAATACTCGGCATTAAGGAGGCGTTGTCTCGGATAAAAACTCGCCCCGAAGAGATGGGTCGAAAGTTCCAGAAAGGGGGGAAAGGAAAAACGCTGTCGTCAGTTTTCCTTGGCCTACCAAAATCTTTTCATCGTAGAGCTTTTCTTTCTCCCCTCACAGCCCAAAATAATAGTATAAATCAGTTTTTGTAAAACCGGATGTAAACTCCAATCCCTCCGCGTCCAAAAAAAATTTTAGGTTTCCCAAATATAGCGTCAGATCTGAACTATAAGGTTTTTTAGTCCTTTTCTAAGAATACCCATAAAATGGGAACGGGGGAGAGAGAAGGAAAACGTGACCGGAAATAATAAACAAAAAAAGCCGGAGCTCACCGGAAACTGGGAAAATTTCCGGATGGAAAGTTTTTCCTTTTTTGTTTTGTTTTGGGCCTTGTGAGGACTGCATTATATCAACCAGCCGTTTTCTGTTGTCTCATTCTTATTGGTGGGATTTATCATCTTTTGTGTTTCTTTTTGGTTTTTTTCTTTCGTTGTTTTCATTTTTACCTGTCTTCGTATTTACCTGAATGCTTTCATTTTCTATTTCCTTTCTTTGAACCCCATAAATTTTCCCTTTTTTCCTTCTTCTTGGTTTTTAGCTTTTCACCAGGACCTTTGAGTGATACATTTGTGATTTCTTTGAGCCCTGAACTGTGATTGTTTTTGGTTGTGTTAGTCTTGTTAGTTGGTTTCTTTATTCCCGTCTCCTCCTTCCCCTACTCCTGCCTGATTCTTTCGTCATCTTTTTGGCTGGTTTCTTGTTACAGAACCTATCGAACACCTGCCATCTTTTGAATAATTGTAGGATGCCCATTATGATTGGGTTAAGCGGTGGGTCTAGAAAGTGTCAGAGGTGGAGTGTATAAGCTCACCCTTCTTCTACAATATAAGAGTATTAAGATCGTAGAAACAAAATTTGTCCCAAAAGTTCCCGGAATAATTTTGTGTAGACAGTAACTCTCACCGACTGGACGGAGCGTGGCAGAGAATTTAAGCTCCCATTGGTGTCAGATACTTTGACAAGTTCTTAAAAGACAATATATGCTAATACGGAAGAAATGACTTAAAAATCATTCCGGGAACTTTTGGGACAGATCTCATGTTTAGTTTTCGAATAATCCATTTGAGATGGATTCGAGGAGATGAAAATGGGGCAGTCTCCTCTTTTAAACTATATAAAGGAGTGAAACTGTCTAAATCTCAGATCACCATTTTATATTATGCCTAGCTATTCTACTGAAAACAATATTTCATACTTTGCCTTTAACTATATAAATATTATATGGGGTTCGTCCCAAAAGTTTTCGGAATGATTGTGGTTGACAAACGCTAGTTGGTAGGTCAGGGAAATTGGTGGGGAATCTAAGCTTTAAAGAAAATTCTGAAAAGATTTTTATGAACTATCTCTGAACTTTTGGGACAGGCTTTATAGTTATGTGTAATGGCGGATTGTACGTAAGGTTCGTATTTATATTCTTTTATATATATACTTAAGTGTATATGAGGGAAATCTTTGGTGTAGTGGTAAGTCCAAACTAATAAAATATAGTCACGAGTTCAAATCCTTCTCCCGTATTCTGTTACACCCAAAAAGGGTGAAAACCGGGATTAAAGCTATAACTATAACTATATAAACATTAAACTTGTGTGGATATACACTACAGTATATAGGAAAATAGCAGACATGGGAAAGGAGAAAATTTGAGATGCCCTCATCATCGAAGTAGAAACAAAACCGCAAAAAATTTTCAAAAGTTTAGTGTATACAGTTAGAAATGATTCAGAGCGACCGCGAAAATTTAAACGATATTATACACAAGTTTCGAGTATACAGTGTCAAAGCTTTGAAACAAGAGCTAAACCTTTCAATGGAGTATAAAAGGCAGGAAATGGAACTCGCACTCATGTAAAACTTTCAAAAGGGTAAAACTTATTTGTGTTCACCGCACTCGCTTCAAAGTTTGAACTCCGGATTTCAAACTTTACCCGTAACATGTATAAAGTTTGCGTTTAACAGTCCTAATCTATCTGAGTTTAATCGAGGTAAACACTGTATGTGCGGGTATTTGTTGTTCCTTTCGGTCATTTTTGGTTTATACTTTGTTGTATGTTGTTCTGTCTTTACCAAATAACATCCTCTACAAAAGTTTTTGGAGAGTACGTAACACTCTACAAAATTCAGTCCTCACAGTAGCTACTGTATCAGACTGGTGAATGTCACTGTATAGCCTCTTTGTGTGAGTCTTGAAAGTTTGAAGATATTTTTCTTTTATTATTACTGGGAGGTGACAAGTGAGACAGAAAATTAGGTATGACAAATGCGAATTCGAGGAGGGAAGTGGCAGAAGGAAGGAGAATCCGAATCGGCGGGAAATTCAAACGGGGAGGAAGAAAAACGAAACAAGACAAACCAAAAAATTTTCTTGACGGAAATTCATTCATCATTTTCCTGTTTTTAACGTGAAAATGATCGATAAATATTTTTCATCGGGAAATTTTCCTTTTTTTGTGTTGTTCACTCCCTCGGTGAAAGTGAAAAGAAAATAAGCTTTTGAAAGGTTTTCCCTTCCTCGCCTCCCTTTTCTTTTTGTGTTTTCTCCAGAAAAGTGAGGATGATGCATTTGGATCATTTATCCTGAATTTTATTTTATTCTTTTGTTCCGACGAATTTTTAAAGGGAAAAATTTGACTGAGAAAAGATTGATAGGATTTAGAAAATTGAAGAGATGGGGGTGGGAGTGGTGGAGAAAGACTAAAGAAAGTCGTAGAGGACTTTGATATAATTTAATTTTTGTTTAATTTAGTTTTAGGTGTTTTTATGTCCAGTTTCTTAGTAGTTTTGTTGAGTTTTGTCTTCTCTTTTAAAGTTTAGATGATTATTTTCGAGCTTTTTGTGCTTTTTGGTTTGTGATCTGTTGGTTTAAGGTTACTAGATTGAGAGTTAGTGAGACTATCTCCTATAGCTTCTACTACCGGATGTGACTGTGTGTTTTTATCTATATCGCAAAACTGTATGTCGGCCCTAGTATTTAATTAAGTGTAGTATCTACCCAGGTGGAAACCTCCGTTGGACTTAGTCACCATGAATATTAGCCGTGGAGGTATCTAGCTGGCCCGGTCTGTCTGGGATTGTAAATAGAAGGAACTTCGAAGAATTGAAGACAAGAGGATAGAGCAGGAGGGCGATATATCGATTGGAGAGGTTAAGAAAGAGGCTCTGGATGGTTTTGTTTTGGTTTTCTCCTCTCAATAGGCATACCTAAGAATTATCTGTATCGGTATTAGAATTTAAAGCACATAAGCTTTTGAGTGAACAATAAGTCACCGGAAACTACAATACTTCTGACACGTACTGCAAAACAACAAATACAAACTACTCCAGCTCATCATGGAGGGAAAACAGAGGAAAGCGACGCCCCGGAGGACGGAAAACTTCGTGGCTCAAGAACCTAAGAGAATAGTTCGGCATGACATCCACCGCCCTATTCCGAGCGGCAGCATCAAAGGTCGCCATAGCCCTGTTGATTACCAACCTTCAACGCGGAGAGGGCTCATGATAAAGAACGTCACGAACAGTCACGATAAGAACAAAAGAAAGAATAGAAGCGTAGCTACTGTCAAACGAGGACATCCCCATCAGTCGGTTAAGTTTTAACAGCGTCCAGCTTTTAAACTGGAAGCAGTAGTATATATCCAAGTAGACTATGAGAATGAAGAGAAGGAAGTCAGAAAACAAAACAAAAAAAATGTTTAGAAAAAAGATTAGGATGATGAAAATAAAACCTAAAATTGTAAACTAAAATCAAAACAGAAATGAAAACAGAAGACAGTTGACAGGTTGGTTGAGGAAATAAAGTTTGAGAGTTGCGTTAGAGGAGATAACAAAACCGCTCGCACTGCTCCAAAGGTGTCACAAAATTTTTAACTTTTAAAAATTAATATATAAAAGGAAAGTAAGCGAAACGATAAACTAGAAGGAGGCAAAAGAAGTAGAAGCAGAGAGAGAGGGAGCAAGAGATCTCAATAAGAAAACTTTGGAAAATTTTTCAACTTCCCACGGGTGACATTCTAAAGCCAAAAATTTCAGTTAAGGGAGTTTTCCCGGACGCTCTCACACAAAAATTTATTTTCAAAATTTAATTTACACGTGCAAAAATTCTCCACCCTCATCCTCCTTCTTCCTCTTTTAGTTTGTTTTTGCTGTTAGACTTTATTAGACAATTGAAAAATCTAGAAGGACCAGAATAAGGCGGTGTGGAGGGAAGGAGATGACTTATACGTCTTTCGTGGCACAAGAAAGGTCGTTATCTAACGGTGTATGATAAAACCTTTCCTGATAAATTTTATACCTATCTTCTCATCATCCTCCTCCCATCTCCTCATTTTCTTTGCTATCTTTTCTAATTTTTCTCGAGGACGTTTTTTTTCCCACTGTTTGTACTCTTCAGGGAGTGAGAAAAGGAAGATGAGGAAGAGAGGAAGGAAAGAGGAGACGAGAAAAAAAGATTTTAAAATCTGGTGGTAAACTGACACTTTAGATTATTGTTCACGAACCCGGAAACGGTTTTCTATTTTTCTTTTTTTCTATCTTCTTCTTCTCCTTCTTCTCTCTCTCTCTCTTGCCATTGATTTTGGAAATAGTTTTTTAACTCTCTTTCCAAAATCTTGAGTTTGTGATTTTATATAAAAAAGGGCGATTGAATATAATCTCTTGATAGGTCAGCTAACCGTTGTTTGAATTTATTTATATTTCCTAGTATAGAATGAATATTATATTTAATTCATTATAATTAACTATAGTCTCCTTTAAGGAAACATATCACTTTTGGTTGTGGCATTTTTTTACTCAATCTTGACATTCTATCCGTTTTCACAAATTTCAGTTTTGTCTCTCTTTCAATACCCCAAATGTATTTAATTTTTTTATCTACAAATTATAGAGCACAATAGTAGTATGCAGCTGTATGCCCTCCTTTCAAGACTATACTAAAGGTTAACGCCTCTAAATCATGTCCTGCTGCATAAATTTTGCAACACATTTTCAGAATATTAATTTTATAAATATATCACAATTTCTAAAAGTATTTGTTTCATAAATATTGCACACTGCTTTGGAGACTCCATTTCAAAAATACTGCATACTGCCCTGGAGGGTCTATTTCGTAAATATTGCACATTGTCTTGGAGAGTTTATTTCATAAACACTGCACACTGTCAGAAGTGTTACTATTTGCTGGGTTGAAAGTAATTCAAATGATCACAAGGTTGTCAGCACTTTTAACAATTCTGGTTGTAGTTAGGTCATTTGAAAGATCCAAATTGTAGTGAGTCGAACTGTCTTAATTTCTGATCTATTAGGGTAGTTAGTCAAAGACTTAAGATGATATGAATGCTTGATTAAATCCCCTAAAAACGTTTTGCCATCTGCAATATCTCATGACTGAAATTTAACATGATAGCCCAGAATACAAACCCCAAATTAGTCTAACTCGTAATTCATCAAGATATACTAATTACTAAGTAATATAAAACTCATGGAATTATATTTCAAAAGTTATTTTAAAAAATGTTTAAACCGGTCTGGTATAATGATAGCCCATTTAACCTAAACCGGAAGTAAATATAAATTTTCATTATTAAAAATAAATTTTTTGAAGAACGGTTGAAGAATGGCATTCTAATATGCTACAATAGAATCAACGGAAATGACACAATCTAATAATATAATTAATTTATCAAATCAAAAGAAAAGTAATGGATGGAAGAGAAGTCGCGATAGAACAAAAGAAAAGAGAAGGAAAATAGGAAAATTAAATCAAAGTAGAAATTAATGAAAATAAAAAATGGAGCGAAAAGATGGCGGATTTATACCGGAAGTGTTGTACAAAGAAGATGAAATTTCGTTTGACTTTTTCCTTTCTTTGAGTTCAATTTTGCCTTGTGCTAGTTCTCTTTTCTCGTCCATCATCGTACTCTCTCTTTGGGATGATAGAAAAACTATTTTCGTTCGGTTTCCGATGGTATCTCCACCCAAACGGTGTTTGACGACCGGTTCCGAACCATAACAGTTACCGGAAATGATTTAGACAATCGCCTTTTATCTTTTAAATGAGACTGGTTTTCGTCTTAATGGCGGTCGGTAGGAGACTGAAAAGATTTATTTTCCTTTTCCTCCAGTCTTGTTTGCCTTTGACTGTCTTTATCTACTCTTCTGGTCCTTTAAAAATTTTGGCTGAAGATGAAACAATTCCTCAAGCCTCCGTCTTTTGAGTTTGTGTCATGACACGCACCCAAAAGACGGTTACAGTAATTATGTATATGACATGAATGGTGTCAGCGGTTCTTGTTAATCTTACTCTCCGACTTAAGTGTATATCGTAGTGTTTTGTTCTGATTGTGCTTTAGTATCCTTCTTCCTCCCTAAGCAGCCCCCAAACTACATACCTCGTCTCTCTTGTCTACGTTTTTGTTTTTACTCTCCTTTGGCGAAGGTCAAAATCCTGACTTCGGACTATAGAAAATTGTTAAGCGATCAACTGGAAAATTCCAGCATCCGTTTCCGGTTGACTCATACGAAACGTGAACATATAGATAAATAAAATGAGAAAGGATAAATCAAGATGAAGTTGATTAGGTTAGTTACAGTATAAGAAGAAGGAGGTGGAGAAAAGGTTGGAGGAATGAAGATAGCGAAAATTTTTATTTTTCAGTTTTTCTTTCATTTGGACACGGATTATTGTAAATTGGGAGAAAGAGGAGAAGAGGAAGGAGGAGGAGATGAGATCGAAATTCCAAATAAAAACTTTTTTCCTTCTTCTTCTTCTGTTTTTCTTTCCCACATTTATTTAATGTGGGATCGGTTTCGTTTTAAGCAAAACAAGTTGTTCGTTATAACCGAGAAATTTATCGGAAACTTTTCTTTCTCTTTATCCCCGAGAAGAGGAAGGAAAAAGGTTTTTTATTATATTTATTTACTCGAGAGCGCCACTTTTTTAGCCAGATTTGTTCAGAAGTGGAATTCCCTCTCTACCCACACTCTCTCTCTTCTTTGTTCGGTTCTTCATATCCCTGCTGCCGTCGAAACAAAAAAGAAAAACCGCATCTCCATCCTTTTAACAAGGAACAAGACTGTAAACGTGTTGTGATGATCCTTAGATGAGTCTTGTAAGTGATTAGATTACACACGTGACTGGGTAAAGGAGATGGAAAGATGGCGAAGGTTTGCTAACCCTTAAACCCCCTTAACAGATCTCCGTTTTCTTCCTCCCCGCGACAGCCCTACAGCGAGACTGAAGACGATGGCTTTCACTTGACAAAAAAGAAAGTGAGGAAAATTATTAAATTAAACAAAATAATTTATTTGTTTAGGAATTCATTTGGAGGAAATAAAACCATTATTTTGGGAGAGAGAAAGTCTGAGGCGTGAATTTTACTTCCGGTTTCCCCCGAGTTTCTTTTTTCCCCGTCAAAGTAAAATAATTTTTCCGGTGAAAAATTTCCTTAATTACCTCTTCTTTTGTTTTGTTTCCTGTTTTTCGTCTTGTTTTTTGTTTTGGGGAAAAATTTTTTTTGTTTAGTCTAATTGGATGTTGGCGTGCTTGATTCTTGTGTTTAGGTCTAACTGAATGACGCAATTCCGCTCGACGATTTAGGAGAAACTCAGTCGCCGAAATAGAGATACAGTAAACTGCCTTGTTTAGCTCAGCCAGACTAACCATACCCCCGATCTTGGATGGTTTTCAGGTATTTTAGTAGTAGTGGACCTACGTTGAATATTGACGAAGGATTTTCTGATTCCAGGTACCTCGGTTTTCCTCCCAAAGTGTCTACAAAGAGTTTTGCTGATTGAAGGAAGTGTTAAGTTCGTCACTGGAAGATGCTGATGGTTGAATATTTTAATTCTGCAATGTATACGGTGTTTGGGAAAAGCACATAGCTGGAGAGAAAGAAAGATGAAGCAAAGGAACCATAGTACCATAACACAGATAGAAAGAAGCTGGTAGCCGGATGAAGGAAGTAGAGGGTAGAGAAAGGTGAATACTATGACCTCTCCAACTCCGATATTAGTGTCTTTATAAAAGGCACCAAGAGATGTTTACCAGATTAGAGCTTTAACTGGCTCACAAGTTGAAAAGTTTCTTGTTACTCCTTCGTTCTTGTTTTCTCAAGTTTTCTTTTTTCTATCACGCGTCGAGGAGCAACAAAACAACTCGACCCAACCCAGGCGAAGAGAACACAGTCTTCCTTCCCTCTTCAGTGCATCCAACCTTCTATCAAAACAAGTTTGAAAAATGAAAATCCTTTCTTTTATCTAATAACAAAGCGAAACCCAAACAGACAAGCTGACAAAGCTCTCTAAAACCCATTATACGGATAGGTTAAACGATTACTTCCGATCGCTGGTCTTCTCCCTCTCCTTTCCTTCCTTCCTTCCTTCCACTGTCGACAAGAAAAAAACTTTCCCGAAAAACAACCTTTTTCTTTTACTTGAAAAGTTTTGCCTTCTTTCTCCCTTTTTCCCTTCCGTTCCCGCTTTAGAAGAGAACATACGAAGGGTAGAAGGGATGGGAAGGAGATTTTTCGCGAACGAATAAATAATAAAAAACCAATTTCAAAGCCGGCCGAAGTCAGTTCGGTACATAAACTTTCAAGATTTTCAAAGTTTTATTAAGACTTCGACGTTTTATTATGATTTATTTGAAGATACGTGAGAGAAGGAAGGAAAGAATGAGGAAATAGGAAGAGAGGATGTGGGAAATAAGAGAGAGAGAGAGAAAAGAGACAATGGGGAGGTCGGTTTTTTGGAAACTGATATGACCTTTAAGAAGAACATGATCCACAAAACCAAAAATTTGTTCGTACTGACCCTTGGACATAAAAATGACGTGACTTTCGAATCTTCTATACACAAGTAGATCTAATTTGCTCTATTTAAGTTTAATTACGTTTGCGCTAGTCTAATTTAAAATCTTTAACTATATCCTAAATTAGTATTTATAGTCAACTTAGGCTCTCCTCTCACTTCCGAGTCTAAGAACTGAATTCTTCTGAATACGAGATGAATGACGAAAACTGAGGTGAGGATTCAAAGACAGAGATGTGAATGTGTCAGATTTGTTTCAGATACATATAAGGGAGAGAGGAAAACAGATTCCAACAATACTTTACGCTAATTGTCTCGTAAAGAAGTGTGCAGTATTTATGAAAGAATTCTCCTGAAAAATGTGTTCGTTCCAAAGGGAGTTTCCACAGACTTTGTGTAATGTTTACAAAATGATTTCTTCAAAATAGTGTGCAGTATTTTTGAATTGAATACTCCTAAAAAGTTGGCGTTATTTATGAAATGAATTTACATAGAAATCGTGCAATATTTATGAAATAAATTCTCCAGAATAGAGTAGTACTTTTGTAAATTAGTTCTCTTCCAACATTGTGCAATATTTATGAAGTATTTTCCAAATCAGTCCTTCAAAATAGTGTGCAATATTTTTGAATTGAATACTCCTACAAAGTATGCTTTATTTACGAAACAAATTTTTGCAGGACAGAGTGAGTACTTTTGTAAATCGGTTCTTCAAAACAGTGTGCAAAATTTATGAAATGGTTTCAACTCAAAACCGAGTTTTCTTCCACTGAGGATCTCTTCAACTCTAAATAAATACAAAGCGACTGAGCAAGGTAAGATTTTGTTCTTTTATCCAGCGCGATAGCCAAATATTTAACCCCACTAACATCACATCCCTCTCGACTAAAAAAACACAGAAAAGAGAGAGGAAAAGACAACGAGAAATACAATTAAGAAAAAAGAAATCTAAACAAAAACGATTATGACACGCACACGTACACAAACAAAGTGATAAGAGGAGAGAGAGAGAGAGATGAAAACAGATTCCACTTAAGACATTTAAGTGTCAGAGCAATGAAAGGAAGGTTGAGGAAGGAGGGAGAGGCTGAAGGGGGTTGAGGAGAAAAAAAAGAAGAAAAGAATCTCTCGAAGAAAACGAATTTCCGAAATTGCGTGGAAATAGAAAATTTAAGATAACAAAAGAGAAAAAAATAAATATAAAAATTCAAAAAAACGCCTCCAAACCAGAGAGACGGTAATAGACTCGGGAAGAGATGAGGAAAGGTTGCCGGGGGTTGGGGGAAGCGAAAGGGTTGACGCAAGCAGAAGAATGTAAACACCAAGAAAGCAATGATGGAAATTAAAAAGTTTAATCTGAAAATCTTATTCGAGATCACGAATACAATTAATTTTGTTTAATGGAATCCATGTTATCTCAATTTTTTTTTAACTTCTTCTTCTAACACCCTCCTCCTCCTCCTCCTCCTTCCTTCCTTCCTCTCATGGGTTTTCATTTTCGTTTTTCGTTTCAGGTTTTCGCACTATTCCCACCTCGGGAAATTCTCGCTCCAACATATAATTAAATAACAAAAGATTGGGGATTTATAAGAAAGAAAATCTTTTTTGAGAGAAGTGAAGAGATGAAGCAGACAAGAAGAGAAGGAAAGAGGAGTTGGAGGAGGAGGAGGAGGGGGTGGAGAGGAAAGAGCTTTTAGCCTTAGAAAAAAAAATGTCTTGAAACCCTCAAACTTTTCCTCCTCTACTTCTCTGGACAAGATTGAATTTTATAGCTTGAAGCTTTCTTCCTCCTCCTCTTCCTCTTCTCTCTGTTTTATTTCTGCCCTCTCTCTCTCTCTCTCTCTCTCTACAATATCTTTTATTTCTTGATTTGAAATTAAACCGGGTGAAGTGAGGTGGTTGAGAGAGGATAGAGGAGGAGAGAGTCTGAGTGTCTTGTGAACGATAGGGAAGATATCGATCAGTCCATACTATAATCGAGCTTTCTATCAATTTCCGTTCTCTTTTTATGTTTTCTTCTTTCCCGTCTCTCCTCTCCTCTTCACACACACACGTTCTCCTCTTCCCTGTCCTTCCTTCTATTTTGGTTATTTTATTTATTTATTTATTTATTTTTGGTAATTTATTTAAATTGAAATTTTGTCGTAGGGAATTTGTGTATTTAGTGTTGTAGGAGAGAGAGATGAAAATGCTGGAAACTCGGGAAGGAGGAAAACAGACCCGAAAATTATTGTTTTCCAACGAATGGACGCCATTTTGTTGTAATCCTCTTTTATGATTTTTTTCGTTTTGTCCTGTTTGTGTCTGTTGTGCATTTCTGTAGGAGAGGTGGGTGTATGTGGTTTGGACTTTTTTTTTCATTCCTGGCTTTTGAATAATATTTTCTGTCTTGAAATTCGGATCCCGTTTTGTTTACTGATTTGCTGACGAGCTTTTGTTCACGTTCTACTTGTCTCGACCTAATTTTTTATGTTGTGTTGGTCTTCTGCCTTTGTTCTTTTTCTTTTTGACTGTCTTCTCTGTTTTTATTTGTTGCTGTTTTGATCGGCTGTTGATAATTGTTTTTTTAGTTGTTTTAAGAGACCCAGCTTTCTTTCACTTACTAATTTTAGAAAATGGAAAGCAGTTTAGCTTAATTTTAGCCTTAAAAAAGAAGAAATCAGTTATTAATCCATGTATTCGGAAAATTTGTAAAAGTATTATGCGAACTAGAAAGTAAAATCGTATTTGTGTCACGGTAAAAGTAATAATCCGGCGTATATATAACCGACGACGACAGTTAAATTAATGATTACGAGTTGAAAACTTTATAAAATAGCCAGTAAATTTGATAAATACTCAGCATTTTGTCACATTAACCAAGCTTAGTTGGTGATTATAAATAATCGCCGGGAATTATATACATTCGTCTGATTCATCACTTTTACCGTATCATATATATAAAGTGTAACGTACAGAGCCACCATGGTATTGATCTAAGTAATGAGTTCTTATACAACGGTTTGCTGACTCACGAAATCGTACATGTTCTCCTCTTGGCTTGACGCTGTTTGCTGTCGCGTGAACATGTTTCTGTTGTCGTTAAATTTGAAAATTTTTTAATTAAGAAGACAAATTAGAGGAGAACTCAAAATAAAAAATTAGGCGATCAAAGTGATTTTTGATTTGATTTGTTCCCCGAAACGGACTTGGCAAAAATTTTTATAGTCGGCTTAATAATCGATTACTATTTCGAAGCGGAGCTTGGGAAAGTGCCAGGAAAATTTTTTTTTATTGTTATTTTTTATAATTATTAAATTAAAATTGAAAAAAATTAATTTAACTGTCCCGCTTCAAACTTTCCATCTCACTCTCTCTCTCACTCCCTCCTCCAGTTCGTTATTCTCAATTTAAACTCGAAGAACTTGGCCTTTTTGTTTCCGTTCTGAATTGCTGTAGAGCGTTCGCTTTGCTGCGTTGGAATGTTATAAAAGAGACTTGTTAAGAGAAACCACAGGAAACCGAATTTTTTCCTTGGTTCTCACTTTTGTCTTGGGTTTACAATCACCTTCGTTAAGCTATCGAAGTCAGTATCATTCACCAGACCCAAATGGTTAAAGATCATCGATTAAGGAAAGTTAAGCCGAAGAGTTGAGCGTAAGACAACATGTCAGGGAAGCGGGAATGATAAATGAGTCAACAGAACAGACACACACAATGGAGATGAATTGCCGAAAACCGGTAATGGCTTCTCGAGTCACGAAGACCCAGTAAATTAGTTAGTTTCGGTAGTTAGTCACACATGTTAGCAAATTTTGAGGATGATGGCGTCGTCGATGTAATGAGTAACTCTTCTTTCGGGTAGAGGGAACGAGTATAGAAAGGAGGTCAAACAAGGAGAGCCGTCTGTGTGGTCGGTCGTGAAGCCCAAAATGAGCAAAAGTTTAGCCAGCGAAGGGTGAAATCGGTAGGACAATAACAAGACAAAGAATCTGGATAAAAGAGACGTGACTAGATAAAACGGGGACAAGAGAAGACTGGCGACGGATTTTCTAATCTTTCTAAAACCCTTAAAATCCTTTAATCCTCTCCATTAAGAATTATATTATTATTAATATTTATACTAAAGTTCGGGGGTTGAGTCTATTTAAAAAGCAAGATTTATTAGTGAAAGAGATAACCTTATCACCTCCTCCTCCTCCTATTCTCTACCCTCTCTTTCTTTCTTCCTCTCTCTCTCTCTCTTCCTTTTCTTGGCTTAAAAGCTCGAAAACTCGATTTTCGGTAAAAGAACAAAAATCCAATTCGCCAAGCCACGAAAATGGCTTCTTCCCTCACCCTCCTTTGCTGTCTTTCGTTTTGAAACTGTTTGGGGGTGAATGGGGGATGGGGGTTAAAGCGAAAGCAAAACACATTTCAATGGATTTAGCCTTCAGAAAAGAAATAAATCTTCTTAGTTTTCAAGGACGACCCGCAGCGAAATCTTTCAAAACCACCGACTGCGTCCCATAAAAACAGGGCAAAGCAGGAAAAGAAGGAAGGAAGGAAAGGGAGGACTCTCATCCCCTGGGGAGGATGACGATGGAAGGACTCACATACACGCACACAGACAAACACACCCCGGCTGCTCAACCATGATGCGGCCATGCACGATTTAAGAGCATAATTCCGACTTAAAAACTAAAAACCCATTAGAAAGATGAAGGGCATGGTGGAGGAGGGAGGTGAGGGGCAAAAGTAAGTCCAAGGCCGAAGAGAGAGAGAGAAAATCGAGAAGAGTTAAAAGCTTTCTAAGTAATTAGCAGCTGTTTTAGAAAAATTATGGTTTATTTTTTCCTCCCTCCTCCCAGGGCCACTACCCTTTTCGTTTTCATCCCTGCCACTGTCCGTAGACAAAAAATTGTTTTGTTAACATTCGTAGATAATTCTCCTTCAACTCCTCTCCTCTTCTACCCTTATTTTAACTCGTTTAATTATTTTTCTATTCTAAAAACGTTTTTTGTTTCTTTAATTTTGAGTTTATGCATATTAACCCTAATCTTTCACTCGCGAAACAAAATGAAAGGCTTTCTATTAATTTCTAAAAGCTTTTTTGGCGAAAGGGGGGAGTAGAAAGCTTTCGAGTGTGTCTTGTCCTCGTCGTCGTCATCATCACCTGCGTTCGTAGTTTTTGATTTGATTAAAAGCTCTGTTGAACTCTGACCTTCAAAAGGACCTCCTTACTTGTAAGAATGTCCTTTATAGAATAAATATAGTCGGTACGTGGGTGTATAGCGCTATAAAGAAGGGGTATGGTGTGTGCGTTTGAGAGTGCCTCACATATATTATTATTATGTTCTCATTAAAAAATAATATCAGAATCTTAAAAAAGGGTTAATAAAATGATGAGGTTGTATATAGTATATACAAAATTTTTTAAATTATCCTAGAAGTTGTATTTAAAATTATAATATATTGAGAAACTGGAAGTATATTAGTTTCATTGTATTTAAATATGTATACTTAATATTGCAGGAGGCCTGGTGTAGTGATTAAAGACTGAACTGTAGGAGTTATGGTCATAATTTCAAATCCTCCTCCCGTGTCCTGTTATACTTTTGGGCTGAAAAACGGGGATCAAAACAAAAAAGTATACATACTGTATATATAAAGGAAAACTCAATATCAATTTAATAAAATTATTTATTGATATAATTATTTATTAATTAACAGGTCTGTGTATGGTTGCCTGGTCGAAGTGTCTAGTAACAGTTAAGAGCTTCTAGCTTTCTCTCATATCCTGTGATACTGAAGAGTCAAGAACACAACTGAAACTCAGGACAACGAATCTGGTACCAAAAATTTGTATAATTTTTGAACGTTATTGTAAATTTAAACAAGCAACCGGAAGTGGCACTTAAATCTCACTTTGGAATGAAACTTTTATGAGTCTGAAAAGGGTAAAGAAGGGCGATGAAGAATTTTTAATTTGTAAAATTAGAAATTAAAAAGAAGAAGAAGAAAACACAAAACAAAGTAAAGTGGAGTTTCTTGTGAAAGTTGGCGTTTTTGCGATTTTTTTTAATATTAATACAACCGGAAGTGGTGAGTTTTTGAAATATTTACGATGCTTCGAGTAAAAAAAATGCGGGAATTTAATTTAATTTAATTCGGTGCGAAATACCGGAGTGTTACAAAAAAAGTAGAAAATACAATTTGGAATAATAGAAGAGAAGCTCGGGAGGAGGTGGAAGGAAATAAGAGGAGAAGTTGAAGGGAGAGAGAGAAGGTAGTCAGTTTTTGGAATTCGATATTTTTCCTTTTTCCAGGTGGTTTGTAATGAGTGACGTCATTCGGGAAATTATTATTTGTTTGTGAGCTTTTCTTTGTCTCCGTGTGTCACTCGTTGGGGTTCATCTTTAGTTGGAAGCTTTGCCTTGTGCAGCTTGTCTGTGGGTCACTTCTGTTTTATTATTTTTTGGGTGATCTATTGAATAATTTATTTATTTATTTGAGTTTTAATTCCGTTTTTTCAGGTTTGGGTGTAACTGGATACGGAAGGAGGATTCGAACTCACGACCATAAAGATGCTTTGACCACTACATCACAGACCTCCCGCTTTGTTGAATAATTGTGTGTAAGTAAATACTTCAAAATTATTTAAGTTTTCTAGTTCTATAGATTCAGAAGGAAGAGGAGGAGGGAAAGAGAGAAAGAAGGATGAAAACTTGTCAGACATTGTTGAGTTTAACATTACGCCTAAAGCAATGTTCCATTGAAAATCTCAAGAGGCCTGAAATTTTTGAACCTTTTCCTCTTTCTCTGTCTCTACTTTTCTTTTTTAGTTTCGTTGGGTAGAAAAGGAACAGAGGAATGGAAGGAATGGTGGAGGGAAAGGAGTGGCGGTGGAGGAGAAAGAAAACAAAATCGGCGGAAATTAAGGATCAGATTTTAAACAAAGAAGCCTCCACTCGAACCTTTAATTTCGTGATTAAATATTGGAAAATCGATTTCGGATGAATTTCCTCTTCTCCTACCTCCTTCTTATCCTCCTCTTCCTCCTTTTCCCCTCTTCTTCTTATTTTTTTTCTTCCTTAACCTTCTGTTCTTGTTTTGTTTTAGCTTCTTTGTCTCTTGTCCTTTTTTCTTCTCCTCTTTTGGTTTACTGTTTTCAACAAATGTTATCGACCGTTGTTGGATGTGTTTGATCGTCTAAAAGAACGAATATCTCCTAAGGGTTGTATGTTTTCGTTCTCCTATTACAGCTGGATTAGGATTCCAGGTTACAATTTTCTTCTCTTTCATCTGTGTTATCTGTTTTGTGCTGTCGATTTATCTATTTGCGTTTTTTTATCTGTGGTACGCTGTTGGAAAAAATGTTTGAATCGCTTTCACTGATTCTATGAGACGGAGTATGATGCTGTCTGACTCTAGTTGTGGAGAGGTTCTTGTAGTGTATCGCGCTGTGTGATGCACGTCTTCTTGTTTATAGTTTATAGCGTATAGCTGCATCTTTTCGTCTCTAGACGAGTAAAAGGTTGTTCGATTCGGCAACAAATCCAATTTACGTTCGTCTTTTACTTAAAAGAAAAAAAAATTTCTTCTTGGAGAGAATAAAAATCACTTTTTAAGAAATGTAGTTAGAAAAAAACGGAAAAGGAAAAGAGGAAGAGGAAGTAAACGGCTCAGACAAAAAAAAGAAAGAAGAGGAGGAAGGAGAGACGAGGCAGAAGAAAGGAAGAGGAGGGGCATTGGACTCATCTCAGTTCTTAATCTTAAGTAAAAACGTTTTCGACAGCCATTTTGTTTTTCTTTCTTTTGCTTAATAGACCTTGTCTTCTTTTATCTAATTTCTTTCCACCTCAACCATTCTTCTTTTCTTTTTACAATTCCTCCTCCACCCTTTCCCTATTCCTCTTCTCCGGTTTTCTCTTTAAAATCTTTCAACGGATCTCATTGTTTAAGTTCGAGAAGGAGGAAGAAGAAGACGAAGAAGGAAAATGAGGAATTGATAATCTTTTTTGAGTAATCTTGTTTGAGCTCTTAGGATACAGATCGAGTTTTTGGAAATCCGAGAAGTGGAAGAATATCTCAAGGGAGTCCAAGATGGAGGAGGAAGAAGGACAGGAGATGGGAAGAGAGAAGAGGATTTATTAATATCGGCATTAAAATAAATCTTTTATTGAAATAAAAGGAGGAAAGCAAGATGTTAGTCCGAGGAGAAGAAGATGCTGAGAAGGAAGAACCCAGAGAGGGTGAAAGGAGGGATGGGGGTGAAAATTTTTAAAGCTGGAAAGAGATTCATCAGAGTAGAGTGAGAAAAATTGTTTTTCTTTTGTGAATTTTTTTGTTTTGTTTTTCTCAAAATCGGTTTCAAGATTCGTGAAAAGAAACCACTCGAGGGCGGGGTGTGGAAGGAGGGGGAGACGAAAAGCAAAACTGGGTTTTCTGAAATTTATTAGCTAAGCGGTAAGATGTGGAAACCTTTTTGAGGGGTTTTCACGGATCTTCATTGAATTGCAAACACTCGACACGAGTGAAGAAGAAGGGAAAAAAGGTTCGACTGGGACAATGTGTCCTTTTTCTTCTTCTTCCTCTTTCTCCTTGGTATTCACTCTCCTCCTCTTCGATCTGTTGCTTTTCTCTTCCTATCTTTGTCTCTTTCCATTTTTTTATTCCCTTCTCTACTTTGAAATCATGTCAGTTCTCGTCAATATTAGACTTTCTTTGTATTTAAAAAGGTTTTTTTTCTCTCCTTCGATTTCCTCGCTCGAGAGTTTCCAAGTTTTATTTCTTGTTTTGTGACATTTCTCTCTCTCTCTTCTCGTTCTTCCCTTTTTTGTCTTCTCTTCAGTGCCAAAAATTGGTAACTGCGTTACAGTCAAAATTTGAGTCAGTTTCATCTCCTTCCCCTCCTATAACTTCTTAATCTCTGGTAAAGATCATCTCTGTGGCGGATGTGGGGTATATTGAGTGATAAATGAAAAATTTGGAAGTGTGTTGAGCGCTTGATGCCGCCATTTTCCTCCAACTAAATGTACCGTATGTAAAGTAACAGTATGTACATTTAAAAAATTAATTCTCAGAGTGGTAGTGAGTTGGTAATAAAAGAGTGATGAGTGTCAGATTAGCCATAGTTATGTATGAAATACTTCTGAATAAGGAGTCATAAATAAAAGAAAAGTAAGAAACTATACAGTGTCATCTTTGCTATGTTACAGAAAGTGTGCAGTATTTATGAATCCAACGCTCCAAGACAGCGGGCAGTTTTTTTTAAATTATGTCTCCTAAAATGTGTGCAGTACTTCTGAAATGATTTCTTACACAAAGTGTGTTGGTTGTGAACTGAATTCTCACAGAAAGGAAACCAACTCAAGACCGACCACTGTTATGTGTTGAGCTTTAAAAGAGGAAAGGGTTGGACAGTTTAGGACAACATTTTTTAAATTCAACCAAAAACTTGAGCAGCATAATAGTCCAAAGTTACTAATGACTAACACTAAAAAGTTACTGACTACTTTCATTACCGACACTAATGGTTAGAGCCGGGAAAATCTCAAATCTCACCAGTAATAAAGTGGACGGTACCGGCCAATCTCTGACTTCTTTTGAGATGGAAGAGGAGGAGGGGAGGTTTGGACCGGAGAGAGACTGAGATGAATAATATTTTTCAATTTGAATCTGTTCCCTCTGTTCTCGTTCCTCTCTGTTCCCCCTGGCGCTTTTAAAATATAAACCAGCCGGAGAAAAGCCGAGCTGAAGTTTTGAAAAGGTCGCGTAATTTCATCTCGCGAGGGTCAAATCTTTCTCTCTCTCTCTCTCTTTATCCTCTGCTTCCTCTTCCTCCTCCTCCTCCTCCTCTTCCTTCATTTCGCCTTCTCTCGATCGGGGAATCGTTAAAAACGTTCCGTCGGAAATTTATTAAAACTACGTGCGAAAAGTAGCTCGGACGGATTTTTAGAACAAAAACTATCCCTGCACCACAAAACCATCAAAATTTTCAGTTGAAAAGCGAGCTGGGAGGGAGGAGGGAAGGGTTGGAGGGAAAGAAGAGGAGGCTAGTGAGAGGAGAGAGAGAGAAAAGAGGATTTGAGAAGATAGAAACGGCCAAACTTTTCCGCTCGCGTTTAACTTATTTAGATGAGGTCCATTAAAACTTTTATTTCTGTATATCGCCAACGAAGATGGGTTCTATTTATGTTTAACATATGAGTGAGACTCAGTCTTTTTAGGTTGTATGAAAATCACAATTGAAATTTTTTTTTTGAACGAGCGATAGACCGTTTAAATGGTGATTTTTTTTTCCTGTTGCAAGATTTTTTTCTGTAAATCCGTCGACAGCGAAAACTTGAAGCGTTTTTCCCTCCCTCTCCTTTCCTCACTCTCTCTCCTCTCTCTGTTGTAGTTTCGTGTTAGAATATAATTTTTTTTTGTTACGTTTTAAATTTGTTTTCTCAGTGGCTTTGTTCGAAATGATTTGCCTGTGCTGTATGTGTGTGTTGGGTGGGGTGAGGGATTTTCGAATTGAACTTTTCTTTCTTATCGGAAAATTCTTTATTTGGTTCCTCCGCCCATCTTCTTCTTCTATCTTCTCCTCTCCTCCTTATTTAGTTGATGATTGTTCGGTGGCGTGATGCTCGAGATAATGAATTCATTTGTACATTTTCACGCTCACAAAGGAAGTCAAATGAAATTTCTAAATTTTGTGATAAAAACGGAATTCCGTCATTTTCTACTTTTTTATTCTGCTTTTGTATATGTTACAGGAAATGTATAAAAAGCTGACATTGGTTAAACGTGTTTTCGTTATTGATGAATATGTAGAAGAGGAAATCGTATGACGAAGAGATTGAATACGAGGTAAGCGGAGAGGGTGTAAGGGAGGTATAAGTGCCCAACACTTAGGTCTTCTACAGGATGAGGGGTTTCAAACTTTGTCAGCAACAAATAAACTAAACGTTTCAAAATGGTAAGCACTTAGAACGCTAAGAACCGTGAAGAAGGTTCAGGATTTTAGTATATAGGAAGTAACACACCAAAAGAAGAAAATTTAAGCTACCGGCTGTATTGGGGTAGAAGCAAACTACAAAAACTCTCAAAAGATGCTATGTATGCTGTTGACATTAATACAGAACGACCTTGAAAATGTAAACAATGTTTATAATGGTATACAAGGTTCTTGCATACACCCTCAAACTTTTGAAAGGTGACCTAAACCTTTCAGTATATAATATAAAAGACAGGAAATAGGACTCGCGCTCACCTAAAACTTCTCCAAACTTTGTACTGTATAGAACCTAACTCTTCTACTCAATTTGAAACTTTCCGCGTAACATACTCAAATTTTTCTTCAAATTTAATCATTAAAATAAATTTATCTTTCATTGTTCTTCTTTCATTTTATCTACTCTTCTCCCCTCTCTCTTTCTATTTCTATTTTTTTCTTCCCTTCGCGAAAGATACAGTTATCTAGCTTGAGGCGTTTAAGATATCGACTTCGTAACTGAGTTTGAAAAAGTTTTGAAGGGAATTTTTGACTTTTTATTTGTCTACTAAATGGAATAATGATGGCGGGGGTGATAGATAATAAGGGAAGAAAAGTAGAAGGAAGTAATCGGAGAAGGGAATGTAATCGAGGAACGATCTGGATGAAAAAGTTTGAGTTGTTTGGTAGAAATGATCAAAAGAAGAAGTTTCCATGTTCAACACAAGAATCTTTTGATTTGATCTCTTTGAAAGTAGACGAGAACAACAAAGTCTTGGAAGATGTAGATGAAACTGTCTACTTGGAAGATGATTGAATAATTTCGAAATTGTTGTGATCTTTGAAAGAGAAAGAAATAAATAGGAGAAAAGATAAAAGAGAAGTAGAAAGATGGTCGAGTAAATATTCGTGGGGTACTAACTTAAAACAGAAGATGAATAGAAATTCTACAGGAAAGAATAAATTGGATCTATAAAACCACGAAAAGAGTACTATAAATGAAAAGACTGACAGATGATTGATCAAAATAAAGGACAAAAAGACAGAAAAGTAAGTCGATGAAAGGAGAGTTGAAAAGAGAACGGGAGAGCAGAAGACAGATATATTGTGACAGAAGATCGTAGCTTGAATAATTTACAGAAGAAGATAGGTCATACAGTTGAGTCTGAATACCTTTGAGCACAACAGAATGTGAAGGGTGCTCGAATTGACAACTGTCACTTCTCAAGTCAGGCGCTTCAACCACTCCACTACCACAAGTCTTATTAAAACCAAATTTTTCATAAGTAATGCACACTCAGGAGGAAATTATTTTGTATTTTCCATTTCAAAAGTAATGCACAGTTTCATTATGGATCTGCTATGTGAATAATGGATACTTTTATCAAAAACCTGTTTCAAAAGTAATGCACATAACTAGAAATGAAGGGGTTGAGTTTAAATTCCATCGGTATTGGTGCAGGGGTGGCCAACAAGTCGGTCGCTAGGCCAATTTTGGTAGGCGGTTCGTCGCTTGCAATGTCTAGGGCAGAATTTCTTGTACCATTTGAATTTATATCTTATACTGAAACAGTATAGGCGTATTATGCATTTGGCACCCCTTATTTTCCCTTAGACTACGCCACTGACGACAAATCGATCGCGACACATGTAAGAGAAATAATAAGTTAGATCCGATATACAGAAAAATTGGCCACCCCTGAGTGAGAGTAAAACAGATGTGAAGACTACTCTTTTGGAAGCTAAGTCATAAGCCTGAGGAAGGAAAAGATAGAAGAGAATAAGAGAAAGCACGTCGACAGAGTGACAAGGCGACAGGAAAGTGACAACAACGGGAAGCGAAGAACCTAGAAGTAGGATGACCAAACCCGTTCGAATCAGCGACTTCCGGTTCTCTCCAATTTAGGTATCGTCCAAAATGACGTCACTACCTTAACCTAAAAATTTCTAAACGATTCATTATTTAAAGGTACAGGGTGTCCTCAATGTTGACAACGCCAAAGACGTACCGAAGGAAATGTGAACAAGAAACAGGACCGGAACCAAAATCATCAAGATACACAAAATTGAATTTGGCAAACTCTAGCAAGAAACCTGTACGAGAAAGTTACTGTATATCAAATCTCTGAAGGAATTTTGAAGCTTTAGAAAGCTTTGGGAAAAAATATTTGAAAAAATCTCTAGAATCTCTCCCCTGATAGTCTCATCTCTTCACGTTAATGAAGTAATTTTTTCTTTCTAAAATCCACCCCATCCCTCTTCAACCCTTTCCCACCCTTCTCCATTCGTTCTCACTCTCTCTGTCTTTGATAACTTCATTAATCCACGGATTCTGTTAAAAAATAAATAAATAAATAAAAGAAAAAGGAGGAAAAATCTCGAAACGAGAACGCTAATAACTTACTTTTTAAGCAAGTCCTTCTTTAAATAACTTTTTTTTCCTCTTCGTCTTCCTCCTCCTCCTCCTCCTCCCATCTTGTCCTCTCTCTCTTTCACTCCGTTCTAAAGCTTCAAGCTTTCACAAAAAATTTTTTTAAGATTTTTTTTTCTTCCTTTCAATTTTCTCGGTTTGTTTGCATTTTCATTTTTTAAGAACCCGGCATTTTACTTTTCTTCCTTTTTGACCTTCCCGTTTCCTCTCTCTCTCTCCCCCCCTCCCCATCTCTCTTCAATTTTCCTTCATCCCGCGATTTCCGACACACGGTATTGAAAGGTAGTGACGAAGAATTTTTTTTCTTCGTTCTTTCCTTTTTCATTTTTTAATTCGGGTTCGAGAGTCGGCAATTAAAGGAAAGGTTCCTTTCGAGGACGGTGGAAAGGTGTCGGGAAAAGGTTGGGGGGGAAGGGAGTTTTTCCTTTTTTCTCTCTCTCTTTCCGACGTCGGATTCTGCCGCGGCGGAGGGCAAAAACACTCATCTGTCATTTTCACAATTCAAATTGAGTTGATTAATTGTTTCGAAACTGAAACAAATGATTGTTGTCACAGGCAGACATGCTCGGCACACGGCTCACGCAACTTGTTCCTTGATGTTTTCCGATTATGAGAGGAAAATGAAAACTCGTAACGGTTGAGATGCGGAAAATTTTTTTTTTGTTTGTTTACCCTGCGTTACTTTCAAATTATAAATAATTGCGACTCTCTTTTGTTGAATCTTTCCAAATTTTACTCGATTAGTGTATTTTGCGTGTGTGTGTATATTATTCTCTCTTCTATTTATCCCTTCATTATTGGATTCAGTATATTTGTATGTATATCTTTCTTATAGATATTTACAAATCTATGCGTTTCATTCGCTTGCTGGGATCAAATTTTTACTATTATCAATTGATGTACCCACTGTCATATTATTTTAAATTATTTATTAAGCGGATTGTATATTTATAAAGCCTATTTATAATTTCCATCTTAAATCTAACTAAATAATTTATTATATTCCAGGATATGTCACTTTCTGAGGTCTTACAATGTTCGCTTATACTCATATTCTTCAGGAGAACAAAAGCAAAATAATTTCAAAATGCTAAAACCCAACTAGAAAAAGCACATACGCCAATAAATAGATAAATAAATACATAAGTACATGGATAGATAAATTATATACACCAAACCATACCTAATAATCTCAGAAAGTACAGCAACAGTTTTCCCAACCGTACAATACTCCTGAATACATAAAAATTATAAATAAATAAACTGAAATTATACAGTATATAAAAAATTAATGTACGTCCTGCTGTAAATATTAGTTTTATAAACGATGCCCACTTTTGAAAAGAACTCATTTCATAATTAATGCACACTTGCGTAGAAAGTTAATTCGTAAATAATGAATCCTCGATTACAAAATACATAAGTTTCAATTGTGTTTAATTAATCGGCGATAATTAGTTTCATTACACGCTTTTAAGAAAAATTGATTTTATAAATATACTGTATAATAAATAATTTTCTATTTACAATATTATTAGCAACTCACTGTTGAGGTAACAGTGTTTATCTGAAACCTGTTGTGTTTATAGTTTAATTTGGGTTTGTTATTGTTGTGTGTTGGGTACTGTATGTTATTATGGGTGATATTATTATATAAATCCCACTTGATTATTTGTTTACTTTGCATATTTATTTAGTTTTTGTTAGTGTAATTAACACTAACTCTGTATAAGTTCTATCGATGAGTCATGGCTGAAACACCGAAGGATAGTGAGCAGTCGAGTGTTTTGTTCCGACACAAAAGGTTGTTTTGTTTCTTTCATTTCACTACATTGTAGTATATTTATTTAATTATTTATTTTATATTTGGTCATTTAGAGGGGTCATTAAATTGACTTTTTCAATATTATACACTCTCTTTGTTTTGATTATGTGTTTTTGATATGAACCTAACTTTTGTTTATTAAAATAATGTCAGTGCAGATGAATACTATAACACAACAAATTTTTTGTCGTTTCAGGTCAAGTATGTATGACCCCATCTCATCATATTTTTAGTCTTTCTTCCGCTAGAAGCAAGTATATGTGAGTCAGCTACCTTGTTAGATCTTCAGGTTAACTCTGATTGTTACTACCAAAATTGTGAGCGTTGGACGTAGTTCTTTGGCGAAAGAAAAGTGGGTAAATTGTAGGTAAGGAAGATAAAACGATAAAAATACTTATATAATGATATAATAATAATAATAATAATAATATAGTTCTGGCTTCCGTTGTTGGCTTATGGCGGAAATTTATAAAAGGAGCCACAATATTATAGAAGAGAAGGACTCAATTTTTAAGAAAAGTAGTTTCCCTCCCAGATCACCGGGGAATAAGGAACATCTCTCAAATACGGAAGTTACAGGATGGGACAAATCAAACAAATTGATGGAAGTATTACTGTATGTGTGGAACTGTATTACTGCATTACTGGAAGTGTTACTGTATTACTGTAAATGAGGGAAGAAGGATGGCAAAAACTGTATCAACTAAAATAAGAGTTAAAAGCAGAATTCAAGAAAATTCATTATCTAGAGAAGAGAAGCAGTTGAGTATCGCTCAAATTGCCCCAACCGAAGAGGAAATACTACTGCTGCAAGAAAAGGACGGAATAGATAATCTACTACAGACGAACACCAGTATAAATACTTCTTCTCTTCTACTATTCTATGACTTCCTTGACCACAGAGACCCCATAGGCTCTATATCTCAACGAGCTATATCAAATTACTCAACGTTGGAATATATTTCCACAAACAGAACGAAGAATGAAAGAGGAGAGCAAAAGACGACTAGCAGGAAAACAATCTGAAGAAGGGAAGAAGAGCAGGCGGAAGTGGATGAAGGAGAAATCATTCTCAAATCCGGGACACTTTCCGTCGGAAAAGAGAGAGAGAGGAGGAATTAAATCACCGACGGAATTATCTAATTGATTTATCTGATAATTTTCAAGCAGAAATAATAAATTTGTTTAATTAACCGTAAAAAATAATGATAGATTGTTAATTATGATAGATGAAGAAAAGATGAAAAGGGAGACCGGAGGTAGGAGGAAGAGGAGAGTTTCTTCCGGGAGCGGAAATGGTCGTTTTGCTAATTTTAATGCATGAAAATCCTTCCTCTAATCAAAGAGTATTTTCCTCCTTGGTGGAAATGTTTTCCTTCCATTCGGTGAGAAGTTTTCCATTTTTTATTTACTTTCTTTTCTTTTTGTTTGTCTCTCTATCTCTCTTCTCGTTTAATCTTTCTTTGTCTTTTCTAAGCCTTCTGAGTCTTTTTCATTTATTTTTCCCTTTTCTCTCTCTCTTTCTTTAATTTATTTCTTTCTTTTTTCTCATTTCTTCTTCTCTTTCTGCGTCTTTTGTTTTTTAAATTATTTTTTGGTGAGATTAGTTTCACTGTCTATTCTCTTGTCTTTTTTTATGCATTTTCTCTCTTGTAAATCTTTCTAATTTCGTTTTGTTCTATTGTTGTTTTTAATTCTTTTCTTCATCTTCTCTTCTTTTACTTTGTTCCTAAGTTGCCGGATGAGAACTGTTTGATGTTTGTTTGGTCTGTGGGCAGCTTGAAACTGGTTTTGGTTTTAGCCAATAAGATTTTGATGACAGTCAGCTATTTGACACTGACAATGTCAGAGGTCTTTGGTGATATAAAAATGGTTTGAATGGCTTACTCAAGCTCTTGGATTTTGGAACGGTGCGAGTTTATGCTTGGGTTGTAAAACGACCCAGAGTTTTGGTGTCAGGTGTTTGAACAACAGGTTTTATGACTGTCCGGGTGAGCCAATTAAAGAATAATAGAACGTAAAACTTTTTGATGATATGCTGAATCATTTTTGTTTGAAATCTTTCAGGATCGTACTGACTTCTTTCAACCAAGTCTCTCACATACCAGAATCGGTTGGATTTGGGAGCAGGAGGCTTCTTGGGTTTTGGACGTAATTAGATTCAAGATAAAGTAGAAACGACTCGAAAGTTCCGATAAACTGTGGATGACTGGTTGTTGTTACCAACATTACCGCTGTAGCGAAATTTTTGGTTTTGCTGGAGGAAAGGTGAGTTGGGCCCTTCTCCCAAATTTTAGACCGATGTACATCAAAAAAGTATCAAAACAAAAGTCACGTGTTCTATCTTTCCACAAAATCTTTATATACAGTATATATATTTGTTTTTTATTTTTAGTCACACAAATTTCATCACTAATACTTAACACAAAACTTGGATACCTATAATATAAACTTCCTGCTCTTCTCCAAACCATAGAGAGACCACCTCTTCAGTTGTATTATTATTATTGTTTGTTGATTGAAAACACTCGAATTTCGAACTAACAATATAAAATATATTTAGATATAAAATATTTAGTATAAAATTTAAGAATAAAAATGGATGGATCGAAGAAAATGATTCTCGAAAAGGAAAAATCGAGGACGGTACCGAACTGATTGACGTGTCGGTTTTCAATTCTATTTATGTTGGCGAAAGTTCCCTTGACCACGTGCAGGATTCAGCATGTCTCTGAACAGTCCGAAACAAGTTGAAGCGT
Organism: Columbicola columbae; assembly: GCA_016920875.1. Classification (NCBI taxonomy): domain Eukaryota; kingdom Metazoa; phylum Arthropoda; class Insecta; order Psocodea; family Philopteridae; genus Columbicola; species Columbicola columbae. The sequence continues at coordinate 12,817,613 of JADMLL010000004.1, read as the reverse complement.
GTTTCCTCTTGTTCAATTCCATCCTGCTAAAATTTGTTTCGTTCAAGTTGCACAAGTTTAATTTGGTCACTAGAGTCATTGTTATTTTATTATTTTTATAGTATTTCGTCTGCTTCACTACTCACAGGCTATATATTGACAGGGAGGATAGTTTAAAATCAGTAGAGCAGATGACAAGGAATGGGTTTTAGCTTTAAGTTTTGAGTTCTGATCACATCTTTCGCTTTTGGGTATATGGCAATTCACCACATTGTCAGTCAGGGAAACGTCCGAATTTGAAGAAGCAGAAGAAAAATCAAAACGAAAGCTTTTGATCAGTCGTGGACCTAAACAGATCACATTCAACCGTAATCACAAGATTCATATAAATTTCATTTTGGTATATCTATATTAACACCTTAGGTTGTGGGAGTGGACACCAACTCACAACCATAATGACTAGTCTGAGACTTTGACAACTACAAAGCCTACCGAATAACAAAGACTAAGCAATAAGATAAAATTTAAACTGAAACAAAACGAAAACTTATCCTCCTCGTGTACACTAGATCTCTCAAGCTTCTCAAGCAATAAATCTTATCATAAACACTGAAATCTCTTTCGTGACTCCTCCCGTTCCGCCTGTCACCGCCCCTGTTGTTAATAACAAAATGAAACTTTTCCCTCAGCAATCCAATCTCATTATCCCCTTTCACCTTTCAAACGTTAAGTACCTTAACCAGGAGGATAGACAGACAATTTTGTCTATATCATTAGAGAACATTAGCGAATTTATTTCCTTTGGATAATTATCTCTTTTGCTTGTAGATAATAAGAAAAACAAACGAGTGAGATTCCGTTTCAAGACACCACTTGAAAAGAAGCGGGTGTGAGAGAGAGTAGACTGTTGTCTTGTTTGTTCATTTTGTTTTGTTTGTTTTGCTCGATTTGACGACGGGCGTTAACTAATTGAAGAAGGAAGGAAGGGTGCGAAAGGAAAGAAGATGAAAGAAAGTGGAAAAAGTTTTTTTTTCATTCTCCTCTCTCTCTCCCGGCTATTAAAAGAGTCAGCAGAAAAAAAGGAAAGTCAAAGGAATCAACGTTTTCTTTCCTTTGATGAATTCCCCCTTTCTTCCTACCGTTCTTCTTCTCTTTGCTTTAATGAATCGACATCATCTCTCTCTCTCTCTCTTTTTCTAAAATTTTCCGTTTTTAACGAAGTTTTATTTTTTTTATATTCTTATCAGATCATAGATTAATTTTCTTTTCTTTCTTTTCCTTTCTCGAGGTTTTTTTCTTCTTCTAAAGTTTTCTGAAAAACAACAAAAAAATTTTCCTTTTCTTAAAATTTAAATAATTTTTTAGAAAGTTTGTTTTTCAACTCCCGAAATTTTTTTATATATTTAAATTTTCTGATTTTATTAATATAATAGTAGGAGCGAATCCGTGTCTCAGCCATACTGGGTTCAACCATGTTACTGTAGAAGAATATCTCCTTCCGTTCGTTTTACTGGATGTTGATTGGTGTGATTTCAGTACCAACTTCTTCCTATCCCGCTCCATGACGGAGATTGGATATCATCATGCTGACTACCACCCTGGAGGCGGCTGCACGGAACTGGAATGCAGAGTCCGACTGGAACCACTACCTCAGATTCTTCAGCCACGAGGTCTTTTACCAATACCAAAAACATCACTGTGGCTCAGGGGTGTCAAACTCAAAACCTCGGCCCAAAAAAACGACGCTTAACTTTCTGAGGGCCCAAAAAAAATCAAGTTTTGGATAGTACATTGTTTTAGACATACAGTATATAAAGATAAATTATTGTTTAAATGATCCGTATAGCTTATAAAAAGTTATATTATAATTTTATGTCCCGGTTTCGTTTCTAATTCACATTTATTTTTACTTTGGGTCGGGTCTATTGATTGGGCCGCAAAAATATTCATCTCGGACCGCGATTTTGACACCCCTGTTGTAACTGTTTGAAAGATAAATTTTGTATTAGCTTGGTTTTGTGCCTGTTATGTAAAACTCTGTACGTCGTAATCAACGCCAAATTTTTCAAATCACTTTGGACGGTAATTATTTCAAAAATATTGCACAGTAATTAAGATCTTTAAGGGTAAACAATAATATAAGTTATCTTTACTTAGCCCTTAGACCTTTTAAGAGAACCATTACAAATTACAATTAATCAATCGCAAATTATGCACCACAATCACTAATAACAACGATTGATAATGTACAGATAACCTCACACGCAATATATATACGTCTAAACACAGGTCCAGTACAGCAGCCTATCATCAGAAGAGATAGATTCCTCTGAGTAGCCGCCTCAACCTCGAAAATGACTACCGGCAGAAATACTGTCTTGGTGGTAACCCAACGGTCATTCTAGGAGGGAAACGAAGAAAACACTTTCTACCCTTGGCTTAGCATTCTACAACGACGGACTATCCGAACCTGACATGTACCAAACAGTGCATTTTAGTTAGTATATGTTTATTAGTAACACTGTAGTGTGTTAATCATGACTGTAATATTAGTATTTACAACTGTAATTTGTACAAAGAATATAAGTGATAGTCAATCATGAAGAACCCTGTGGCAGTGTACTGTAGGAGGCTTCACTCGAACAGCAAAAAACTTCTAATTTTCAGACTGCTCACCACAGATAAGGTGGATAGCCAGGTTCTTGAGGAAGTTGACGTAAGTGCCGATCCTCGTCAGTAAATGAAAATTTAAAGAAAACTTATACATCTATCAGCAAATAGTTGTTTGTTGACAAACCTAATTACTACACTGTCTACTGTATAATAAAATTACTATGACTTATATGAAATTTTATCTGACCACTGTAACTTTAAAGAATTTTATATTAATTTTCCATAATAGACAGTGATACTTGTGTAAACTGTAACTGGGGAGATATTGATAATGAATATTATAGTCTATTTGTACGCTAAGTTAAGCGTGTTGAGAGAGAGATAAAGAATAGGCGACAGATTTTACAATCCGCACCTGAAAAGTCCTAAAGAAATATGCTCAGTCTTTGCTCCAAATGTTACTGATCAATGGCTCTGTAAGGACGAATCATCATCACTCCATTGGAGTTATGTTAACGATTTTACATGGAAATTAATTTATTTTTTGGAATTATAATAATATTTAATAGAGAGAGAGAGAGTTAGTTACGAGAAACTGGGTCAGACCGCTGCTGTATTGGTTTCTTATAACTAGTTTCAATGTTTGGAAACTTTAATCGAAATCGTTTCACGCTCTCAAACGATATGCTTGAGGACATAGTTAATAGGAAGTGGAAATGAGTTACGCGCGAGCCTTGTACACGAGAGAGATGGAAAACAAAAATTAGCTCAAGTTCGTAAAGTTTCCTCTCAAAACTCGAAAAGTTTCAGGGTCGCGGTTTTGAGATAAAATCGTCGTCATCGACTTCCTGGGCGGAAACTACGAACCGTGAATACCTTCTCCACAATTTTACAGCAACCTGAAAACCTTTCGAAAATTCTTTCCGACATGATGGGATTCGTTTAAAATATTAAAAATGGCGGATGGTAAACAGAGTTAATAAATAAAAATAGACAGGAAGGAAAGTGTAAGGAACATGACCAAATATTCCGATTTGGATAACATCTCGGAGGATTCTCTCCAAGACAAAGAAGATGAAGCGAATGTTTGCAACAGAATCTTTCTAAACTTCACCCGAGAGTTTCGTCACCCGTCCAAAGACCACTACAACTATCTCAAGGTGAAGGAACTCTTCAAATACCTATCCGAAAGGAAGGACCTTCAGGAAATGAAAGTTTCCGGACGGTTGGGTAACCTAAAATGAAATAGCTCACAATTCCAAATATAAATTTCCGGTCATTTTGTGACGGTTTCTTTTCTCTCTTACAGATAACGAAGAAAAAGAAGATGATAAAAAAGATGAGGAGGAAGGAGAGGAAGTGGAAGAAGAAGAAGAAGATGAAGATTCCAAGGGATGCGGAGGATGGGAGTCGTATTACGACGAAGAAACCACTCCCAAACGGGGAGGACAAAGATTTGCCATGTCCAGGAATTTTTGGTACAGGAAATTGAACACTCTGAAAGCTCAAAAGCTCGACGAAGCCGCGGTGAGTTTAATAGAGAATCGTTAAACCGGAAAATTGGGCCTTTTCGAGGATAGATAAAATTACAAAGAGGAAGAAAGGAAAATCTCCGTCTTTGCCAAAGAATTTTATTTACTTTAAACAATGGAGTCGATTTTATTTTACGATCGATGGGAAGAAAATTTTCCGGGTTTTCTCAATTTTAGGGTGGAAAGGAGGAGATGGAAAAAAGCTGAAAAAGCTGCGAGGAAAAGGGAAAGATGATGACGTCAACCAGTCAAACGTCAGAAACAATCTGAAAATCTCAAAGTTGAAACTTCTCTGCTAGACTGACACATTAGGGTTTTTACTTTCGTGACGTCATTATCTTGAATGAATACTTTTTCAGTCTGTCTGTTTAAAGATGTGGGATAGATACAAGATGAAAAGGTAGATACAGATTTTTCTGTTGCTTTTTAGGAGAAAGAGTTTCCAGAAAAACAGACGAAAAGGAAATGAGAGTGAAAGTAGATGTAAACAAACTCAAAATGTGTTTAACCTAGAAACAGATTAATAAAAGGAGGTAGAAGGGAAGTAGATAATCTAAAAACTGACAAAATGACAAATTAAAGGCAGGAAAGAAAAGTTGGCGTGTGAAACAAACCAAACAGGAAGGAAAGAATGGCCAGAAATGGACAAAACAGTCTTTATTATACAAACTTGACTAATATCTAAGAGATGAAGGCAAACACGACAGAAGTGGCTCTAGAATCACAAGAAGACTAAACAAACACAACAGGAAACCAAAAAATACGGTCACTGCTACGAAACTCAGAAACTAGATGGATCCCTAAGGCTTCTAGGAAACTGCAACCCAACGAAACAAAGAAAGATAGCTAGGTGAGATAAAAGAAGCATGAAATTGGGAGAGAAGATGAATGAATAAGACATTTTTTAATCAAAGAAAAGAAAGATGGGAGGAAACAAAGGTAGACAGGCAAGAACAAAAAATTAATTATGGTAACAAGAGAAAAGACGGAAGTAAAAAGGAAGAAGACAAAAGACAAATTTACGAGGATATGGTTTCTTAAAGGAGCTAACATAAAACAAAAGCACATTCTGACGTCAAAGGTGCAGGACGAAAATAGTGAAAGAAGACAACAGCATCCGCAGCAAAGGAAAACATAACGCAACACACATTCACTTGCACAACTAAAGCCTCCAACAGCAAAAACAAAAAATGGCTGCCGTTAATTACTGCCCTCTGGCACCATACCACGTTATATATTCTAACTAATTGTTTGCTTTTCTCCTCTCCGGACATTTTTATATAAAATTAATCAGGAAACGGAAATTAAATATATTAAATATTAATATAAAACAACCTACAAACAGCCAAACAATATCGATTGACCCTTTGCCCTCAAGAGGTGAATCTCTCACTACTTGGCTTTATATGCGAACTCGATGACCGGCTATCATTGTTTTGGTTTTCTGTCTTTGAACTGCCTTCCTAAATTTCTTTTTATAGAATCGAATACTTGGATTAATAGTATAATTTTATGTCTTAGAAGTGTATATCTTTATATACGGTAGAATTTTTTTAATATGTAAGCAGCTGGCAACCACAAACCGAACAATGTTTTGGGGATCATTTCGAGCTTGAAGGATGACTGAATAGAACTGCTTGATTTTCATAAATATTGCACACTTCCATACTCTCTTCGTTTCATAAATTATACAACATGACACAAGAAGTCTGTGTAATAAATAAGGCAGTTTTCCAAAGAGTTTGTGTCATAAATATTGCACACTTTGGCCAGAAATTTATTTTGAAAATAATGTCCACTATTATCTGCAGTAAATTTTATAATTATTGCATAATTTATGTATATATTTTATTTCATAAGTAGTGCACACATTTATCCGGAGCTCATTTCATAAATATTGCACACTTTCGTGCAAAATTTGTTTGATAAACCATGAACACTGGCTTAAGAAGTGAGCTGTATCACATCAGAGTATCATATCAGAGTTTATTTCATAAATATTGCACACTGTGGTAAGATATTTTTTTTCAAAAACAATGGACACGATATAAATAGAATATAAGTACATAAAAATTCATTTCATAAATAATACACAAGCTTCCGTGACTGATCTTTAATTTTATAAAAGAACAAAACAGGAGCTCCATCAATCTCGAAAAATTGTTATAATTTTATAAAAATATATTTAAATGTTATAATTTTAATTTAGGTAGGAATTAGTATTCAATAGGTAGAACTTCATCAAATACCACACAAAATCTCTAGTTGCTTGTCCTTACGAAGACCTTCCAAGAACAAAGGGCTGAAACCTCAGTAGACAACCGAAAGATTCACTCCGACAGATAAATCAAAACTCATCCAAAGAATGAAGTTGGGCAACGTTGGATTTCCTAGTGACCTCGGAGGGAAAAAATTAAAGGAAGCGGAAGAAAGAGAGAGAGAAACGGAAGTGAGAACCTTAATTTTCCCGCTTTTTTAACGTTTCCGCTTTTGCTAACGGTTTGTTTTTGTTAATGTCTCCTCACTTCACTGATTTTTATGTTGATTCAACTTTTTCTTTCTTTCTTTGTTTGTTTGTGTGTTCAGTGTTGTAGGGGGCGATAGCGGTGGTCGGAGTAGGAGGAAGATAGATGAGAAGAGGAGGCCATAAGGAAAGAGAGAGAGAGGTAGTTGTCGGTGGCCTTAATGACTTTTAAAATAATTTATTTACGTTGTTAAATTGTTTCGAGCTGGGAATGAAAAGAGAATGCGAGAGCGAGGATGGGTGATTTACGGTGATGCGGTTGTTGAAGAGATTGTTCTCGGGAAACAAAGAAGAAAAGATGAAGAACGTGAAAACGTGGGAAGTGAAATTTATTGCCAAGCAAAAAAGAAGTAAAATGAACGTACAATAGGTCGCGATAGGATCCGGAAAGACCGCAAACACTAGAAGATGAGTCAAAATTGTTAAAATAGACGTAAGACGTAAGGAAAATGTAAACAATCAAAACAGAACGTCAAAAAGAAACCGAAAACAACAAGGAAGTATAACCTAATCGACCAAAAGGATCCAGGAAGGTGGTAGAAAAAGTAGAAAGTTACGCCAGAAAATGGAAAATCAGAGAAAAGAAACGTAACAGTCACCAACAGCAAAGACCCAAAATGTACGAGAAAAAGAAAAGCGAAGAGAACAGAAACAGATTAAATCATTGTTGGCAACACTGAATTAGTTAAATTGTCACACTCTTTGTCCTTTGAAAAGAATGCTGACAAAGAATGAAAGAAGCCGCCTCGGAAGCTTTTCCGACTTTGGTTTCAAACACATGATCATCGTCATCATCTTCCCACTTGGGGTTTTCCAAATGAACCGGAAACCGAAAGTCTCCATCAATGGAAAATCTTTTCGACGAATTTTCGTTTTCGTCCGGAAAAGATGCTGTAGGCTGTGGATCCTTTTTAAACCGAATTCCCTTTGATTTTCTCATTTTAAGTGATTTTCCTTTGTCGCATGTGCTTTCCGACGGTTCTTTTAGAATTCTGTCCCTTTCGAATTTATTGATCTTTCTTTTCTAAATTGTTTCTATTTTTATGGTGTTTAGAAAAATGGTGACGACGACGACATTGTGTTAGAAAATTTGTGTTTTGATTCAGTGCAAGTAAATCTTATCGCTTATCTACAAATTGAGACACCAAATATGTGAGTCAAGGGAGAAGAAAACAAGAGGAGGAGAATGAATTTGACAACAGGACAGAAGAAAGTCAAAGAGGAAGACAGGAGATAAAAAGAGATGAAGAGAAGAAGAAATAAAAAAGAGCCTCAAGGAAAAGAACAAACAGAGAAGAGGATCAGAAGAGATGAAAGACATAAAGAAGAGTATAAGAGGAGGTAGGGGAGTCAGAGAGGAAGACAAGAGAAGAAGAAAAACACGTAGGAGAGTATAAGAAGAGAAAAAAGGTCAGAGTGAAAATAATAGAAGAATAAAGAGTTAGAGTAGAGGACAGAAGGAGAGAGAAGAGGCTATAGAAAAGAAGAAGAAGAAAGAGAAGAAAAGAAAGAGTCAAAGAGGAAGACAGAAGAAAAGAGGAAAAATACAGGAGAAGGAATAAAAAAAGAAACAGAGAAGAGGATGAGAGAAGAAGAAAGACATAAGAGAGACAAGAAAGAAAGAGTCAGAGAGAAGACAGAGAGAAGAAAGACAAGAAGAGAAAGAGAAAAAAGAAGAAAGAGGAGTCAGAGAAGAGAATAACAGGAAATGAAAGACACAGAGAAGAGGCTATGAGGAGAAGAAGAAACAAGGAGGAGAAGATATAATCAACAGAAGAGTAGATGAATTTGGAGTTTAATACGAAAACAGTGTTGCAACTGATTTATGCCGTTCTGGTCGCCTTAGTCGTGACTTTCGTCTTGATACCAGTAGGATTGCCATCATCAACCAAATTTAGAAAATAGAAACCAATTTTTATAACAAAAAAACCAACAACAGCAGTGTTACGCTTTTCCTCCGAAGGGAAAAAAATTTTTTTCGGGAAAACGATACGAGAGAAAACGGGAAATGGGAAAGTTTACACAACGTCTCGACGCTGGAAGGCGAACAAGTGGACAAATGCGGAAGAAGGAGGCTTTTGTTGACGGAATTCTCTTTTAGAAAAAAGAAATAAAAGATGTCAAAAGCACGTCTTCACGAAAGGGGTTGAAGGGAAAACAAGACACTGACCGCACAAAATGAAAAATACAATTTTCAAAGAGAGTCTGAATAGAAAGCGGTGGTTGAAACGGAAATGAAAATTAAAAAGGAAAAAAACCGGAAACTGAGCTTTATTACTTCAAACTGTTTTTGGTTTTTAATTCTACCAAGTTTCCACCATCTCTAGAAAGTATCAGCTGAGTCTGCTTTTCTATTTACAGTACCTGAGTTGGGTTTGAAAGGAAACTAAAAGTCTGGATTGTTTTTTTAAACATTCTTCTGACGAGCAATTCTGCTGTTTTCTGTCTCAACAGATTGTTCGTTCTGTCTAAGTCCTTTGCTCAAGCCCCAATGTGTAGTTTGAACGACTTAGGTGGCATGTAAAGGTTTATATACTTAAACCGAACCGAACTATTAAAGTAATATAGTATATATGATACGATAAAGATAATGAGTTAGAGGAAAATATAAATCCTGGCAATTATTCATAATCATCAACTAAATATGAAAAATGTGACAAATTTTGGAATATTTATCACATAATATTATGATCAATACACAATATATTACGTTAAACCTATAACTTAAGGGATTGGTTACCGGTTTCAAACATAATATAGTTTAGCATTCCACAGCACTTTTCAAATTTGAAACTATATACTATATTAAGCGGAAAGAAATGTTGTATATAGGTCACAGTAAAAGTAATAAATCAAGTGAATCCTTATATTCCTGGCATATTCACCAACTCAGCTCAGTAAATGTGACAAATTAGTTAGTATTTATCACATTTACCGGCTATTTCATAAAATCTCAACTCTAATGGGAATTTAATCAAAGTTTGTCCTCATATGCTTTGTGTCTGTCACTTTTAATCAGTCCAAGTAGCTCGCCCATAACAACGAACGGGCCTCTCAACAAGAAGAGGAGAATACATGAGAAGTGACAGAAGTCAAGGATCTAAGCAAAATTTTATTAAATTCTCCATTGGAGATTTTATAAACTAGCCCGGTTAATGTGATAAATACTCGTTAATTGTCACATTAACCAAGCTTAGTTGGTGGTTAAGAATAATCGCCGGGAATTACATAGGTATTTACCTAAGTTATCACTTTTACCGTAGCAAATTTATATTGTATATAACATTATTTCCCGGTTCACCTAAAATATCTCTGTGAATACAGCGATATAAGATTATCGTGAAAATGACTCTCAACTAGGTTGTCTTTTCACTCAACCATCAGACAGACTGATCTGTTTACCAATGATTTTCCCGGAAAACCGGAAAATATTTTCTCGACAAACCCACAACGCCCACGTTCGTTTGTCTCACTCAAGAGATTAGAACAAAACTTGTTTTTCCAAGTTTGTCACGTCTGTTGTCATCTTTAAAAGAGAGAGAGGAGGAAGAGATCGAATCGAAGAGAACAAAGGACAGATGGAAAACAAAAGACCTTCCATCCGTGGAAAGAATTTATTAAAAAAAAAAAGAATTTTAAGAAGAAAATGGAAAAATGAAGTTAATAATTAATTAATAGAATTGTGGAGGTATCGAGAAGAGAATCGTAATTGAATTGATGTTGATTACCCCGAGCTCGGGTCTCTTCCTCTTCAGCCGCCTCTCCCACCCCCCGCCCCTGCTCTCCGTCACTTCTGGGATTCTGCTTTAAAGACAACCCAATTAATCCACCTCTATTATTATTGTAAATTTCGCGATTCGATTTTCATTATGAGAACTCCGGGATTAAAATTAATCCCTTTTCTTAGAGCCATATCCCTTCTGGACAAATCCTCCTTCCTGTCCTGTCCTCTTCCCTCCCCTCTCCCGCTTCCTCTCCAGTTTTAATGAATATTTATCCAAAACGACTCGTTTCTTTTCTGTTGTCTGTTTGGAAGGCTGTGGTGAAGTTGTTGTAACCTCATAGGGAAACTCAACCAAACAGGAAATTCTCTGGAAGCATCAGAGTTGGAAAGTTTCAGGCAGAGAGCTGAAGAACAAAAAACAGGGAACCGGGGATCATAAATTAGCCAAAACGAAAGTTTTTAGCTGAGCATTAAAGCCAAAAAAAAGGAAAAACAAAAATGAAGCTGAAGGAAAACTACATAAAAAGGAACAAAAAATGAACAGTCATCCTGAGAGAGAAGAGCAACCCTCAAAAAACAGACAAAAACTCCTAAAAGCAGAAAGACTCAAAACAACCAGAGGGAAGCCTTCCAGTAAAAAGATCAAAAAGCCAAACCCAAACAAAATAAAGAGGAGGAAACCAAGTCGCACACAAAAAAAAACAGCCGAAAAGGGCACTAGAACCAGGATCCGAATCCAAAATATAAGAAAAACCAACAGCAACAGTAAAATATTTATCTTTCTTTTTCAGCTGGAAGCTCGAGACATTCCGCCGAATTTTCAATCGAAAGAACAGAGATTTGCCAACTGGATAAACAAAACGAAACCGCTTCCGGAGGAGGAAATAACCGCATCGGAGAAACCGGAAGACGTGATGACGGAAATCGATAGATTTGAAAAGGCGGTGGCGAAGCCCGTCGAAAAGAAACTCAAAACTCGATTCATTAACGTTTACGAAAATCGAAAATATTTTCGAAGCGACAGGTGCGAGTAATCGCTGAATTATTTTTCAATTTCGCTAATTGATTAATTTTACCTTTCCTTAATACGTCACTTGAACGAATCGGTGCTCACCTGGAACAAGAAAAAAAAGGAAAAATTAAAATTGCTGATATTACTCTTCCAACTTCCGGAAAATTATATCGAGGAAAAGCTTTCTGGAAAAATTTTCTTTTCATTTTAATGAAATGACCGAGTATACGGTCCGGAAAATAGAAAAACGAGAGTTTGGCTTGATATTAACTTCGATATAATTATAGTACTATAACGGAGTTTGTTTAGCTTATAGAAGGGATAATCTTCTTATAATTCAATTCGGAGGGGAGGGTTTAAGTTTTAGTGTCACGTGATTGCGATTTCTTCCTTGTTCTAAATGTTACAGATGAATTAGATCACGATATCTTTCTTCTTGCCTTTAGGGGGTGGTTTTGTCGAGTTTAGTGGTGGATTAAGGATTGATAGACTTGTGATGAGGGTTTCCTCGGATCTTTGAGTTGGGTTAAGATTCCTTTGAAGGAAGGTTGGATCGAAAAGATACTTGAAAAGGGAGTGGTATACCTAAATCCTGAGAAACCTTTCTTTGTGTCACAAGATTCGTGTTGTTTTGTTTCCACTCCTTGTTTTGGAAACTACATTAACTGGCTAAGCTGAACTTAACCTCATCCTTTTCCCTTTTATCTGTTAACCTGAAGAACCTTTCTGTTTTCTCTCTACCTCACCCTTTTTGGTTGTCATTCAGTCTAAATCCGTTTTTGTCGTTTTGGCTTGTAGGTCAAATGAGTTTGTCAGAAAAGGAAATCCTTTTCACAGTTCTTAATGATATGCTAGACGTTCACACTAATCACTGAAAGATGTGACTAAAAAGTTAGGAGGCGCTTTCGTACTCCTGGAAATGGATTTAGGTCTGTTGGGAATGATTCTAGCAGGTTGTAGACATCTTGTCGTATGTGAAGCACTGGATGAAGATCCGGAGCCTCCTTCTCTGTGGTGGAATTGGGACACGGATACTACAACGTCGCACTATGACCTGCTACTACAACCTAAGACTAACACCCACAAATTCCCTGATCCATCCTTTACCACCATTGTAGTAGATATCCCACAATCACCTGATAGGTAGAAGCTCCACAAATCTTCAATCCCCCAGATGTCTCACGTGTTAGACAAGAGCAAAGGGACTGCCCGAAGGACCAAAGGGTCCAAGTAACAATAGTAACGTACAAGAAGGTAAGAATCAGAGATAGTCCCTCAGAGTTTGAAACCAAGAAGACAATATAACAACGTTTGTTGGAGGGGTGGTTTAAGCCTATTCACTACAATTGTGTTTCTCTCGATCTATTGTGTTTACAACCACTGAAGATTCCCTTTTTACCTGCCCAGATATAAAACGTTGTCTATTCTTTAGAGCTATTCTGTGTTAAAAACCATCTGACCAATCACAAAGCGTCGTTTGCTGAGCTCACCGTTCTGACCCTTGTCATTTGACCAACTTGGAAAGTGAAGATCAAAGGGACTTATGGGAAAGGTGTCGTTCAGTGCGACACTCTACCCCAACTTGGAAGTATGTTTCCTAGTGTTAATAGATTTAACACCCGGAAATGTCAAACAAATGTTAGTGTCGAGCCTGAGGGATCATGGATGATATATTTAAATTATAAACTTTATATACTGGAACGGACCGGATAATTACAATCAAAACAGAAAAGAATTAATGTGTGAAATCTGTATTAGAAGTACAACAGCGACAGACTACCTTTTTGGTGGTTGCATGTTTATATTAACTGTTGTTTTAGTGCTAAGGTATGAATACCAGTTAGCACCCGTCCAAGGAACAGGACGTCTTTCTCACTAATTTTTGTGTGTCACGCATTTTTTGTTCAATGATAAAATGAATTACAAAGCTTTAAAATAAACCTCACGAATCGAAGGAAACGACAGTAGATAGATGGATGAGAGGTCGAGCGAGCGTGTGTGCTTTTTAAATATCGACAGTGTTTGTCTTTCGAATTTTATTCAACCCCAAAGTTTTTAATTAATTTCCAACCCCCGCTCTTTTGTTTGGACTTAAAATTTTATCCCAACACCGGAAATATCAAAAAAAGCGTTTCAGATTCTAGGAAAAGGTGAGATGGCCAATTGATTTGTGGTCATTTTATGAAAAGACGAAACGAGAAAAGAGCTCAAAAGAACGGGAGAGGGTGAGGGGGTGGTTTTCATTTTAAAGCTTCACAAAGTTCCGATGGTGATTCAAAAACATTTTTTCTTGTTGGGCTTTGAAGGGCCCCCAAAGTCCTCAACTTGATTTACATCAGGTTGAAACTGTGAAGCTATAAGCTCATTAAAGTTTCCGTTTATTCAGCTTTGCTCTCTTCTTCCTCCTCCTCCTTCTTCTTCTTCTTCTTCCTCCCTCCCGTCGTCATCACTTTCTCTACCATTGTTTGCCCAGTTTCCTCTTTTCTCTAACTTCTTACTAGACGATAAATTACGCTATCTTGAGTCTACACCCATGTCTGAGTGGTAGTGGTGGCGGCGGCTTGAACTCGTTGATTCTTGGTTTTTGAACCTTTCTCCTTCTCCTATTCTCTCATCTCATCTTCTGTTAACAGGATTCTGGAGTCTCTTAAAATGGCGCCTGCTTTTTCAGACCAATTTCGAATTATTAGGTCTTCTTTTGTTTCGGGGTGTTGACCTTGAATTTTGCCTAAAGTCAACCGAAAGTTTATATCCGGCGGATGTTTTGCTCCTGTTGATGCGTTTGTTTGTCGGTTGCTCAAAACCTTTTTTTCTGAAAACCCGACATTTCTTTTATTGTCATGTGTCTCCTCACAAACTGACAGCTGATCGGCTGAAGGAAAAGCACACAAATAAAACTATTATTTGGTCAAAAGGTTAAGGCTCATCAATAATGACAACCTTTAGGAAGGAGAAAAGTCTCGGTAAAAGAAAATCAAGGAAGGAGGAGGAGATAGATATCGTCGGAATTATTTATTTTCGTAGGAAGAGATCCGAGAGGAAAGGTGGAGAGAGGGTAAAGCGGGGAAGGGAAGGTAGAAGCACATCAGGCGAACGTCTCCGAACAGGATCCGACCTTGAAAAGCTTCTTGTTTACCGGAAAAGGCCAAACATTCCACGAATATTCGATGAGAAGTTTCTCTCTCTCTCTCTCTCTGTTTTCTCTCCCGTCTTCTCTTCTCCCCGAAAGCCCCATTTCCGGTGAAGAAATAAATGAGAAAAGCGTTTAATCATTCAAAAGGAATATTCTTGAGTCGGATAATAAGCTAACGTTTTAGAATTTCCCTTTTTGTTTTCTTCTCCATTTCTCTCCTTCACCGCCTTCATTTCTACTTTATTCATCTCGGGTTTTGAGGTTTTCGAGAGAGAGAGAGAGTGCTGGGGAGACGAAGGAATAATATAAAAATCTTCAACTTCTTTTGGAGTTTTTGAATTTTAGAATCGTACCCCTGAAAAAAGATTTTTTGAGAGTGAAATTGACAAAAGTGGAGTTGACTACATGTCTTTGTTCTACCCTGTGGTGACCCAAAAGTGATAGTACTTGATTCCAATATAGCAAATACTATTTTATATAATAGTGGGAGGAGTGTTGAAGTGGTTAAAGTTCGACCTGGATGTAAATGGTCGTGAGTTCGAATCCTCCTCTCGCATCCTTTTATACCTGTTACTGTTGTTTTAAAAAGGGTAAAAACGGGATTAAAACCACCACCATATTATATATTATTTGAGTTTTAATACAGTTTTCACCCTTAAATATAATGAAATACGGGAGAAGGAGTGGAACTCATGAATATTACTTCTACAGCCAGACGCTTTAATAACTACACTACAGACCTCCCTCTCAGTGAATCAGTCTAAAAGTGATTATACATATTAATATAATCATAGCAGTACTGCTCATTTCACGCTGAGACTCTGGAAAGAAGAATTGAAAGCTTTG
Organism: Columbicola columbae; assembly: GCA_016920875.1. Taxonomy (NCBI): domain Eukaryota; kingdom Metazoa; phylum Arthropoda; class Insecta; order Psocodea; family Philopteridae; genus Columbicola; species Columbicola columbae. Next base: position 12,802,250 of record JADMLL010000004.1, on the reverse strand, counting down.
AGAGGTGGCTGTACCGCCGCATACTCAAGATTTCCTGAACGTTAGGAATGACAAATGCGAAAGTGCTTATTTGTATGGACAAAGAGAAGGAGTTGCTGTTTGAAGTTAAGCGCTGAAAACTGCAACACCTGGAACACGAACTGCGAAATAACAAATGCAAACTTATGGAGAAGAAAATAGGCGGAAAGCGATGCCCTGGAAAAAGAAAGTTTCGTGGCTCAAGAACTTAGAATATTGGTATAGCCTCCAAGATCACTGTACTCCTGTTGATTGCCAACCTTCCACGTGGAGACGGCACGTAATGATGATGATGATTTCACATGAATGCAGTAAAACTATTCATTTGGCCTCATACTAGCGTTAGTCACATCCCAAAACACATTCAGGTGCGTGTGCATTCTGTTGGTTTCATCTTTAGTTCGAATTTTATTCTAAAATTCCGTTTAAGTCACACCAACGAGGTCACCACACACTTAGTGATTCTAGTAGAGAATTTTCCTTCAAATGTCTGTTGGTGTTTACTTCATTGACTTCCGGTCGATATATTTCTAATGAAAAATGGCAGACTTATAATGAAGCTTAAAAGGTTAAAGGAAACCATCTCATAAAAATTGCAAAAAAAAGTCGAACGTTGATGTCGAAAACTGCAATCCTTTTCCATCACCTCCTCCTGCGCATTCTCCACTCTCCGGTGAAAGAATTTTCCTTTTTAGACAACTTGAGGAACAGTACAGAACAAAGGAAAGGAATTTTCCTTTTTCCTGGCGAGATATTTTTTTTTCCGGAAAAGTTTTGTTTTGTTATCTTCACTCCTCCCATCATTTAGCTTTTCCCTTCCACTCACTCCGCAGACTTAACGGCCACCTGAACATTATCGGCTTTTCTTCTTTTCTTCTTTTTTTGTTCACTAAAAGGCTTCCGTCCTAAATAAATAGAACAAAACGCATCGGGTCGAAACGGCGTTCGCTCCCCGTTCGACGTTCTTTCCACCAAAAACAAACAAAAATCCCGAGGACTCTTGAATGGCCTAATTTGAAGGGAGATCGAAGTGGCTGTTAAAGAAAATTTCTTTTTTCTTTCTTTCCTAGGTGAAAGCTCTACGTCGGGGGGGAATGTATGGTCATGAATAGAAGTCAGTAGTAGTAGAAGAGAAGAAAGGGTGAGTGGAGGCAGGGGTGAGAGATAGGGGATGAAACAGCACAAAAAAAGAAAAAATAAATTTTTTGACACCTTTTTTTAAAAGCAGATGCGAAGATATTTCAGAAATGAGAATCAGGAAATAAGGCTTCATACAAAGGAAGTGAAAGGGAGGAAGGGGGAGATGTGAAACCTGAGAGCAAGCTTTTAGTTGTTTACCTGTCAGTTTCGGTGTTGTGATTCACAAAGGAAAATTTTAAAAAAAATGGAAATAACGCTTTTGAATTACAATTTTGAATCCATATTGTGTGTTATACTCTGCGGAAATAAGTTTGAAACGAAAACTGGATAACACACGATGCAGTTTTAACCAAATCTGGCTCACAGACTCCTTTACCAAGGAAGACATAGCTCTCTGTCTCTCTCTTAGTGTTTTTCAGTGTTTAAATGATATTGAAACTCAGTTCGAAACGTTACAAAATGAGATGATGGCTTTGTGATGTAACGACAGTAAAGTGTAGAAAGCATAAAGCTCATATCTTAGAGAGCAAAAAAAAATTTTATTAAAGAGGAAGATGGCTGAGTGAAGTACAGAAATAGTTGGAAGAAGTAGCTCAGCAGGTAAATGACTATGCACCAACCTAAACCTAAACCTGTAGGAGAAAGAAACCAAAAAGAGGAAGTGACACAGGTAGAAAATGAAAGATTACTACCGCAAAGAGAGAGGTAAGTATAAAAACGAAACAGAAATAACAGATAAAATTTATAAAGAGTAGAGGTAACAGATAAAGATGACACCAGAGGAAACAAAGAAGACGGATAGGATCAGTCTTAGACAAGCCTCAAGATAAGATGGCGATTATATACAATCTTATCTACCGTCTTCTTTTTCTCGTTTATCTTCTCTTCTTTAATTTTCATCTTTCTCAACTAAATATCTCAAAGTTTTGAAGTTTCCCTGCGGGGAGGGGTGGGAGAGAAGAGGGCATGAAAGATAGGTAATCGTGTGATGATTTATGTTTAATTACCGACGGCTTTGATCCTCCTACTCCTCCGGCCTTTTCTTTCTTGTTTCTTTCTACTTTTTCATTTTTCCTCTCTCCCCTCTTCCTCCCTTCTTTGCCTCCTCTTTCTTTTCATCTATGTTTTCCTTTTATTATAAAAATGAAATTAATTATTTAAGAAAGAAATATTATAGAAGCAAAAGTTCTCTTAAAAAGAAAAAAAGGCGAGTGGTTAAAGAAATTTATTGCTGTCAGGGTCGGATTCAAGTCAGTTTTGGGGCGGGAGGCGAGCAGGGAAAATTTTTTTTGTTAGCTTCAAGAGTAGAAAAAGCGGAGAGGTGGTTAGTATATATATAATCCGCCTCTTTCCCATGTGTGGGAAGCATTTTTAACTTTCGATGAAAGAGGAAAAGAAAAAGTTTTCCCGGAATTCCGGTAGAAGGAGACTGGAGAGGAGGAAAGGTTGAAGTTTTCATATTTTGGTTTCGGTTATTGCTTTAATAGAAGAACTAAAAACGGGGGTGAGAGAGGTGGAAAGAAAAGAGACAGACTTCTCTCGGAGAGCCTTTTGCCGTCGGAGTCAAAGGGAATTTTCATTTCCGAATCCCGTCGGTTTTGTAAGCTCGGTTCCTGTGGCTTTTTTACATTTCGAAACTTTGAGAGTTTTCAAGGTGTACAAGGGAAAGTACGGGAGGAGGGGAGGGGCGGAAGAATTTTTGTAACCTGATTCGCCGTAGGTTTCGAATTTTTCCTTTATGCCTTTATCGCTGAATTCTTCTTTCTGCTTTTATCTCCTCTGGTCGATCTTCTCTTGTTACACTTTTATCACTTTCCCCTCTTTTCTCTTCTCCTTCCATCGCCTTTTAGATGAAACCTCCAAGACAGTGTGCTATACTTATGAAATTAATTCTCTATGCTTATGTAAGATATTGGTGAAATGCCTCCTCTGAAAAAAGTGTTCAGTATTTTTGAAATTTGTTCTTCCAGGAAGTGTGCAATATTTATATTATCTCGGAGAAAACATCTCATCAATATTGCACGCTTCCTGGGAGGACATATTTCATAAATATTGCACAATTTCTTGAAGGTCGCTTCTTTTTTTTAAATTTTCTTTCATTTTTTTAAAATTTGATCACATTCTTCTAAAAAGTGTGCAATATTTATGAAATATGTCCTCCCAGACATCTGTGCAATATTTATGAGATATTTCCTCGAGAAACTATAAATATTGCACACTATTTTCAACGAAATGTTTCATAAATTTAGCACACTTTCATAGGGGACATATTTCATAAACATTGCACACTATTACAGAGCATTAATTTCATAAGTATTGCACGCTGTTTTAAAGATTTCATTCAAAAACAGTTAGAAGAAGAAGGAGAAAATTTAAGAGGTGTCCTCCCAGGAAGTATGCAATATTTATATTATTTCCCTAGAAACATTTTATAAATAAACATTCCACATTTGTCTTAAAGGTTTTATTTAGAAGAGACGACAGAGCAGAGGGAATTTAAAAAGTCGTGAGTGTTGTCCACCAAAAGTGTGCAATATTTTTGAAGTGAATCCTCCAAAACATTAGATACTGAACTACGAACATTGTCCATGTAACCTGTCTCCTCAACCTGAAGAACTTTTTCACAGTTAAGTCGAAACAGAGTTTCCTTCCAATGAGGGCGTCACCAGCGGTCAATTGACAGGTCGCAGCAGGAATGACCGGAGTAATACATGAATACGTTAAGCATAGGTGTTAAGACTATAAAAATGGCCTAATTCCTCCCAAATCCTTCACTCACACTCTTTCCTTTTCCTTTCATTCAATCATTCATTCATTCAATCCGTTGAAAGAGAGGAAAAAAATTTTTTTTAATTTATCATAAAAGGTCGAATGAAAAATGAAAGGTGACATGTGATTGGAGGAGGAGTGGAAGGGAGGAAGGAAAAGCAGAAGAAAAACTCTTAGGACAGGAGAGGAAGGGGATATAAACTCGTTTGGCTTTCATAAAAGATAAAAATTTTGATTGATTCCTTTCGAAAGAGACCAAAAAAATCGTTTTGCCGATAGTTTTGCAAATAATTTCATGAATGGAGAGCTTTAGGGTAAGGCGGGGAGTGAAGGGCAGAAAATTATTGACAGGTGAATATTTAATAGAGTTGAATTGACTGAAAGGGAAGAGATGGCTCATTAAACAAAAATTTATCTTTCGGGTTTTTCTTTTTTGTCCCCCATCGTTTGACGGCCGTTTTAATCTCTCGCCGAACAAAGAAGGCGGTGGAAGGTTTAATATACAAATCAAACCTCTTTTTAGTCTTACGATCGCTTGTTGTTTCTCTCTCTCAATTCAAAGTTATAATATGTATACAAAAAGAGAAAGAAAGAAAAATCTCAATAAACTGTCTCGACTTGAAGATTTGATATACTTTTGAAGTTCTTTTCTCTTTCGTGACCTTTTTCTTTCGCATTTACCCCGGCTTACCCTTCTTGAAACAATTTTCTTTTTCTTTAGTCAAGCGACAGTCGCTGAGTTGATCGTCGATGACGCTTTTCCTCCTCAAGATTTTCCGACGGATTATAAATAAATTCAATTTGTCCTCCATCTCCCTTTCCTTTAAGGGCTCTCTTCCTTTGGTTGGAGACTCAGATTGAAATGAAGACTATATCCTCGTATTTTGGTTATAGTCTATACTATCTGGTAGTATAGCCCGGCACAGGACTACAGTTGCAGTTTTATTTAAATAGTACTAACAGTCCGGGCTTACTCCGATACAGCATATAAATATACAACGGTCACAAACAATATAATAATAAGAATAAATTTTAATATTTCTCGCTTATCGGTATTAGAAAAGATTTGTTTTTATTATTACAAACTATTGTGCAATACTTTTGAAATAAATATCACATAAAATTGTGCATTACTTATGAAAGAAGACTTCTATTTCAAACAAAGAGCCCTTCTTACAAGTGATTAAATTATTATTTTTAAATCTTTGCAATATTTTTAGAATAGATTCTCCGTAAAGTGTGCAATACTTATGAAAGAACACTTCGTTTTAAGATGTTTTGAATTTCCGAATGGCGCGGGAACAACTCGCGTCAGTTTGCGTTATATTAAAAAAACGTGAAAATGAAAAATTATGTTGACATCCTGGTATACGTGGAATACAGTATGATACTCATTCTGTGACGTTTATAAGTATGTAAACAATGTTATACATACCGAAAAGTTCTGCTCGTTTTTGGTGTAATACGAATGAATAATTATATTATACCCGAAGTTTGTCGTATAATATAATTTCCGTCATTATTAATGACTTATTTGTATCGGTAATGTTGTCGTGAAGGGGTTTTGCTTTAACTTGATCTCGACAGTATCGTCGGTTAAAGTTAGCTAGGCTCATTAGAAAGTTCAAGATCACCCAGTTGAAATTTCTCGAATCATCTTCTACAACCTTTATCAGAAACTGTACCTTAATCCGACACCTTTATTTTAAATGAAACATTACTGTACAATCACGAAGTTTCGTGAATCTTGCTTAAACCTTCATACAGTTGTGTTTTTATTATTGTAATTACAACTTCAGCTTTTAGGCTGATTTGATTGCATTATATTAGATCTATATTAAACTGTAAATGTGTCATACACTAAAAAATCTTTATTGAATAATATAATCGTCACAAGTTTAACCGGAAACTGTACCTGAATCCAACACCATGGACAGATTATCCATTCCTTCTGTATCGTACTGGAATTTGACCATAATACAGTGGCTTAGATGAACTTCTAATCAGTCAGTCAGTCAATCCTTCTTAGGTTATACTAAAATGAATCATTTTAATTCATTTTTTGGGTTTGTACATATACAGTCTGTGATATAACAAGAGAACCAAAGAAGGGTCAAATGAATATACACAAACGTGCTCGAACTTGATGTGACGTTATCAGTCAGAACTTTCTGGTAGACCTAATATAACTAACTCAAACTAACTATGAGATGAGTATGACATCCGATATCTATCCATTTCTGACCTGAGTGGTGAAAACAACAGTATAAATGAATCTTGTTCGTTGTTGCTCTGTTACTTTCGTCAAGAATGTCTTTGTTATTATATTAAAATATATTATTGCTTTTTAGATTCATCCAAATGGGTTGTCTGAAACCTTTTCTCTTCTAAAACGTCCACAATATACTGTGTAAGTATAATTATGAAAGTGGTGTAAGTCTATTCACGACCGGAGGAGACATAAAATTTTAGTTATATTCCCATAAACGTCACTCACGGAATCAAATCACATATTTATAAATTCGCAGAAACACTTTTCCAAACTTAGTATTAATATAATTTATTATCGTCTAATAATGCCAACCTATAAATAAATATATCGAAACAATAAAACAAAAGGAGTTGTAGCAATTTCAAAGTAAACGGTTCAATTACTCACTGTTTTATGTTCTATTAGTGAAATAACGAAGAGAGTGCGAATTGAAAGTGAAAAGTCAGTTTCAGAGGATCGGTGCCATATTCTCTCGAGGGGCCTACGGGGACTTAGAGGGGGCCCCCATCCTTCTCCACCTCCTCCTCCTTTCGATCGCTGAATAACTTTCACCGTCGAGGATAATAAAACGTAAATTTAAATTTAATTTCTAACGTCGTAACGAAATTTTGACGTTTTCGATGGCGTCAGGAGTTTTAATAGTTTATTTCAGTGTCGTATTCAGGGATTATTATCCTCGTAAAATTAATTAATTTAGAAAAAATATTTTAAGAACGTCACTTTTTTTATCTGTATCTGATTCATAGCTATTAAATCGGTTGTGGTCGTGGCCGTTGATGGATAAAACCAAAAACGTGTGATAGCAATGTGTGTAAGCAGTTTGTGGTGGATAGAAAAATGACGTCGGTTCTGTGCGGTACAACTAAACGTATATGTTACGGTAAAAGTGATAAATTGGACTAATACATATAATTCCCGGTGATTATTCATAATCACCAACTAAGGTCGGGTAATGTGACAAATTGCTGGATATTTATCACATTTACCGGGCTAGTTTATAAAATCTTCAAGTCATAGTGGAGAATTTAATCAAAAGTTGTGCTTAGATCCTAGACTTCTGTCCCTTCTCACTTATTCTCCTCTTCTTGTTGAGAGGTTCATTCGCTGTTACTGGCGAGCACAGCTACTTGGACTGTTGTCAGAAAAGTGACAGAAACCAAGCATGTGAGAACAAACTTTTATTAAATTCCCATAACGAGTTGAAAATTTTACAAACTAGTCCGGTAAATGTGATAAATACTTACCAATTTATCACTTTTACTCAACTCAGTTGGTGAATATAAATACTCCACCAGGAAATACAAGGAATAATTAGCCACATTTAGCTGATTTATCACTTTTACCGTGACCTACATACAACATTACTTTGCGCTCCACAGAATATGTGGTTTCAAATTTGAAAAGTGCTGTGGAATACCTAACTATTTTATGATTGAAACCGGTAACTCATCTCTTAAGTTATAGGTATAATATGATATATTGTATATTGATTATAATATACGGTGATAAGAATTCATAAAATTGTCAGTTTATCAAATTTAGGTGGTGGTTATGAATTAATGCCGGGAATTGTACATACTCGCCTGATTCAACACTTTTACCGTATAATATATACTATATTACTTTTCGGTCCTCATAATATATTACAGTTTGGTTGGGTTTCAGTATATATGCCTTTATAACCTTTAAATATATTATTTATCTTGTTTTGTATGTAACCTGAGTGTTTCGAACTTGACACTGGAGCTTAAACAAAGGAGTTAGAGAGAATGAACCATCTGTTGAGACAGGTGACAGCTGTTTTGCTCAATTTTCTGACAAAAGACATACAACCCAAGCAGCTGATTCTAGCAGTGACAGTGAGCCAACCTCTCGACGAGAAAAGGCAAATACGTGAGAAGTGACAGAAGTCAAGCATCGGAGCCAATTTTAAATTAAACTCCCACCACGAGCTGGAGATTATATAAACTAGCCCGGTAAATGTGATAAATACTCAGAAATTTGTTACATTAACCAAGTTTAGTTGGCGATTATGAATAATCGCCAGAAAATATATGTATTAGCCGGATTAATCACTTTTACCGCAACGTATATCTAGGGGTAACGCACAGAACCGAAATACTTTTCAGGATGTACGACAGTCTTTTTGAGATTTGAGATTTTAATTTTGAATTTCAGGACCGGTTTCAGAATTTAAAGAATCATTTTATTAAACAGAATCTACCGCCATCACCATGGACCACAATCTCTTCAATGAATACGTTGGCAATGTCCTCTTCCTGACTTCAGGATAAAATGTTTCTTTTAATTTTCTCTTTTCTGTTTTTTAATTTTCTTTAGGATCTAACCCAAATGAAACCCAAAAAAAAGACCCAGTCCACTCCCGGAAGGAGTTCTGACACCGGAAATAAAAATAAATCAAGAGAAATCCCTCAACTTCCAACCGCAAGGCACAAAAAAAGGGCCCAAAAAATAAATCTTCGTTTGGTTTATGACCAGAAGCTAATGAAATGTTTTACTTTGTGTCTTTTTTTTTCTTCTTCTTTTCTTCACGCCACTCACAACCACTTCCTCCTCCTCCTCCTCCTTCTCCCGCCACTGACTCCATCTTCTCTTCTTTTTATTTATTTCACTTCTTGTTTGACTTTCTCTTTTTCCGCTTCCCCGAAACAACCTTTCCCTCCCGCCCCTTTCGTTGAAAAGAGAAAAGGTTAGACACAAACTCCTGACGGCACGTTACCTTTTAGTTATTTATTGCTCTATGCATACTGTATGGGGATTTTTAGTTTCTGTATGTGTACGGTCCTTACCGGTAATAGTGATTAACACGAAAGCAAGTAATAAAGTGATAGAAGATACGCGTCTGAGCAAAATTGTATCATAAATTCTCTATTCTATAGAAGATTTTATAAACTGGCCGGTAAGTTTGATAAACATTGATTAATCCGTAATTTTTAGCAAGTGTATGTAAATGATTTTCGGGAGTTGTACACAGGATGGACCATTTTAATGTCTCCAGTCGAATTTCTCGAAAACAACGAGTGTTAACAAAAATTTTTTTAACTTAGTTCCTGGGATGCAAAGAAGACAGATTAGCTAGTGATCTTGATTTGACCTTGAATGCACTGTTCAAGGTCAATTCAAGGTCAACTTTGTTTTTTAAGTGGCAACCTTTATTTTTAATTGCAGATTCGAAAAGAACAGAAATTCTATTCCCAGGTGATGTAGCATAGTTGTGGTTTGACTAATGCTCAAGGTCATTTGAAGGTCAAATTCATTGACTTTCACTTATCTTTCCACTTCAGTGACCAGGCAATGGTACTATTTAGTGACAAATATTTCAGAAAATTTTCTCAGTTCCAAGAGAGTTACATTCTCATACCCTTGACCTTTTCCTTAAATGTCAAATTCAAGGTCAAACCAAGGTCAAATTTAATTTTTTAAATAAAACGCACATTTTTGATTGGAGATTCAGAAAAACAGAAAACTCTACGTTCAAATGACACCAGTGATAGTCAAAAGTTGACCTTGACGTGACCTTGTACGCAATCAATCTAGGTCACTACAATTTGTCTCTCTTGCAGCTATGTCAAAAAAAATTTTTTTGGTAACTGCACTAGTTTCAGAAAAATTTGACTGGGAAGAATAAAATGGTTCACCCTGTATAATTCCCGGAAATTATTAATTTGATAAATATTTATCACACTTACCGGCGAGTTTATAAAATCTCCAGCTCATAAAGAGATATTTATGGTAAAATTTTGCTGAGATGCTTGTGATCTTCTACCACTTTCTCATTTATGGTAATCGTCTGGAGACATTAAAACGGTCTCCTCCGTATAGTTATATGGTATATTGGTTAACACTTATCTTATGTGTTTGATATCTTAATTCTGGGTGCCTAAATTTATTTTATATTATTTTCTTAATTTATGTATTGATGGCTTAGTTTGTGTTATTGAATTTTACTTAACTGTTTATTTAGTTATCTTGCTTAGGTTCTTGCTAAAGTGTATGTATAGGCGAACATTACAACACCTGAGAAGGGTAAGGGATGAAATATACAGTATATATTATTATGAGCTGCGAGAGGGCCTGTATAATGGTCAAGTGCCAGACTATGAAGTTATAGTCGCTAGTTCATATCATCCTTATGTGTCCTGGGTTATGGCAAAAAGGGTCAAAACGGTATTAAAACTCCCGCAACATATACTATAACTATATTATAATATGTTGACCAGAATAAAACCGTTCGGCTGGGAGTTCCCATAGAATCCATCTCAAAACTCATTCAGGGAGACAAATTTCGAAACAGAAAATGAAATTCCTGTCCTATCTTTCCCAAAAATAAAAAGGAAAAAGGTGGAAGAAAACAATTCCAACGAACGTCTGCAGAGCTACCGAACGGGAGAAGGAAGACAGAACACGGAAGATGAGAAAACCAATAAGGCAAGAAAGCGTAAAAAATGTCTTTTTCCCTCCTTTTTCCCGCACCCGAGGCACAACCACCGTTAATAATACAATTTTAAACAGAGCCAAAAAAAAAGGGAAAGGAAGAAAGAAAGAAAGCGGAAGAGGCGGAGCTTACATGAACAAAGAAACATATTACCAACATTACAAATGTAAAAGGAAAAGGGAAAAAGGAACCGCTGAAAGTTAAATAACAATTAAAAATGGAAACAGTGAAGAAAACCTTTTTCCCACGTTAATTTCCTTTTTTCTCCTCTTTTTTTATATATATAATTTCGCCGGAGCTTTCTAGAGGCAGAGGAAAAGAGAATTTTATAAAAAAAGGAGCTTTCGAGAATTTAAGAGAAATATCGTTTAGCCGGAAGACGAAATACGAAGGGCGGGAAATGGAAAGGAAGAAAGTGAAGAAGACGACGAATAATCAAAATTCTCCGTCTGTCGTTGCTAAATCACTTTTTTTGACTTTCGGTTGAGCGATTTGTGGCGTCTAGGGAACTTTGGTTGGAGGAGGAGGAGGTGGTTGGGAAATTGTGGTTTTGACGTTTTCCTTCCTCACCCCCAAAAGTCCTGGAAGCAGAGGACGATTCCTTCTCTTCCTTTTGCTCTCCTGTCCTTCTCTACCATTTCCTCTTCGGGAAATAAGAAAATCGCGTGGAAAATTCGGGAAACTAGAGTGAAGGACCAGTAGTTGAATGTAGAGTTTGGATGGAACGGGGGTAGATGGGAATGGATCGTTTTGAAAATTCGGGGAGATGGAGCGAAAATTCAGTTGCTCGATTTTGTGGAAATTTTTTTTCATTTTGATTGTGTGCGTGTGGCGTGTGTTCGTTTTTGTTTTGTTTTTCGTTTTTGTGTTCATTTGCCCGTTTTGATGGAAGAGAAAAAAGAGATATTACAATGTTGGATGTGGAAAAGGGAGTGGGAGTCGAGATGGAGGAGGAGTGGAGAGGAAAAGAATTTTTCTTCTGCCTCAACTTGCCAAATCAGAACCATCGAATTCGTTGGTTTTCATAGGTCTGACAGTTTTCCACAATTGTATGTATTATAAAACCCTTTTCGGTGGCTGCAGTGAGGCGCTGGTGTTCTGACTTGAACCCTATGATCGTGAGTTCGAATCCTCTTCTCGCATCCTGTTTGTAGTGGGTGTAGAATCTAGTAGAATTCGACTTAAAGCTCAGTTTTGTCGATAAATGATTTGATGATAAGGATTTGGAGATAAAGTTCTTACATAACAACAATCAAAATCCGCGATTTGGTGTAAATGACTTCTCATCCAACAAAGCCTTCTTCCTCTCCTCCCGTGTATCCCACCCCCATACCCTTTGGTGAACAAGAATGTAGCGGAAATCCAAGCTCACGTACAGCTTCCAATCGGATTCGCTTCCACAAAAGCTCCGCTTAAACCTTTTCCGATCAAAATTTAAAAATAAAGAAAAAAAGGAAAAACCGACAAAAACAAGATTTGCAGATTCGAATGTGACTTTTAATCTAAGCTAAGCTCGAACGAGTTAGTTAATTCCCAAACGGATTAAATTCCTTAATCTTCTTCAATTCGATTAATCCGATTTCTTCTGATTGACTGACGACGAATTTAAACTTCCATCGCTGAACTCCTTCACTCCCTCCTCCCATCTCCTTTTGTGTTCTTCGTCGTTTTTTACCAATCCGAGAGCTGGGATTGGTGCTCGAAGAGGTAAACGGTTGAGAGTTAAGGTGGAAAGGAGTGAGGAAGGGATGAAAGGCAACGAACTAATCCTCCCCAGGATCGCAACCGTTTAAATCCTCAATTTACAATTTAATTACAAAGATTTTGACGGAATCCTGAATTCGAAAGCTTCCTTCAAAGGCTTTACTCCTCCTCCTCCCATCAAGAAGTGGCGGCTCTTTCAAAAACAACAACCGGAAACGGAAGGGGCTGGGGTAAAAGTGGGCGGAAATGGTTTTACCAAAGCTCGTGGAAAAACCTTTTTTGTATCTCATCCTGGAGTTGTTTCTTTCACGTCGGAGTTTTCATAATTTCAAGGGTGTGTGCATAAGGATGAGGAAGAAGAGAGGAAGAGAGAGAAATCACTTTAATAAAAAGGGTGGAGCCTTTACTGTTATGAAATTATTTTAATGATTTAAATCCGGAAAACTCAAAACGCGAATTTAGAAACAAAATTTGTTATGGGATTATTCGAGGAAAAGCCTGATACTGAGAGGAGAATGAAAACTGAGATTTGAGGAAAAGTCTCAAATCTTCTACCGCTTTTCCATTGTTCCTGTTTTTTCCGCCTCCTTCTTCTGTCTCTCTTACATCTTAGCTTTATCCTTCATCCCCCCTCCTTCTAATTTACCTATTCCTCGAGCTCTTAATGCTTCCTTCTTTAATCATTTCGCAATCTGAAGAGCCAGGAGGAGAAGATCCATTCGTATTTGGAAGGATTTTAGTTTAGTTTCCATCTCTCCCTCCCCATTTTCCTTAATCCGTCAGCTATAATTCCTTTGCCGTTGTTTAGTCAAAAGACAAAGTTTCCTTCTCTGTTGGAAGGAATTTTCCTCGAGTTGTTTATTGGGTGTGAAGACAAAAAAGACCATCGAGTTGGTGGTTGTTTGCTTATTTATCTGTATAGTGAAAGCTTCGTGTTGCTGTTTTCACCGTTGGAAGGTTCAGTATATTAATATAATTCGCTGTTGTAGTGGTTGGTTAGTTAGTACACGTGCCAGTGTGGCTTTTATTCAGTCTATATTTGTGGTTTCTGTATTGGCGACAAATTTATGGGTCATATTCCTCGCGACAAGGCACCGGAAGGCACTTTTACTGTATATTCAAAATGCTGTCATCTTCACCTAACTATACTTGAAGGTTTGTATTCCTTTGTGGTGTCTAAGGAGTCATCTTGCTGCTCCAGAACATCTATTTCAGTTAGTCCAACACCATTTTGATTGTTTTTTATGTTTTAAAGATTTGACAGTGTTCAGGTTCCCCTAAGCAATTGATTTCTGTTGACTGATTGACTCTGATGACTGTTTTTTATTACTACGGAAAACTTCGTGGCTCAAAAGCCTAAGAAAATGGTTCGATAGGACATCCGCGGCCCTGTTTCGAGTGGCATCATCCAAGGTCGCCATAGCCATGTTGATTGCCAACCTTCGACGCGGAGACGGCATATAATGGTGATAATGACCGTAAAAGGACTCTTGAAACAGTTTCACAGCTCGGTTTAGAGACGGGTGTTTGGACAGTTGGTTCTATGACCAACCAGTTGAGTCTTCCATGAAACACCTGAATCTAAACCTTTTTGAGGTTATACGCACATACCATTTATGTGAATAGGTTACTGGGCTCTGGAAATCTTTGAGATTTGCATTACTTTCTTTTCAAGCGATTTTCTTTAACTGAACGGGCTGAACTGGAAAACAACACCATTCTATCAGATTCTTCGCTTTAATACTAGATATATATAATGACTAGATCAAGATAAGACAGGAAACAGTGACTATTGAATCGTAAAACAAAAGTACAATGAGAGCCGAAACAATTGCTTATATATATGGTTCTCAAGGGAGGTCTTTAGTGTGACGGTCATGTGCCAGACTAAGAAGTTATAGTCGCTAGTTGAAATCTTCTGTTATACCCAAAAGGGCTTATTAAAACTCAGTTATAACTATAACTATAACTATCATACGGCTCTCAAAGTCCAGTAATTTGCTTTGGACACGTCAAAGAACACTGTTTTCGCGTACTTATTGGATACACAAACTCATCGGTGAACGACACGAAAAGTGTTTTTATGACGCGGAAAGACTTTGATAAAGGGCTTTAAATTTGCTCTGACACACCCTGTAATACAAGCTCATAAAAAAAAAATTTCGAAGAAAAGCGCGAGAATATAATTCGAAGAACTAATAAAACTCGCGTTTACAGCTTCCAGCAAACTTTTTCTATACTTTCCAAACTTCGTTTCTCTTCCCCCCTCCCTTTACGTCCCTTCTCTTCTTCCATCTTCTACTCCTCTTCCCTTTCTTTCGAAATTTATTTTAAAATAAAATTAAACGAGGTCTTAAAAAAATTTAACAAAAAAAAATTATTAGGCCGCTATAAAAAAATCAAATATCGAAAGAATGCGAGAGAAGGCAAAAAGAAATAGGAAGAGAGAGAGAGAGAGAGAGGAAGGGAAGATGATTCTTGGATAAAAGTCAAGATAGAGAAGCGTAAAATTTCAAGCTTGAAAACTTTTCGCGACACATAAAATTATGGAAAAAGGAAAATGTGAAAAAAAGTCGCCAAAAGGAAATTGAAAATACATTCTGCTGTTGGGATTTTCTTCTCCTTCATATGCTGGGGAGACAGACCGATAGGAATGTGGGATTCTTCCTGAGAGACGGTGGTAGACATCATTTATGTGACGGATGTGTCAGAGGTTGAACGATAAAAATGAACACGTGTGTGACTGCAGCAATATATTCAGTGCTCTAGTGCCGATATATAAGAGATTCCCAAACTTTTGGTGTCGTGGACCCGTTGCCATGTTTTTTGGTTTTGGGTAGACCCCTTTTACCTGATTTTGATTTTTGTAAATTTCTCACTGTGGTGAACTACATTTTTTACTTCATAGGTACTTTTATAGATAATGTGTATGTCTTTATATTATAAGATAGTATAATGTAACTAAATAGGTACTATCAGTGTATGTTGAGATCCACTATCGTGAGCCCCCATTTTCATTTCATGGACCCCAAAATTTTTTTTGGCTGATGTAGACCCCTTGCTGATTGTTATAAACCCCTGTGGGTCGATATGGACCACTTTGGGAATCACTGCTTTAGACTGTACCTCCAGTCACATCTGGTTATCCAAATCCTAGGCTTGGGGTTGTGACACAGATCAGTTCTCCAGCTATAAAGCCTTCTTTAAAGCTTTCCCTCATAAACTCCCGACTTTCTCTCATAAATAATGCACAGTTTAGTGAAGATGTCGTTTCAAAAACAATACACACTGTCTTCAGTGATTCATTTCATAAATAATGCACATTTACAACTCAAAAGAAGTGACACTTACATAGGTTGTTGGTATTTTCGTTATGATTCAAGCTTTTTCAATGTACACTACAGAATTTAGGATTTTGAGTGATGGTGACAGTTGTAATTGTAGTTGAAGGAAGAATTTCTTGTACATAATGTCTCGCTTAGTGACAAGTGGCAGTTAGTGCAGGGCAAAAAGAGACTAGTAGTGACTAAAACTGACTAACAGTTTTTACTTTCAAAACTGTAGTGGGAGGCTGTTGGTTGAGTGATACAACCACTACACTTGCGAAGTAATAGTTCAAACCACCACCCAAATCCCGTTATACTTATAGCTTAAAGACGGGATTAAAACCCATCTATAACTATAACTAATAATATAGGGAATACAGTCGATAAAAATTTAGAATCATGGCGAGATTCAAATCTCCTTCCAGCTAAAAATTTGGAGATAAAAAATTCTAATAAAATGATAAACCCCAGAAAAATGTTAAAACAAAGTTATGGTGTCATAAAAGAGGACCGAAGGAGACCAAAAGAAACCGACTGTATCCGGGCAAAAAAATCAGTAATATCACGACTTTTGAATTGGATTAGTTCCAGCTTCGCCATTTTTAGGGAGGAAAGTCATAACCCCCTCAACCTCCCCAAAAGGCGAACGAATCGTTTGTTAAGTTCTTTTACGACTCGAGAACAAAACGATAAAAATGACGTGAAACGCGCGCAAAAAAAGTGTTTCTAATGGGTGTCATCCGAATTGAATCAAATATTAGAACAGAAGAAGAAGAGAAGGCGGCGGTGGTGGGATGGAGAGAAGAAAGAACCGTATTGTTGGAAAATGAGGTCAAATAAGACAGCGGAAGGATCTAGTTGGGACTGATGTGAAGGAAGAAAAAAAGCGAGAGTGAGGAAGAGAAATGGGAAGAAGATTGGATTTCGACGAGGAGTAGATGTCGTCGGAAGAAGAGATAATTTCTAAACCCTTTCGTCCTCTCCTCCTTCTCTTCTCTCCTCTTATTTTAATTTGATTTTTACTTATCCCCTCCGGTTTCTCGAATTTTCGGTTATTTCCTTCTCTCTCTATCTCCCGTGACACCTCATTCTCCTATCACTCACCAATTGTCTCCCTCGTATGGTCTTGCCAACATCCAAATGGACTATTTGAAAGTATGACTTTAAATTGACCAATTTTCCAAAGGAGTGAGGGCAGGCAAAGTGGAGGTCAAAATTCCTCGACCACACTTTCTCAGAATAGTGGCAGATAGCCAAATAATCCCTTTTCCAAATTTAATGCCTTCTCTCATTTTATTATTATTTAACTGTCGGCTAGGTCATAAAATAAAACACACAAAAAAAATTCTTTAAATAAATTATCGCGGATACAAATCCTGGTTCTATTCCTCAGACAAAAAAAATTTTTTTTGCTGTCGTATTGGGACGAAACTCTCTCTTTAAAAGTCCGCCTCATTACGATTATTAGCTCTCATCCCTATCCTCCAATTTTTTTATTGTCTTCTGAGACGTTCGATAGCCCCCACCACCTTCTACCTCCTCCTTCTCCCCTCGGGGGACTCCTAAAATAAAAATTTCGGGGAAGATTGCCAGAGAGCCCAAATCACCATAAAATGGGATCAATCGGGTCATTACTCGGAATTACGTTTTTTGTAAGTTGCCCCGGAAAAAAAACTCGGAGTTTCCCATTTCGAAAGAGATAAATTAGATTTTGTAGTGCTCAAGCACAACTCACTCTCCACCCCCCCCCTTCGGCTCCGCTATTCCTCCCTGCGGAGGAATTTTCCGGTGAAAATTTCCCTGCGATTTATTTCAACCCCACTCAACCACCCGCTTCTGTTTTGGATCTGCATCATTCGTTCAAAAGGTCTTTCTGATTAGGTTTACAATTTTGATGTGCCTTTTACTATAAAATGGACGAAAGGTTGCTGGGATGAAGGAGATGAGGTGTTGAGAACAATGAAGATGTCCATTCTTTAGGTGGAGATGGGTTTTATAGTAATAAAGAACGCATCCAACCAATCACAGACTTGATTTGTCATAGAAATAACAAGTAT
This sequence comes from Columbicola columbae, assembly GCA_016920875.1. NCBI lineage: Eukaryota > Metazoa > Arthropoda > Insecta > Psocodea > Philopteridae > Columbicola > Columbicola columbae. The sequence continues at coordinate 12,784,508 of JADMLL010000004.1, read as the reverse complement.
AAGTAATCCCTGCGGCTATTTCCTCTTTATCTAACTGACTCATGAGTAGAAACGTGAGAGAAGAGGAAAAACTTTTCCTAGACAAGCACACAAAGAAGCAGGTCCAGAAAAATGAAGAAAAAGATTTGACAAACTTAAAAATTTTTGGGCCATTATCTATAGATAAGGATACCAATTTGACTTCTCCCACCTATTTCCAGGTATTAACATGACAGTATAACTGTTTCTATAAAAACCTTACCCAACCTATTACAGATTGTAAAGGTTTTTCAACTATGATAGACTTAGTGTTCCATGGAATAAGAGTTTGACAACTGAACACTGATGAAAGGAGAAACGACCATAATTAGAAAGAAACCAGAAAGTGACATGAAAACAGGAAGAAGGTAAAGAAAAATTAACAATAAATTATAGTGAGGAAATACAAAACAAAACAGAGAGGAGAAGAAAGTCACAAAACAAAAGAAAGGACCAAAAAAGGACCAACAGGAGTAGATAAGTAGGCTAAACGAAAGAAAAGACGAACCTTCAACTTCATCCTGGAAACAAATCCTCCTCCTCCTTCCCCTCCGGTAAAGATTTTCAAATGAATCAAACGTTTACGACTTTCCATCGACCTTATCTACCTTTTATCTATTTCTATCAATCTCCTTTCCCGTCTGTCCCAAACCGCTTTCATCTCCACTTCCGCTCTCCCAACAAATTTCAACTTTTCCCAAACCTTTTTTCTTCCTTCCTTCTTTCCTTTCTCAGTTTCGCGGGGAAGGGAGAGGGGGAGACCTGTTTAACATTTTCTCAAAAGATAAAAGTCTTCGTTGACGAAAAATCTCAAAGAGAACTCGTTTAACCGGAAACGAATGCTCGGAAAAGCGTTCACGAGCGTTAAATCAAAGGAAGTTCTAAAACGCTTTTCTCGACTTTTCCGCCATGAGCCTGAGCCAAAGAATGAAGAATGGAGGGAGAGGAAAATTTTTTTTCCTCCTTCCTTCCTACCCTCCCTCCCGGGCGAAACTCGAAATTGGGTTTCTCCTGCTTGGATTATATCCTGTTTCCGTTTTAATAACTTTCCCCGTTTCCGTCGGGTTTACTTCCTTATCCGGTCAAACGAATTTTTCCTTTTTATCTACGTGACGTTAAAAAAATTCTATTGTTCAAGTGAAGAAATGTGGGGTTGTTTAAAACGGTTTTGGCAAGATAATCAAACTTTTATCTACGTTATGACTCAGATAATTCTAATATATAGTCTAATATATAATATAACATGAAATAGACTCGTTAAGGTACGCCAAATGGTGAGCAAACTCTCTTTCTTTCCCGGGTGAAGTTGGTTTCTGTTTTATTTATGTTGTCAGTCTATTATCTATCTATCTATCTATTTATCTAGCTTCTTTTTTTTGGTTGCAACAGTTTCCCAGAAATGGATTTTCCAAAGTTGTTTGTATTGTTTGTGTTAACTCTTCCTGGGGGAAAAAACCAAAGAACGAGATCAATTGACAGAAAGAGAAGATGGAGGATAAAGGGAAGAGGAAGAGGAGGAGGAAGAAGAGGAAGTGGAGAGAGCGTGGGAGGAGAAAGCCGTTTCCGTGATATGAATCCCGGATGGAAGAATTTTAATATCCGAAATTCTTGAGCGTCGGAGTCCTAATGACGAAGAAAACTTCCAAGTTGAGGAAAATCTCTTTTTTTTTGTTGTAGTTAACCTTTTGCCCTTCCCATTCGCGGTGGTGGTAGTAGAAGAAGAAGAGGTAGAAGAAACCGGAAAAGGCTTTTCTCAGCTTCTCTTACCCCAAAAGAAAAGGAAAAACCGATTTTCGTCACTCTCTTCAAAAAGGATTTCTCGTTTTTAATTAGGATGATTTGACGTCTGTTGAACTCTGTCAAAAATTTAAAATGAAGATCGTGTTCTTCCGTTTCCGGTTTAGGGATTAAAGCGGAAAGGAAGGAAGGGGAGGAGAGTGGTGGACCTATCACCTAACACTCTGAGAATGAATTTTGAAATGAAATTTTTCTACATGACGGATTTCAAGTTGGTACCGAACAGTCAGCTGCTGTAATCAAGAAGCCGAAGTTCAATTGTGGTATTGAATAATGTATAATATTGTAGTATATAATCTGTTTTTAGTATAAATAGGATTTTCAGGTGTAGATGTAGGAAACAATGACACAATACCAGTTGTTTGTGAAGATTAGACCGAAACCTATAGAGTGGGTGTTTATGGGTTGTTAAACATGACCCAGAATGCTCGCCATTTTTTAAAAAGTAAATAAGTTATAGACTATAAACTATAACGTTATATTATACTAACTGTCGGATGTACAGACAAAGCACACGAATTCCGCATGGAAGTAAATTTGATGGAATTATCTGCAAGACTATATACAAAAATAGCACGGAAGTTTCGATACCGTTTGAGTTAGTTCCGACAGGTTTTACTGTACCGACTGACTGTAGGTATTGTCTTCCATTATTTATATACTGTGCAGAACCAACTCAACTGAATCCTCAACTCCTCCTACAACCCCAGATACAAGGAGAGGATGCTCCCGGGCATACCACTCTACTTGTGCAAGCCAGGGCACAACTTCAGAAGAATGAAGGAAGTGGCAAGACGAAGGTGTCAGAGACTGGTATAACAAGATCGTGATTCTTTGTAAACTGATGGTATACTCTTTTTCAAGCCGGAAGGCGAAAAATATATTATATATTATATTATATACTGTGTGTACAATATTTCTGACCAGTTGTCTTTATACAAGTTTCTGTAAGTCTTTGTGACTTGTTTGCTACAAGCCCGAGCATGTTGTCTTGGTCTCCACACAAACTTTTCACGATTTCTTATATACAGAGTTACAGGATTTAATTTTGGGTTGGTTAACCTGTAACCTTGAGGTCCTGGAACTTTTTTAGGACAAAACTATCCACATCCTTGACGAAACCCTTTGTTCTTAAGTACATCCCTCTGTGTAAGAAGAAATCGATGGGTTTTGTCTAAAATCCTCCTCCAGACTGACTAAACCGACATAAACTACTCTACTTTACGACTCCACTTCCGGATCCTCTCCTCCTAGACTCCCACTTCACCTGATGTAAGTATTACTTTCCCTTTATACTATCTCCACTTTCTCTCTCCTCCTTCTTGTCTATCAAATCACTCTCCTTCTCCAGGGCTAAGACACTCATTTCTTTAAAAACAACCCCTAAAGACCTACCAAGTACTATATGACTCATACTTAGAGATAGGTGACGGTTAGTACGGCTAAATATAAACCAAAACTAATGGAACTCAGTTCTCACAGATAAATTCGTTCTGGTGTCTCGAACCGGTGGCGATGTGCGTTCTGTTTCCATTCCCACCCCCTCACCACTTTCAACCACAACTCCAACCCCTTCCTCACCCTCTCACAAATAGTAGAAATATATAAATTATTTGTTATTTATTTTGGAAAGAATCGTTAACAATATTGATGTTATAAATATATTGATATTGACATGTACAATAAATAAGATTTATCGATTTCGATGGCGGAACTTTTTTTCTCCTCCTTCTCTGGAGAGGAGGAGGAAGAGAGAGAGAGAAGTGCAAGGTCGATGAGGAGAGGTAGTAGAGGAGGAGGAAGAGATGGAGGCCTGATTTTTCTTTTGCCGACAATAAATCAAAATAAAACTAAAGAAAAATTGGACGTAGGCAGTTGGATCCTATTAATAAATTGAGCTTTTTTGAGCTTTTTCGGAGGTAGCTTAGAGGGAAGGAGCTGCTGGAGGGAGGTATTTGTCGACCGAAAATTCATTTTTACTTGTCTTGTTCTATTTCTCTTCTTATTTCTCATCTATTTTGAAAAGACAAGACAGAATGAGGAGATGAAGGGGGTATTTTCCACTCTCCTTTTGTTGACGTTGAGTTTTTCGGTGAGGTTCCACTGCTGTGCTGTTGGTTCCTGCTCCCCTTTTTTATCTCCTTGTTGTTGTTTTTTTAGAGGCTGCTATGTGCTATGTCTTTCCTCATCTAAGATGAGAATTAAACTTGAGCTTTTAGCGTCTTGTCGTGACCTTTAAATTTTTTGATAAAGTTCTGTTGTGCTGTTGGGTTTTGGTTTTGTTTGGAGTTTTATGACTACCTCTTGCTGCTCTACTTTCTTTGTGCTTTGATTTGTCTTGTTTCTTCCAACAGTTTGGTCTGTTTTTGTTGTTTCACTCTTCTTTATTGCTCTTTCATTGTTCCGTGTGTTCTGGGTGTTTTCTTTGGCTTTGTTCTTCAACAAAAATTTTTCAAAAGACAATCATAACGCAAAAGATTTCAGAGAACCTCGACGGGATTCTACAGAGCCAAATTTCGAAATATTTTCTTTTTGCCCCGTAAAGCTTTGTAATTCCGTCGACTTTCATTCGTTTCCGGTTTCTCTTTCGTCATTCCATCTTCCTAACATGTGAATCCCTTTCTTGTTTCTTGCCTCGGAGAGCTTTTGAGAGCTTTTTGTAATTCTATTTTCTTTTTGTTGCTGTGAATGAAGCTTGACGTCACGTTTCTTATTGTTCCTTCTCTTCACTCTCTCCACCTACTTCCTCTCTCTCTCTCTGTATTCCATCGTCTTCCATAATCTTAAAACTTGCATAAAAAGGAACATAAAAAGAAAATACAGAAAAGAAGTAAAAAATTTTAATACCTTAAAATAATGTCAATAAAACTGAGTTATCGTCGTACACGCGAGAGCGAAAGGTGGAAGTTGGAGGAATGGAAGAAGAGGAGGAAGAGGAGGAGAGAAGAGGCGGTAGTGGCAAAACAACGAACAAACGGAGAGGAGGGAGGAGGGAATAAAGGAGCATCTTAATCGATATCGAAAGCTTAATGCACTTCTTGAAGGAAATTTATCGAAGCTGACGTTTACCGGGGAAAGCGGCAGCAGGAGTGGGGGTTTTAATGGTGAAAGCGAGAGAGGGAAACTCGGAAAGCTTTGCATCGTCGTCGTCATCGTCATCTCCTTTGAAGCTTTCGGTCGAGGTTCGTTGCGCCTGAAACCTCGAACCAAAACTGGAGAGAAGTCGGTCAAAAGCTCTCCCTTTGACCCCGTTTTGATTGTTGTCTTTTCTCGTTTGGACGGTTTAAGGTGGAAAAGAGATTTTTGGGGATGACGTCACAGTGTAAACTGAAAGAACGTAGATTTGACCAGGAAGGTTGTTGAAACAGAATTCGATTCCTCCGCGAAAAAATTCTTCCGCTTTATCCAAAAAAAAATCTTCTCAAGCTGTCGATGAAGGAACGGGAAAACCGGAAGTAACTAACGATCTCATATTTTCCAGACGTTTTATCGAATCCCTCCTCACCTCCTACCACCACCTAAAAGGTTTTTTATCTTCTCCAGTCGACCTAATTTTACGGATGAATTGAAAATGGAGAAGAAGGGAGGAGAGGAACTGGGTGAGCGAGGAGGGTTGTTTAAACAGGAAAGCGATTTTCATTAGGTTGGAAGGTGAAGGTGGAGGAGGAAGAGAGGCTGAGGGAGGAAGTCATTCGTATAAAACACCAATCGAATGCACAAGTGTTTAAAACGGAATTGATAAGGGTGGAAGTTTAAATCTTTTTCAGAATCTGACAAATGGATGATAAGGCAACCGAAATGACGTTCAAACCGTTCGTTCGTTCGCTCGTTCGTTTCCCTCTCTCTTCCTCCTCTCTCCCTCCTTTTCCTTCCTCACTCACAATTTCCCAAATCGGTCTCATTAAGGTGGATTATTTGGTAGAGACTCGATTTTTAGACAATCGAATAGCGAAACGTTGCTTTTGGTTTTTGAGAAGGTTTATTCCACCTTTTTGGGTTTTGGTCTTAACCTACCGCATGGGTCAATTGACCGGTTGTTTGATTTTTCTGTGCTTGGAGTAGAAAAGTCTAGAAACTCGGTTTTGAGATTGCGAAATGAAATAGTTTTGCTCATTCTCATCGACAAGTGTGTTCTCACGTCAATTGTCCAACAGGTAACAATACGCCTGACACCTGTGCATTCTTTATGAAATGAGTGGTTTATGAAAGTGTGCAATATTTTTGAAATAATCACCTCAACAAGATTTTTCTTTCCCATCTAGAAGCATCTTCAGTGCTGAAGGCTTGGTTTCTAAATAGTTTAAACCAATTAAGATGCCTCTAAGTGTGAAAGAAGATTTGACGCCGCGTACCGCGTCAAAGTTATACACTACTAACAGCAACAGCAGCGAAGATCTTAATATTCATCTCTCACTTCCGGTTGTTGAGTAACAATTGTTAGCGCCAAAATATTCCAGCGTTTTGTAATTTAATAGAGACAGCTACAATCTACAGTAACTACAGCAGTGGAGATGATCATTATTCCCGTTTACTTCAGTTCCTAGCTCACTGCCTTGGTATTAAGTCCTCGGATTCTTCATTCGAATTTTAGGCTAAACATTTGGGTTACAACTGACTACATTTGGTCTATGACTTAGGCTAGAAATTAAAGAACTTCAGGTAGAAGATAAAGGCTATGCCATGTATAAATTCGTAAAGCTATCCACTTTTTACTTATAGCCTACCACAACCTGTCAGTTGACCGCTTTTCATTTTTTCAAAACTCATCTCTCACATCTGGTTATTGAGTAACTGTTGTTAGCGTCAAATCATACCCGCGTTTTGTGATTTACCAGAAGAAGCTACAATCTACAGCAACTATAGCTGTTGTGATGATCATTCTTCCGGCCTACTTCCGCTCTAAGCCTTGATATTAAGTCCTTGGATTCTTTATTCGGATTTTAGACTAAACATTCGGGTTACAACTGACTATGTTTGGTCTAGGGCCTTGGTACTCAAGCTTTTTCCTTCCCGGGCCACTATTGTGACCATTGCAACTGGGCACACGACTTACCAAAAAAAAGTTTTTACCAGTCTGGTTTTCGAGTATACAGTCCACCCTCAGGGCATCATCTGCATATGTTTCATGTCAATCTGTTTCTGTATGTATTTTCTGTATATTCCTTCATAAAGATATGTTGAGGCAAACAATGTTGCCAGTTTCTGAGCACAGGCCAGAACATTTTTGTACTGGTCAGGTGCTATAGTTCAGACTTAATGAGCAATCGATCTTTCACAAATTTTCTCACAATCTGGGCCACCGAGCCTCTCAGTAGAGCTTGGTGGGCCGCAGTTTGAGTACCATAGGTCTAGGGATTAGGTTAAAAATTAACAACTTAACCGGAAGTGAAGTTGTAAAAACAATCAAACACCCAAATACTATAACAAAGACAAGAACATCCGAAGTGGAGGATCGTGTGTCCCAAGTCTGTACTACAGCACAAACACCGAACACAATTTTTGTTTCTTAAAATCCGTTCTCTAGTAATTATGGAGAACTTTTATTGAAGTTGAAAGGGACCGTAGACTTATCTGATCCATTTTTTTTGTTATATTATATTCCTTGCCTACGGCCCTAAATTTCATTTCTTTTTTCTCTGTAATTTATTTATTTCAGATAATTTTAATTCAAAAATTACAATGGAAATGACCAAAAGATTGTTAAAATGATCAACGAGAAAGCCAGAAGGAAGGTTATCATTTGATTTGAACACAAAAATTTTCTTTGTTCCTTCTCTTTGTTCTAATGACACGTTATTATTCTCGCTCTGCGGGGAAATCGTTACTTTCAAATCGGAAATTCGAAAGCTCACCAACAACAATAGAATGGTAAATACGCTCACGATATTTAAGTCTTTACAACAGGAAATCAAGACTCAAGTTATATTAGAGCCGAGAGCTGGGTAGGTCATTGTTACTTTATAAGCCGGAAGTGACCCTTAATCGAATCGAGTTTACAGAATTACGTTCTAATAGTGTTTTACCAATACTTCAAAACTTTGAAGAAGAAGATTAAAGAACCGGAAATGGAATGCGAAACCTTAGCCCTGCAGTACAAGAGATGCAGTGGAGTGATATTAATCGTGATAGGTTGGAAGGATTGTGGCTCTGTGGTTAAAGCAACTAACTTCCGAGGTTATGGTTGAGACTGAAAGCCTTCTACCCGCTTCCGGTTGATAATATTCAAACAGAATTAAATTCGTAATGGGTGTAGTTGAAAACAGGGAGTTGAGACAAGGGAAGAAAAAGAAGAGTGGAGGAAGAAAAGTAGAGAAGAAGAATATAAAAAAAGAAAAGAAAAGAAAAAATGAAAAGGAAGAAAATGAGAGGGAAAGAGAAAAACACAAGAAATAACAGAAAAATTAAGAGAAAGACAGAATCGAAGGGAAAGAGAAGAAGGAAAGGAAAAGATGAGAAGAAAAAGAGAAAAGACAAGAAGATAGAAAAAGAAAAAAGAAAGAAAAATCAAGAAAAAGAAAAAAAGGAAAAGGAGAAAGAAAAAAGAAAAAGAAAGGAAAAGAAGAAAAAGAAAAGAAGGAAAGGAAAAAGAAAAATGGCTGAAAGAAGAAAAAGAAAAAATGAGGAAGAAAAGGAAGAGAAAGACAGAAACGAAAAGAAGAAGAAGAAAATCAACAAACCTCAACAGACCTAAGCCCTCGATGGAATATTTCGTTTCCATTTCGATCAACTTCACAGTTTTTCTTTCCTCCTCCATTTCCGGTTGGAAGACATCTTGGAAAACATAAACACCGGAAAAAAAAGAATTTCGGAAGAAAGAGGATGAGACAGAGAGGAGAAACCGTGAAATCACTGAAATCACCAAGAACGAATCCTCAACCCAAATCCAAACACCGGAAATGAATGATTCAAAACGGATGAGCTAACTCAGACAGTGACCAAGTGTGAAAGAGACAGAACGGGAGACTACGAAAAGTTTCTCTGAAAGCTAATTAATTTCATCAAAATTATCAAAACCTTTCAAAACAACCCGTCTTCTCCTTTGTCTCTTCCGATTTAAAGTAAAACGGAACTGATAATGAGCACTTCCGATTTCAATTTAGTCAAATATCTGAAAAGTGTCGATGAAAACAGGGCAAAGAGTGGATCGGAAGTATTGGTGAAGACGTTTGGAACACACAAAACGAATCACTCCAATCAGTCTTAAACATCTAAATCGATAGTTAAAGTCGGGACAAACTCTAAAAACGAAATAATTCATCTACTTCCGGTTTAGACTGATCCAGGCCACAAAAAATCAGAGGAAGCACCCAAACCTGACATCTCTTCTCCTCTCTCTCTCTGTTCTCTTTTGGAGATAAAATAATGGAGGGAAAACCGCAAAGAGAAGGACGAACAGACTGATTTCATTTAAAACGAATTTAAGTGGAGGGAAAAGGAAGAAAGAGAGGGAAAGGAGAGAGAGAGAGTAGATAAATCTACTTTTATTTTGTTCCAAGAAGAAGAAATTTTCTCCACGCTAATTTTATCCTTTTCCAAATTGGAGAAAGTAAAGAATAGACGACCTGTTGCCATTTTTTTCCTCCCAAACTCATTTTTCCCTTTTTGTCCCATCCGGTCTAAGAAAACGGGTTTCACACATTACGAAGAAACGGCAAACTCTCATCATTCTACATCATCAACACTCTCAGATGGAAAAATCCATCGTGGCTTGAGAAAATTTCCAGGTTTCCTTTCTTCTTCCCCTTCTAACACTTTCCTGTTTTATCTTTTCCTCTCTTATTCGTTTATCTTTGTTATCTACTCTTATCTTCTTCCTCCTCTTCCTCTTGATCAACAGGATCATCCTTTCAGGACTTTTTAAATTTATTTATTAATGAATTTCCTATACAGTGCATTGAAGATACTTAAAATTGTGTGATTAATTATACTATTGTATAACTTATTTATTTAATAGTAGACAATTATATATATAAAATGATGCGGGAGGTCTGTGGTGTAGTGGGTTAAGTGCCAGACTAAGGAGTTATACTAGGGAGTTCACATCCTCCTCCTGTATCCTGTTATACCCAAAAAAGGATGAAAAACAGGATTAAAACTGCACTCAACAGTATATAAAATATGTTACGACAGTCTTATACTTCAATAAAGTGGTAAAGCGTATAACAATTCATATAAAAACCGGAAGTAGTACTTCTACCCTTGTTCATTATTCCCATCCATATTTTATAAGCTCGAGTTTGATTGAAGCCACTAAACCGGCGTTTCCGGAAATTTCAGTTAATATTCTTCCACACAGAAACCCCAAAAATTTTGAAAAAGGAGAAAAATGGATTTTTCAAATTCTCAAAAATAAAAGAGAAAAATTTTATTTCATTCCTCCCCAAAAAAAAAGGTTTTCCGGTAGTATCTATATCGCAGAAAGGTGAAGGGATCGTCGAAGAAGAAAAGGGAAAAACCTTGGGCGAGATTTTAATTTCAGATTAAATTGTTTCCCACACGAAGAAAGTGATATAAAAAAAGAGAGAAAAGGAGGGAGGAGGAAGAAGAAGAAGAAAAACAGGAAGAGTTGAATGTGGAGGAACAGAGAGGCAGGAGGAAGAAGAAATGGAATGACTGAAGGAAAAGAAACCAGTAAAAGCTTTGACTTTATTAAATTTTCTTGTGAACACTATTTTAAACGCCTCAACCGGTTTCCAGTCTTTGTTAGCAAAAGCTCCATTAAAAGGACGTTAAATAAGAGAGAGAAGGCGGTGAGGGTCAGAGGGAAGCGGAACGACGTTAAAATGGCGGCCTTTACCGATGCTTTAAACGATTTAGTTTCCAGCGGGGCCCCTTCCCGAAAATTTTGAACTAGTTAGTTTTTTGTTTTTGACAAATGCACTTCTCTTGTATTTTGTAAAGCTCTATTAACTTCCTCCCCGGATTTTCCTCCTCCTCCCCCTCCCGCTCCCTTATTCCTGTTTCTCCTCATTCGTTCCTCATATACACAAATTCGCTTTCTCCTTTCTCTCCAACCTCTCTTTTGACGGTCATACCAAATTTGATATTTATTTTTGGAAGTGAGAGAGGAGGGTAGGATCATGAAACAGAGGGAGGGGGTGTGATATGCTGACTTTGATCAGAGTACATGCTGACTTGCTTTCTCCCAAAAGCTGCAGTTCTTTGGTAGGATATACCAACTACATATCAATTTCGTTTTCGTCTAAAAGCTCTTCAAAGCTTCTTCCTCTTCCTCCTTCCCCCACCCTCTCCTTCATCTTCTTCACATCTTCTTCGAAGGTTTCAAATTCCCGAAAAGGAAGAACATTCGAGAAACCCAAACTTCATCTCCGTCTCTCAACCACATTGAGAGAAGGACGTATCCCCTTGGCAAAGCCACATTCCCTTTGTAGCAGAATCAGGACCAGATTCAGAATGTTCTATCCGCGATCCCCATGGTTTTTTTTTTGTACAATAGTTCTATCCCCCGACCCATCCTCATATTTGTTCGCCTTTCAATTATTCAAATTCCAAACTCATTTTGTATTCTTCTCTGGTGCCACGTTAATTTTGGTGTTTTCTTTGTTCGCTTCAGAAATAGTTTTTCCCCGTTTTGGTTTTTTTCCGGAAGGGAAGGGGAGGGAGAGGATTCCATTAGTTCAATTAAAAACTCTTAACTTTTGTTTCTCTTGATAATTAATTTTGTCTAAAACCACGTCAGTCTTCTTCTGATTGAAAGTAATCTCGCGTGACATGTTCACGAATTTCCCGGTCTTTCATTGTTTCAAAAGGAAATTTCTTTTCACTCGGGAAAATTGAACTTTTTGAAGTCGTGTCATTCCTCTAACCAGACAAAATAAATTAAAATCTCACGTAAGTAGATAATGGAGTAGATAAAACGTTAACAGATAAAAATTTTCAACTCCCTAAGTGGACATTTTAAGTAAAAATAATAAAAATTGACAAGATGAAGTGAGAACAGTGATCTGGCGTCGGTAAATTAATAACATAGCGAACGACACTTCACGTAATCGAGTAAAACGTGTCACTAGAAACGGTAACTTTTCGACACGAAAAATCATTTTCATCTAATCAAACGAAAAAAGCTTATTTTCACGCTCGGACTTTTGACATTTTACCCTGTTCATGAAAGTGGAAACTGGACGTCAAAGTTAATATGTCATGTGAATGTCAAAAGGAAAAAAAATTCCTGGTGCCACGTTATTATAACTCAGAGCATGCTAATTAATTAATTCGTTTGTTTGGTCTCAGTCAGACCAGAAACACACACACAATTTTTTATTCAGGTCACGTTCTTTGTCTTTCCGATGAAATAATTTTTTTGGTAATAATGATTATTCTACTTCCTTCTTGACTCTTTGTCACTGTAATTCCCGCCATTTTGTTTTGTTATGTAAGAGTTTCAGTGCCCCTAACATTAGTTTTCGTAATACTACGTCTCTAAGATCAAGTTTTTGAATAGCGTAAGGAAATTTAGGCATAATAAATTGTCCAAACGTTTTGTTGGCAGCTGAAGACCTTCTCAGTGGAAGGAATATTTGTTTCAACCGAGCTGTAGGAGAATTCCTGTTGGCGAAGCAAGGTCACTAAGCAGTGGTAGAAGTCCAATATTTAATGTCTAAGTGGTTTCACATAATAACTATTCCACATTTTCATGGTAGGCTCATTTCCAGTTTTATTCTAAACTGCCTTGAAACGTTCATTTCATAAGTATTGCACACTGTTCTTGAAGTTTTCTCTCGTAAATATTGCACACCTCCTTAGAGGAATCATTAGATAAATTCATTAAAATCTTTATACCAACTGTTTACTGTTGGTTTCATAAATATTGCACACCCTCATAAAAATTCATTACGTAAACAAAACACTCACATTAACAAGGGTCTGATCTATTTCAAAAATATTGCACACTTTCCTGTAGAACCCAGTTATAAATATTGCACATTTTCATGGGAGTCTCATTTCATACATACTTCACACTGTCTTGAAACATTCATTTCAAAAGTATTGCACACCCTCACCAAGAATTCATTCTTAAACCAAAGAATCTTAACGACGATCATATCTATTTCATAAATATTGCACACTTTCAGAGGAAACTCAGTTTATAAATACTTCACACTGTCTTGTTAAAGTCACTTCATAAATATTGCACACCTCTTAGGAGGATTCAGTTCCTCCAGTTCGGTTTTGTAGTTCTTTTCATATATTTTGCACGCCTCCACAAAGAATTTATTCTATCAACAACGCACACATTTACAACGATGTGATTTATTTCATAAATATTGCACACCACTAACAACAAGTCGTTCAAAATCTACTACACATCTTTCAGACGAATTCATTCCAAAAATATTGCACAGTTTCTTGGATAACAAATTTCAAGGAGGAGCTATATACCCTAGAAAGTGGTAGAGATATTGTAAACCGAGCGGAAGTAAGCAAGTCAAAGTACAACGCTGATTAACCCCACAAAGGGCATAGTTATACAGTTCTATACAGAGATTTTGTTAAACGCTCGAGTGGAAAAGGCCCAACTAACATGAAACGAAAATGGGCTAGAAATCAAACGAAATTTTTTGTTAATGCAAGAGAACGCTCCCTTCACCTCCCATCTGAAAGAGAAAAATGTTTTCAGCAATTCTCAAATGTTATTAAATCTATTAAAAGACAAACAGTAGAGAAGGAAGATAAATGGTAACAGAGAAAAGATAAAAGGATGAAAAATCATCTTGCAAAAGATGAAAAATTTTTGTCCACAAAAAAATGTCTTTTCGCTGCCTGTTCCTAATAAAATGTCTGTTGGGAAGAGACGTGGCATCAGAAACTCAAGTTTTTCTTATTTCTGTGTCGTTTTCCCTCCATCTCTCAGAGATATACTGACGACTGCTTATTGTATTGTTTGTGTTGCCAACTTAAGCATAGATACGTTGAGAAATAATACTCTCAGCTTCACTGATGTAAAATGAAATGAATACTCACAAGAAGTGTGCAGTATTTATGAAATGAATCCTCCCCCTAAAGTGTGCAGTATTTTTGAAATGGTTCTTCCTTGAAGGTGTGCAATATTTATGAAATACAAAAGGTGTACCTTATTAGGTGGGAAGGTTTACAGTATTAATGAAAGAATCTCTCTTGAAAGTGTGCAGTATTTTTGACATGAACGAAAGTGTGCAGTATTTTAAAAGTGTGCAATTTTTGAAATAAACTTCTATAGAAAGTGTGACTCCCGAGCAAACATCTTTCCCCAGAGAATATCTTCAGCTTTAAAAAAAGACGAAACTTCTAACTAAGTTACTAACTACTAACACTAACTCCTAAGTTACCAAATATAATGGTGACAGCCGTGAAAATGTCAAAAGTCACAAGTTATCCGGTACTTGAAACCTTCTTCCTGTCCTCTCTCTTTCTCTCGCCGTGGTGATAGATGATCGATTTCATACGTCGGCCATTTTCTCCGGAAAGTCGGAAAAACAAGTTAATTCCAGAGTTGGGCAAAGTTCAAGAGGAAAGAAAAAGTTTTTCTTCTCTCACAGAAGAAGTGGACTCTTCTCTCCATTAATCAAACCGGTCAGAATTTGCCAGTGCCAGTTGTCAAATTATCGACTTAAGGGGTGGGTTGGGGATGAAGTGAAGGCATTAGCTCGATTGAATTTCAATATGGCGGAATGGAAAAAAGAAAAATGAAAAGGGAGATGGAGAAAAGTGGGAGGAAGAAAAAATTTTTTCCTTTCCTTCCTCTTCTTCTCTTAGACTTTTCGGTTCATTTACAAAACAACTTTTGAACTTTGCTGGAAAAGTTTTTTTTTGTTGTTATTCGAGCTTTTGAAAGTAGACATCCCCCCGCCGCCGCCTCTCTCTTCTTCTCTTCAAACTTCTGCCTCCTTTACCTCCACTTGTCAAGTAAGAAATAAGTTTTTTATTTCAGTCTTCCATTTGTAGACTCAATTTTTTGTTTATGTATTACTGATGTAGAGCTGACTCTGAGCTTTTTGACACAATAAATATTTACTTTCTCAAAGTTGAGGAGGATAAGGTAAGAATCAGAACGAAAAGACAACGATGAAGAGGACACAGACACTCAAACATTGCGTGGACCTACCTTGGGTTTAAGACCTCGAGAAAAGTTCTCGCAACTAGATATAGGCGACATCTTACTCATCATCTTAGAAGAATAGTAAATCCAAAGGAGTCAATTAACCGCTCGTGGTAGGCAGGGCCAGAGTAAATTGTCTGTAAGTTTAATGTTAAATGAATATTTTCAGTGGTTGTGAATCTATTTCCTGTCTTGAAAGCTCTTTTTACTTCCGACCTGTTCGGAAAAATATGGTCGCAATCAGCTAACCGCTACACCAAACGCCTCCCAACTCATGAAAAAGCACATCCAACAAGATATTATAAAAGAACAACAAGAAAAAGTCTGTCTAAAATGCGAAAACTTCAGTATGAGTATGAAAAGTAAGAAGTACTCATATAATAAATTCGAAGAAAGGTCAATTGACCACTTGTGGTAGGAAGGACCAGCCTGAAATGTTTGTAAATTAAGTGTTAAATGAATATTTTCACTTATTTTGAATCTACCTCCGGTCTGGAAAACTCCCTTTACTTCCGGCCTGTTTGAAAGAATGTGACATTTTCAATCTCGCTAACTTTTTGATTTGCTGACTTCCGGTCTTATGTTACTCAAAAGTTACTACCCGTTCATCTCAACATTTTTTGTACAACCTTTGGATTACTTGAAATAGATCAAATATAATTTATGTAAATTAATCAAACGGTGGCCAGACCGACATTACAACCACTACAACAGAACTCTCTCTTGATTAGTGACGTCATTACCGCTGTCCATAACTTTGGGTGCAAATGTTAAGTCCCTGACAATTGCGAGTATTAAATAACTTCTGTAACCTAACTCCAGAAAACTTTTTCACTTCTCGACATAGATAGTATCAAACTGTACTTGCTGACTCATCAAAGAAGTGGCAGATCTTCCAGAACAAGTCCTGGAAATAAAAGACCAACGAACCCGACAAAAACAGTCAAGAAAAAACGACAGCATCTTTGCCTCTCCTCCTTCTTGCAAATGGAGACAAAGAGACAGACATTCATTGAAGACACAAGAGGACGCCACGACGAAGACTTCTGGAAAGTATTGCCTTCCCTGGTGGGTCTTCTGGAACCTCAACAGTAAAAATGGTAAAAAGAAAAACGCTCACCACTAGGGACTACAAATGTGACTGTCAAGAACAACTGTCCTAAACCTAATTAATTGATGAACTTTCTTCACATGAAAATCCTTCTGGGCACAGACTTATTTACGTCAATTAGCCAGAAGCTGAACATGATTCATAGACATAAAGTTTCAGTATAGTTTTTGAACTAGAATAGAGACCTGCTATCGAGCTGTATAGTTTGGTAACGACTATGATACTGTTAAGAAAAAAATTTGTAACACCCTCAGACCGAGATTTGTGTTTATAGTTGGGACCAACGAGCGAGGAATTAGTCTTACAAACGAATATAGTTTATCTATTTACCAATTTCATCTCTCAGAAATTTATTTTTGCATTGTATGCTGTAGTACTTTGTAGTTTTAATCCTGTTTTTCAACCTTGGGATGAGAAAAGAGAATTCGAACTCGTATATTCTATAGTCGGACACTAACAACTACACCACAGGCCTCCAACGAATGAAAAAACACATTCAATAAGATATTAAAAAAATATCTACAAGAAAAAGTCTGTATAAAATGTAAAAACTTCAGTATGAGTATGGAAAGTAAGCAGTACTGAAATAGTAAATTCGAAGAGATGTCAATTAACCACTTGTGGTAGGAAGGACCAAGATGAAATGTTTGTAGGTTTAGTGTTAAGCTTAATTTTTACTTATAGTGAATCTATTTCCGGTTTCGAAACTCATTAAACTTCCGGTTTATTCAATATAATAAAGCAACAGCCAGCTATAAGATGATTTGGCTATAAATTTGATTGCTGACTTCTGATTTTCTTTTGGTCAAAAGTTACTCCCCGTTTCTATATACTATATAATGTATACTATATCCTTTGTTTATATACTATATAATAATACAGTTGAATTTTAGTTTCTTTTGTCACTTTTACATGTAAGAGGATGTGGAAGGGGGTTAGAACCTCAACCATTACTTTTCCACTTGAGTGCTTACTACCACTCAACCACAAGCCTTCCACATCTGGACCAGAAGAGGACAAATGAGAGTATCGCCCAGAGACACTTCAAAGAAAAAGAAAGAAAGCCACCCCCTTCCACCAAACCCCATCCACCCAACCATTTTGCCTCTTTCTGACATCGTCTCGAAACACAGACAAAATGTAATTAACCAACTTCGGAGTGAAGGAAAAGGAGGAGGTGAGGAGGGAGGAGGAGGAGGAGGAAAAGTTTTCTTCTTGAAAAACCTTTTAAAAGTTTACTTTCTGTAAAAAGAGATTTTAAAAGCTTTTCCATCTCTCTCTCTCTCTGTCTGCTTCTCTCTCTAACAGTTACCCCTCTATCATTCCTTCTCTCTCTTTTCAAACTCAAATTTTTCTTCATAAAAAGTCATAGAAGCTTGGTGACGTAACAGCACAAAAAAATGGGCGGAACTTTTTGAAGAACCCGAACCGCCAATCCGTGGCGATAATTATCGAAGCGTTGCGTATCCGTTTCCTGTTTCTGGTTTGATTTTCAATTAATAAATCTAAGAAATTTCGTTCAAGAGTCTGATTTTGAGAGTGCCGTCATCCCTTTTCTTTTCCTTCATCTCGAACCTGCTTTAGAATTTGACTTCCTCTTTCAAACCGGAAGTAGGAAGAAAGTGGTAAAGAGAGAGAGAAGACCAAAAATTTTTTTAAATTTAAAACTGAAAGCTGTGAAACTCTGATCTTGTTTGTAGAAGAAGACAGTGTAGTGTATTTGAGTGGATGGGACGTGCGCATACTAAGTTTTAAACACTTAACTACTGTATATTATACCATGCAGACGTCCACTTTGGGTACAGTGACGACTTATACTTATACTTGAGAACGATCTAAACGTTTTAATTGTAATTCGTGGGTGTACCGATTATCTTGTTGGTGTGGCCCAATTTTTTCTAAAAATGAACCCATGGGTCCTCCTTTAATGCCAAGTGTGATGAAGGGGGTGAATCATGGGTTACTCGGGTTCAGCTCAAAGACAGTTAGTAATTGAGTGTTACAGCAAAAGAAACAAAATTAAAGGTTTTTCAAACAATGAGGGGTCAAAAGGAAGAAAAGCAAGGAACGAAGACTGAAAAATGCAAAACTGAGAAAGAACAAAAAGAAGAATAAAAGGAAAAGAAGAAAGAAGGAGAAGGAAATAAGGAAAAGAAAAAAGGGAGAGTAAAACAGAGAGAGAAAGTGGTAACTGACCAAAAAAGAAAACCAGAAAATGCAGAGCTGAGACACAACAGGCAAGAAAACAAAAATGATAGAAGAGGGGATAGAGAAGCAGAGAGGAAAAGGTAACTGACAAGGAAAGATAACTAGAAAATGCAGAACTCTGGTACAGCAAAGAAGAAAATAAAAAATGAGAGAATAGAGAGGAAATAAAAGAAAGATGTGAGAAAAATAAAGAAGGAGAGAGATAGAGCAACGACAAAAAAGAGAAGAAGGGGTAGCTGACAAATACAGAAAAGTAGAAAAAGCAGAACTAGGACACAACAAAGAAGAAAAACTAAAATGAGAGCTGGAGAAGTGAGAGTAAAATTAAAAGAAAGATGTGAGAAAAATGAAAAAGAAGAGGTAGAGAGAGAAGAGGTGAGTGACAAACAAAGAAAACTATAAGATGCAGAACTGAGACACAATAAAACAGAAATAAAAGAGAGAAGAGAGGAGAGAGGGAGGAAACAGGAGAGGGGCGGAGAGAGAGAGAGATGCAAATAGCTGACTCTAAAAAACTAATTTCTTTCCGTCTGGGTCACGTCCAGAAAAATAATTTTTATTTTGTTAATTTAAGCGCTGGGAAACAATCTTTCCAGGCTGAAAGAGGAGAAGAAACTCTTTGGAAGCAGACGACGTCTCATTTTCCTTAAAGTTTTCCTGGAGAAGAAAAGCTCGCTGCCCAATTGGGAAACTTAAATCGAAATCTTTTTTCTCGGGACAATCAATCAGTCAAAAGTGTTTCTCTCTGCCCAGGGGGCCAGTCTCTCTTCTCTCCTCCATCTTCTTTCCTCTTTTCATTTTCCACCGCCATTTAAAACTTTTCCTCTTTCCAATCTCCGTTTTTATCATTTCTCTTGATGACATCTTTCTCAATTTTCGGTTTTCTGACTTTTTTTGTGAGAACTTTGATCGCTTTCCTTCTACCTCTTCCTCTGCTTCGTTCGCTTCATACTTTTGACTTCGTTCTTTGTTTCCATTCATAAAACTGTGCCTTTGGAAACAGCTTAATTAGAAACTAAGTTCCTTTGACTTCTAACCTTTTTCGTTTCATGTTTTCGTTGATTGGGCCTTGAACAAATTTCTGCTTCATTTGGTCATTTATAAACCGGAAATATTGTATAACTGTACCCTTTATGAGGTTAATCAGCGTTTTACTTTGACTTGCTTACTTCCGCTCGGTTTACAATATCTCTCTACCACTTTCTAGGGTATATAACTCCTCTTTAAAATTTGTTATCCAAGAAACTGTGCAAAATTTTTGGAATGAATTCGTCTCAAAGATGTGTAGTATATTTTGAACGACTTGTTGTTAGTGGTGTGCAATATTTATGAAAAAAATCACATCGTTATAAATGTGTGCGTTGTTGATAGAATAAATTCTTTGTGGAGGCGTGCAAAATTTATGAAAAGAACTACAAAACCGAACTGGAGGAACTGAATCCTCCTAAGAGGTGTGCAATATTTATGAAGTGAATTTAACAAGACAGTGTGACGTATTTATAAACTGAGTTTCCTCTGAAAGTGTGCAATATTTATGAAATAGATATGATCGTCATTAAGATTCTTTGGTTTAAGAATGAATTTTTGGTGAGGGTGTGCAATATTCATGAAATAAAACTCCAAACCTGTGCAATACTTATGAAATGAATGTTTGAAGACAGTGTGAAGTATGTACGAAATGAGACTCCCATGAAAGTGTGGAATATTTGTAACTGGGTTCTCCAGGGAAGTATGCAATATTTTTGAAATAGATCACATCCTTGTTAATGTGAGTGTTTTGTTTACGTAATGAATTCTTTGTTAAGGTGTGCAATATTTATGAAACCAACAGTAAACAGTTGGTATAAAAATTTCAATGAATTTACCTAATGATTCCTCTAAAGAGGTGTGCAATATTTATGAGAGAAAACCTCAAGAACAATGTGCAATATTTATGAATTGAATACATGACCATAGTGTAAAGTATATATGTAATGAGATATCCATGAGAGTGTGCAATATTTATGAAAAAAACTGTAAAAGAGGAGATTTTAAATTTTACTTTATTTACCGAATGATTCCTCTAAGGAGGTGTGCAATATTTATGAGAGAAAACTTCAAGAACAGTGTGCAATACTTATGAAATGAATATAACAAGACAAGTGAGCAAGTGACAAGTGAATCGGATTATTCAAGAAAATGTGCAAAATTTATTTGGTTCTTTTAGACTCGGAAACCTTGACCTTCCTCTGTTCAATCATCTCCTCTGCATTCTAGAGTTCAATCACCCCCTCTGGGAAGGGTTGGAAATGAAACCGAATGAGTAGAGTATTGCTTGGTAGATGCTTTAGGCTTCCTCGGGGTCATTGGACCAATTTTTATGGTTGTTTGGGAGGTCGGTGGTGTAGTGGTTAAAGAGCTCGACTATAGAAGTTATGATCGTGTGTTCGAAACCGTCCCCGTGTCCTGTTTCACCCAAGGGTGAGAAAACGGAATCAAAACTAGACCAAACTAAACTAATTCTTATGTTCTGTAGTTTTCCTTCGTTTTATTCCCACAACAGTAGATGGGTTAAGAAAAGAAGTTTGTTTTGATTCAAAGAAAGATTCCATCTACTTCAACCAGAAATAGAAAAAAAACAGAAAGATAGAAAAGAAAAATCTGAAAAATGATAGAGCAAAATTACCAACCTAACAAAAAAAAAGATGAAAAATGAATTTCAAACTAAAGAAAAAAAAATTCTTCGAAGTAGTTTTTCCTTCGGTCTTATTCCCTCCCACTTTTGTTCAGAAAGAAAAAGAAGAAAACGAACGAAGAGGAATGACGAAGGAACAAAGAAGAAAAAAAATAAGCAGAAGATAAATTTTGGGGTCCGAAAAAAAAGGGGCAGAAGAAGTAAAAAAAAAAATCAGAATCGTGAAAGTCCTTAAAGTCTTTTATCTTTTCCTGTCGGATCTTGGATTTGTCCATCTTTCCATCCCCCCGGTCGCCCCCCTCCGTCATCTTTCCTTCTCCGAACTTCCCATTTTTGCCACTACGGCACTGCAAAAAAAGGATTTAACCTGACCTTTAGAATCTGCCGCAGAAGAATTATTGTATTGTAAATTATGGGAGGCTAATCTTGAGACCGACTTAAAAGAAAACCCGGACGTGTCCCGAGTTTTCCTCCTTTTTCTCTGTCGGGAGAACGGAGAGGAGGAGGGCGGGGGCCGGGGTTTGAAAAGTGCTGTAAATAATCGCTTCCTTCTTGAGATAAACGGAGGATGAGAAACACCGAGCGAGGGGTTGTTTCATCCCTTGATAAACGGTCAGAATGGTTTTTTCTTATTCTTTTCACACCCTCCACCCACCCCCTCGTCTTCTGATTTTCGAAATGCGGATAGACAAAAAGAAGAAGAGGAAGAGGAGGAGAAAAATTTTTCAAGGTCGCGAGAAAACAAAGAAAAATAAATTCTGGAAGTGAGATTGGTTTTGAGATTTGGCAACAGGACAAGACTTCTGTCGGATGTTTTGTCTAGAAGATTGAAGTGTGTTTTCAAGGCCGTTTCGGGGAGAAGTCTTTTGAAACCTGTCAAAAACTTGAACGAATGCTTTGACCACTACACTACACACACTCTACACTACAGATTACTGCCCATGTCCCTTTGAGAGAGAAAGAAGGATGGGGGTATCCGATTAGTAGAAACTTTTAAGATTTTCGCGGCTGTTGCTATTAGATTTAGTGATGTTTTAGTTAGTGTTAGTAGTTAGTAACTTAATTACTCAGTTAGACGTATTGCTTTAGTTTAAAGCTGAAGGCATTCTCTGCAGGGAAGAATGTTCGATAGCGAATCAAAACCATTTGAAAAATACTGCACACTGTCAAAGGGAATTTATTTCAGAATTATTGCACACCTTCATAGGGTATTGGTTTCAGTGAGAAAGTTTTGAAGGAAGAACTGAATTTCCATCTTCTGAGGATGTCTTCAGTCAAAGATTCAACACTACTAACACCAGATAACTTGTTTCGAATTTTTCTCTCAATCAGACCGCAACTACCAACAGGAAACAAAATTTTTAGGGATGGAAAAATGGCGGGAAAACGGAAGAAAATGAACCGACATGTTAGTCACGCGGGGCCATTTCGATGAAGATTTGTTCAAATTTTGTATACAGGGAGGGAAATTCATTCGCTATTTCCGGTTTGATGAAATAACGGTTTTTGTCATAACTTAAAAACGGAAGAAAACAGAAGGAAGGATGGAAAGAAGGAAGATGGGTTTGTGGGTGTGTTTGTGTGAAAACTAAAACCCAACTAATGGTTCTGACATAAATGGGTTACCTTTCTTCTCGCATTTCCCTACCCCCACCCCAAACCCACCACAACCGCCTCCTACTCCTCCTCCTGACAACCACTTGATGCAAAATTTCTTCTCCTCAGTCGCTGTGGCGGCGGCGGCGGTGACGACAGCGACGACGACTATATTTAGACCCATTATCATTTTCCTCCCTTTCGCTACTTGGAAAAATGTCTGTCGTGTAGTTACGTATATCGTATAGCCTCTCACAATGAGACTAACACTCTAAAAACGTTGCCTAACCTCTCCTCCTTGACTCCTTCTTCTCTTCCAATCTTTTCTTAACCGTTTTCCCAATCTTTCCTTCGTTCTCCGCCCGAGATTTTCTTTTTAACTTAATGACAAAAGTCACGGATGAAGTACTCGTAAGAAGTTTGATTCGGAAGATGAAGAAGACTCTTGAAAAGCGTTTTAAACTTTCTCTCTCTCGCTCTTTAACACCTCTCTCTTTTAATCTTGAGGAATTTGTTCACAACAATAGCTTCGCAAACCGGGTTTTTTGTTCCCCACTCTTCACTTCACCATCTCTGCTGCTGATACCCTGTTTCCTCTGTTTCCTTTCTTCCTCTTCTTCTCGCTCTCAACTAATTTTCTTCAATGATTCTAACTTAATGACATTACTGGGATTCTGATCTTTCAATCTTCACCACGTGGAACCTCTTCTCATGCTTTTCCTATTTAGCTCCAAGCTTTTTGGCTTCTTTTCTTTAGAAAGTGATTTCCTGCTGCTCCTCGTTTTGTTTTTCCTTCGTGACAGCCAAGCTTTATTGTGCTGTTGGGGGTTTGGGTTTTACTATACAAAAAGTTTCCTCCTTTGCTACGTAAGTACTTGCTGTTGTAGGTTCTTCTGCTCGTAAGTCGGTTCATATGAGAGTGTTGAGCAAAAATTTTTGAGAATTATGGTTTGCAAATAAATTTAAAAAAATTTCATGAAGAACACAAAGGAAACAGAAAGAAGGAGAACCAAAACAAAATATGAGAAAGCATAAAGTTCAGGAGAAAGTTTGGCAAAACAAAGTCAGTGTGACGGTGGAAACTTAAGAGATTTAGGTATCAAGGAGGGAGGGAGGAAGGAAGGAGAAACGAAGACAGCGAAAAACGTTCATCCACAAAGAAACCGACCATGTGACACGTATTTTATTGCCAAAGGAGAGAAGAAGAGGAAGAAGACAAGATAAAGAAAATTAAAAAATGGCTTTCACGGAAGAAAGAGAAGAAAAACAAATATGGGTTCTTTTTCTTGTCCTCGCCTCTTCCTCATTCCCTGTCCAACCCTTACCCTCTTCCCTACTCATCCATCTCCTCCTTCCAACGCCTCCAGGTTGAGTAATTATCCTCAAAGTTTCCCGTTGTCGTCTTCGCTGTTGTTGTTGTTGTTGTTGTCATCGTCGTTAAGTCTTAATCTTCAACGGAATCATTATTTTTCCTTCTTCCCTCTCCTTCTCTCTCTCTGCCGCCTATTTTTATGTGTGTGTTGGTGAGGAACACGCGTGCGTGTGGGTGAGGTGGGAAAGCCACTTTTCCAAAAACCGTGGAAACTTTAATTAAAATCTTCCCCGAAGTGTTTTTGTATCTGTAATTCCTGTCGGTTTCCGATAAAAAGCCACTCGTCCGTCTCTCTTTCTCTCTCCTTTTTCATTATACTTTCTGTTGGGTCAGAGAGAGGAGATCTTCCCACCACACCTTTCCCAAATCCATTAATTAAATGAATTAAAGAAAATTAATTAACCCAATAAAATACTCAGAATTTTAATTACAGAGAACAACACACACAGAGAGAGAGTCAAACAGACGGAAGAACAGCAGTAGAGAGTAGTAAAGAAGATTAGCAAGAACCATAAAGAAAAAAAGTAGATTATGACACTAATCTACCCGCAAGATTTAATAGAACCCGGAATCTTCTTCTCTTTTTTCTCTCTCCCAGAGATTAAAATAAATAAATAAATGAAATAAATTTTTTTCCCTTGAGCTTTTTATACGACAATTTTCTCTTGCAAATGTGTGTCGTGGCAGAAGAAATGAATGCCCTGAGACGTGACACCGTTATTAAATACTCTTCCCGGTTTTTGTTTTTATTTCCCCGGATAATTAAAAGAAACGCCTTAGAAAGTTTTTACTGTCCTAAATTAAAAGGTCGAGGAAGGGCTTAGAAAGAGGATTTGGTGAGAGGAAGACATAAATAGAGATATGGGGAGTAGATGAAAGAGAGAGATTAAAGCAATAAAAAAGGATTTAGAGAAGGAGCTGGGAAGAAAAGAATATACAGGGTGGTGCATTTTGGTCTACTCAGTTGAATGAAGGGAAACTACTACAGTTGGCGAGGAAATTTTTTGGACATAGTTGCTGGGTTGCACGGGAAAGATTGTGATGACCTTGGGTTTGACCTTGAACGTCCCGTTCAAGGTCAAACCAATCATCTTTCCGTGCCCAGCAACTATGTCCAAAAATTTTCCTCGCCAACTGTAGTAGTTTCCGAGATATTCGACTGGGGACATTAAACTAGACCACCCTGTACACCCCTCCGTACAGAAATTTTATAAACAGGAAGAAGCCCACGACAACAGACTTCAAAGAAGTGCCCCTGTTAAGATGAGCACCCCACTGGAAGGCTGAGTAACCAATACCTACGGGAAGGTGGCTCAACGACCCGATCAGTACTGGAAGACTCGAAAACAATCACCAATAACCAAGAAGGACCTCAAATCCCAACAGCAAAGGTGGTGGAAGAATTGTCTTTACCACTGACATCCACACATGTCGGTTCTCGTAGCGAGCGTTGTTGTCAGTGTTTGTACACCAGGTGAGGTGCTGTAGGGAAATAGACTCCACTGCTTACAATTGTAGTTTCAAACTTCGAACTGTACTCAAACCCAAGTAACCCACATTCATGATGCAAACATAGGAAACAAATAACATCTGGATACAAGACAGGAAGAATCAGCAAAGTGAAAGGATGAAGAACTGTTGGAAGTGCTTGCGGTCCTTAGATGGCTAAAATCGAAGAAGAGAGCAAGAAAAACTAAAAGAAACACTCAGAAGGAATTTACGTTAGCAAAGAATTGTGTTAAACCGTTGAAAAGAGGCAGAACAAGCAACAGCAGGGAAGAAATTTATGTGGGAGCACAACAGCAGAGAAACGAGAAGAAGTTTAAAAAGAAAAATAATAAAATTCAAATCGGACAATGAATAAAAGTAAAAAAAAAGTTCAATGAAAAGAACGGAAAGAGAGAGAGAGGGATACATAAAAAAAGTCATTTCATAAAATTCAAATCAGACGTGGAAGAAGAAAATAAAATTTGAAAAAGACTTTGGTAAACCGATATCAGAATTATAGTTTCGGATAAAAACTTTTCTTTCCCCCTTCGGAAAAAAAAATTGAGTGAAAGAAAATGGGAGGAAAGTTTCAACGACAAACGTGCATTAAGAAAATTTCGGTTCACTCGAATGAAACGTGGCAGGAGAACCAAAATCCCATTCTTGGGGAAACCATTTCCTCGAAAGGAAAACGCGAAGAATTTTCTTTCTTTGCTCCTTACTTCAGACAATCTGTTTTGAATTTGAATTCAACCGCCCCCTGCCCCCACGGATCTCAACTCGAGTCTAGTACCACGACGGAAACAACATTTCAGTCCGCGTTATCGTTCATCTAAGACGAAAAGCTTTGGATTAAAATATTTAAGCAATTCGATAAATCACCACGTCAGATGATTCCACGCGGTAATAAATCACGTGACACGTGTACAACTTCCGAGATTTTCCGGGATAAGGTTCGATAAGGGAAACAAGGGTAGGTGAGGAGGACGGAGGTGAGGGGGTTCAATTAGTTTTGTTTCCGATGGCAGAAAGCCGCCGAAAATGAAAAACAAACAAAAAAAATCTCGACGAATACATTTCCCATTTTCCGGGAATCATCTGCCCCTTAAAGAAAATCTGGGAAAAGCTTCCTCCCTTCCTCCTCCCTCCTCTCTTTAACCGTTTGAGCAAACTGTGTTTGTTCCCTCTCGTTTTCTTTCCTCTTCCTCCTCCTCTTTCTCTGTATACCATCTTTCTCTAGAAGTTTACCGAGATCTGTCAAACTCTGTCTTCTTCTTCTCCTCCTTCTTCTCCAGAGTAAAAGGAGGGGTCATGTGAGAGCTTTTTATGTTTTCCATTAACCCTCCTCCTTCTCTCTTCTCCCGCTACCTTCCTTGTATGTAGCACATACTGCTGTCGTATGGAATAAAATTAAAATTAAAATTTTCAAACAGGTTTCATCTCTTCTGTCGTTGTTTAGCTCTTCCTTTGCTGACTCCTTTTTGAGCTGTTTCTGGGCTAGGTGGGAACTACTTTTCCAACCTTCCGCCACCCGGTATTTCCTTTCTTCCATTACTCCTCATCGGTACGCTCTGTGAGGTCTATCTGGCTCCTGTTTTGGTTTTGCTTCTTCTTTCATCTCTGGTAGGACATAGTTATTTGTAGTCATATTTCCGGTAGGTCTAACTCTTCTACGTTCTTGTGCAGTTCGCTTGTCAGTGCGTCTTTTTATTTTAGGAGGAGAGATACTGTTTGAGCTTCACATCTTCCATCTTTATACTATCGATATGTTTAGCTTCCTTCTCTGTTTTTCCTTTCCTTCTTTCTCATTTCTCCTTTCCTTTTGTTTCTCTCCTTCTTCTGTTTCTTTTCCTTCCTCCTTTTCTCTTTTTCTTTCTTCTTCCTTCTCTTCTCTTTAAAAATTTTTGTTTTCTTACCCAAAAGACTATTCTCAAATTTGTTTTAAATCTTTCAAATTCAAAAAACTGTTCTTGGTCTTCTACTTTACTTCTGCCTCCTTCCTCCTCTTCTGCCTCTCTTCCATTCAAAGGAGATTTTAGCTCTAATAAACTAATTCTTTGAACGTGGAACTAGATAAAATTCTTTTTTCCACAACTATCAACCATAAATAGATCCAAAACCAAACAAAACGTCCTTATATTGTTATATATTAAACTATAACGTGAATTGCTATTAACTGATCACATTATAATTTATAATATAATATTATTTACTAATTTATACATATTATTTCCTTTTTATAAGAACAATTTAAGCTAGTACTCAACAGAAGATGGAAAGCAGAAGACAAAACGTATGAAAAGACACCGACAGACTGCAAAAAATTTCCCAAAAACTGTATTCTCGTACTATTACTCGTTCCTTTTACACCGAATCCCCCTCTCCTTCCCTCCCTTCCCTTTCCCACTGTCTCCGAAAAATAGGAAGAGACCAACAGAAGCGGAAATGACTTTCACAAACAAAGGAGATAATAGCGACGTCGCGTGACGCTATTTTTGTCATTAATTTCCCTTCTTCCCAATTATCCGATTTATAAAATTGTAAATAATTACCCCGGCAACGTCATAATGAAATAAAAGCCCCAAAGTCATCATAATTAATCAAAAAAAAGGAAAGAAAAAGGAAAAACGGAGAAGTTTCCGGTTTTCCCCGAGAAAAATTTCTTCTCTTCCCGCGCATCGCTGTCACTTGAATATTTCCCTCATTAACTCCGCTACGTCGCAAACCTTATTATCATAATAATAATAACTATTATATTAATATTACTGTGGACTCGGAGAACTGCTTTCAGGGTATTTAGATGAATCGTGGCAGTAGAATTTTTGATCTTGATCTAATCATCGTTGAAAAGTTCCTTTGTACATTTTTGTTGATGTGTAATTCGCTTTGGATTGTTTACAGCCATTTTCTTCTTAGATTCTTTTTTGACGTGGAGGCAGAACCTCTCAGTTATTTAGCGATTCGATTATTAGCATAAATATACAACTCTAATTCTTTAAATTTCTGATTTTTTTTACCCCCAGTTTGCTGCCCCTGTAAAATTGAACACAATTCGTAGTAGAAAGAGGACTGGTCTCGACAATTTTCTAAATTATGGGTTAGAAATTTATACTGAATCGTATTAGTATATATGAATTGTACTGAATAGTAGTTAAAGTCAAATTCTATAACAACACTCTCTTGACAGTGGACTATACGTGTACTACCCAGCACTAGCACACCACCGGTACTTTCACTAGATACTACAAGACAGAGGGACATACATAGAAAGAGAGCACTACTGAGCGCTATAGGAGAGGATACTACTGAAAAGAAAATGAAAAGCAGAAGAGACAATGTGAGGTAGTAGATTGGGAACTGATGGGGGATGGGAGGAGAAGGAGATATGCTTCCTGTAGTGCTCTCTTTATATGTATATCTCTCAGGAGGTCTAACCTGTGATCTATAAAAATAGCGGGGTCAGCCCTCTTTCTACTAAGGATTGTGTTCAATTTTACAGGTGGCAGTAAACTGGGGTAAAAAATAATCAGAAATTTAGACTTAGAGTTATATATTTATACAAACAATCGAATCGTTCAATAAGCGAGAGATTCTGCCTCCCATCAAAAATAATCTAAGAAGAAGGTTATTGTATAGAATTACATTTATATCTCTCACTCTGGTAGTAACTGGTAGTAGTATTGATAGTTTGGTAGTGCTAAGTGGTATAGGTATTGTTTAATTCAGTATAAATTTGGTGGGTATAGTCGGAGGTTAAGGTTGAAGGGTTTTATCTAACCTACAAACCAAAGTTTTTACCTCGGAAGAGGTGGAAAAAGAACGTTGAAGCCTCCGTTGAACTTAGTCACCATAACTATTAGCCGTGGAGATGTCTAGCTGATCCAATCTACCTGGGATAAGAGAAAGAAGTTCGAAAAATCGAAGAAAGGTGTTCTAAGATGGGAAGGCGATAGATCGATTGGAAAGACAAGGAAAGAGACACTGGATCTCTTTCGTCTTCTCGGTAGCCATGCTTAAGATTCGTCCATGCCAGTGTCGCATGGGTTAGATGTAGACCGTCTCGATACTTCTTAGGTACTGAATGAGGTTGAGATCGGTACCACTGGTAAGTGTTACGTAGTCTCTAAAAGTCATAACACCTTTTAGTCCTGGAACTGGCAGAAGAGGTAGTAAAAGGGTTAAAAAGATGAGGAGGAGAGAATAGAACAAGACAACAGGAGGACAAATTTTTTTCTTCCCCTATTTAAACTACCAACCACCTTTAAAAGGAGACAAAAGGTAGTTGGTCCGAGTAAAGGGGCTTCATACCCAGGGAACAGACCGGTGGCTCAACCCCAAGAGCCAGACAATAGATACAAATTGAAGCTGGGGTAGCGAGAAGAATAGAACAGAGAAAAGGATAGAACGAGAAGAAGAAGGGTACAAAACAGACCGAAGGGTAGATGAATTCAGGGGTTGGGATCTCACTTCTTCTGTTCATTTCCCTCTTTGATTCAAAGTTTTCAACTGCGATTTCGAAACTTTTTTCCGGGAAAATATTTTCTTTGATTTAATATCTCGTTATGTCTTCCGCTGGGAAAATGGAAAATTCAAGGAAGAAAAAAGGGCGAAGGAGATATTTGACATTTCCACGACCTCTTCTCCCTCTTTCCAAAGTCAAAATCGAAATCTTTGGTTCACTTAAAAAAAATTTTTTTCTCTAACCCTCAAAGGAAAAACTCAAATTGCATTCTGGTGACACGTTCGAAGAATTCAAAAAGGAATTTTTATTAATTGAAAGATGAAAACTTAAAAAAGGTTATAGAAGGAGGATAGAAGATGGTAGTAGTAGAAGATGGTGAGGGAGGATGAGTTCGCATTTGTTTCTGTTAGATGCTTGTTTGACGTAATTGAGAACTTTTTTGTCTTTTCATCTTCTTCTTTTACTCCTGTTTTTATTTTCTTTTGTTTGTTTTCGGAGTTGAGTTTAACGGTTCTTTCTTTCCTTCTTTCCTTTTCTATCTCTCGTCTCTCTTTTACCAAAGAATTTCATCATCTTTTGTTTAATCTGGTAAACTTGTTCTTTGAGTTTTGTTTTACGGATGAATTTCCCCTTCGGCTGTTGCATCGTTTCACCCGCTTTCATTTATCCTTCTTCTTCTCTCTTGTTTACTCCTACCGTCGAGCATTCTTTACATTTTTTTCCATGTCCTTTATATTTGTTTTTGTAGGTCTGTTTCATTCTCGACCTACGCTGTTGTCATTCTTCCCGACTCCACGTCTTTTGACTCAAACAGTGTTTATCGTGTTTAATAAAGAACACAACTAAATGACACGAATATTGGATTCTGAAGTAATTTTTTTGCTGCGGGTCAATTTTATGAGTAAAATAATCTCTGTGATTTATTTCAGTTGTTATTCTCCTGACACGTTTTTGAAGGAAAAAGGAGTGAAAGAGTCTAAATTTGTGTGAATACCTTGAAAACATGTCCCTAAATGAACGGTAGTGTTTCGTACAGTAAAGGAGTAAGACTAAAACTGGCCCTGCGTGATTCCGGGCCCATTCCGAACCATATACATAATTAAAAACATAAAAACCTAATTGTTGGGCCCCAAAAATTATAGGCCCTAGGTTGCCTAGGCCTTAGTCCGCTCATAGTTTCATAGTCGGTATAAATATTATATTAGGTAGACCGGAAAATACTTTCAGTTCTGTGCATTACACCTAATATAAAAGTATAGGCGAATATATTAATATATAAAGTCCGGCGATTATTCATAATCACCAACTAAACTTGGAAAATGTGACAGATTACTGAGAACTTATCAACTGGTAATGAAGAATGTAATCAGAGTTTGCTCAGATGCTTGCCTTCTGTCACTTTTTCATCTCTTGGAATCGCCAGTTCTTATTGGGAGGTTCGTTTTCTGTAACTGCTGAACATAGCTGCTTGGAATTTGTTAGAAAAGTGACAAAAACCAAAGCATCTGAGCAATCATCGTTAAAAATTCCCCATTACGAGTTGGAGATTTTATAAACCAGCCGGTAAATGTGATAAATATGTAATAATTTGTCACATTTATCAAGCTTAGCTGGTGAGTATAAATAATCGCTGAGAATTATTCCTACTCACTCGATTAATGATCTTTATCGGACTATATACGACATTACTTTGGCTCCACATAATATACTTTGAAATTTGAAAAGTGCTGCGGAATACTAAAATATTTTGTGATTGAAACCAGTTGCCTATCCCTTAATTTATAGGTATAACATAATATACTGTAATTGATCATAATATAAGGTGATATTGATTCATAAATTTCACATTTACCAAATTTAGGTGGTGATTACGAATAATCGCGAGGAATTATATATATTATCACTTTTACCGTAGAACATGTATTAGGCTTAAATAGAACCGACCATAGTTTCGCTTATTTTCGAAATTTATCACTTTTACCGTGACATAAGAACGGTATTATTATACTCTCCGGTTCACGTAATATTTTTTAAAGATGTCAGGTTTGGACTAAACTGTAAGAGACACGAGGGGCACATATTATTGGTCAGATATAAACCAATCGGAATCAGACTTTTAGGAAAACCCCTCGCATCATCCGAGTTGGAATAAATTTGAAAAGTTTCCAAACTAAATCTGAAGTATAGTCAAAAGTGCTTTCTTAAACTGGAAGAATTCGGACAAACCTAACACCTAATTAAAAAAGAACGTGAAAGATTTCCCTGCCCACCATTTCTCATCTCAAATTTCCTCCTCCTCTCCACTACCTCCGAAAATAATTTTCTCTTTCATACAAAAATTCCTCCACCCAACTTCTAAATCATTCCACCCCCGAAATTTGAGTTCCCTACTAGACCTTCATGAATTTTTTGCAGAGATTGCCAGTAACTCCTGGAAGCATGGTAGGAGTAAGGGGAAGAGAAGTGTAAGGGAGGAGGAGGACATTCAAACAACATATTAAAAATTAAATTTGACTTCGCTTTTCCGGGGAGGAAAAAGTAGAAACCGAGGTCTCCAAATTTTCCGGCTCATTCTTCACCCCTACTACCACCACCGCCACACATCCGACCAACCCTTTGAAGGGAAAAAAATGTAAAAGGGTGCATTTTCCCCAAAAGCGGCATAAATTATGATTTTTTTTTCTGCTGGAATCCAGGACTTTTCCGTCCTTCCGCATTTTTATTTTTATTTTTAGGTTTATTACGCCGAGGAGAAAGTGAAAGAGTTCATAAATTTTCTTTTTCTTTCTTTTCCCCGTCTTAATTTTTCTCCTCTCTCTTTGTTGTATCCTCTCTTCCTTTTATCCAGTCCGATGGAAAAGAATAAAAGAAGATGTATAAAAAGATGGGAGAAAGTTGGAAGAGGGAGAGAGACCAGAAGATGAAAAAAAAAAAGATTAATTTCCAAAATGGCGTTAATTCTCAAATCTTTTCCCTTTTAATCCTTCTTTTCTTTCTATCTTCTCCTCAAATATCATCTTTTCCCTCTCTCGGCTCTTTTTTTTTAAACAAGAGAATTTCGTTCTATCGCAAAACGCAAAAACCGAATTTCGGAAATCCATGAGAACCTCTCCAAGAACGTTTTGATGTCATGGGAAAGAGGATGCAAGGAACGGAGGGAGGAGGAGGATTTCGGGAGACCGGGATTTAATAGGCTTTATGATGAATGGGAGGAGGAAGAGGATGAGGGAATGTGGGGAACAGATGTTGCGAAAGGTTGTAATTCCTTTCCCGCACCTTTTCCCGGTTCTTTTGCCTCGGAGTTTTTGTTTTCTAACTAATTTCCTTCCTTTTCTTCTGCGGGTTATGATTTTTCTCTTTTTGGGGGAAATTCCGGTTTGCTGTCTGAAACAGTTTGAGAATTCCAGTCGAATCAGTTTTTCGACTTCATCAGGCCGCCAGAACGAAGACGCAAGGTCAGGTCAAATACTGACTGATGTTTCCCTTGTTTACAAAGTATAAAAAATTTGTATACATTATAACTCAATCAACTCTACTACAAAATATTGAATATTATTATATATTAAACATTCCAGGTGCCTCTGTTCCCCTTCCAGCTCCCACAGACAAAACTTTTGATGAAACACTATGACGATGATGTCCTCCATTAACACACAAAAGAAGGATTTTGGACTTCCAGTGAGAATGTTAAACTTGTGTTATAACAGCAATGCAAAAGAAGATAGTGAACCAACACACCCAAATTAGACAGAGAAGAGAGAGAGAGTAAAACAAAACACCAAAAATGACAAACAATAACAAAAACGCGTCAGCAGAAGAAGAGGATTACAGTATTCCAAGCATAAAATTTATTTTCAAAAGCCTTTCCAGCGTAGATATTTGAATATTGACACAACAGAGACAAATAAAAGTTTAAATGAAAAGGGGAAACCAAGATTTTAATGAAACACAGACAGAAGATTAACCAAAAGAAAGGAAACAATGTTATTCAAATGAAAATTCCATAAACAAAAAGGAAAATTTGATGAAAAAAAAATTCCAGACATCACACTGCTGACACTAAATTACAATAAACTCACCGTGGCCATACAGTGGAAATGAGGTCAAAAAATTTTGACTGTAATGTGAATGGTTTAAGTATAATAAAATTTATATGTATGTCCACCTGCTGACTGGAATATGCCAGTGTCTCAATCCTAGAAATTTTTCTTAGAAACAATAAACAGACGCTATAGAGCCTGTGCAGCACTAACGATCTCTACGCCATAGAGTAATTTTGGTAGCACTTCTGATTTTTTACTACAGCGCTTAAATCTGTATAATTGAGTAAGAGAAGCTGTGAAATATTTGCCGAGTGGATGTTGCAGCGAAGGATTTGTTGGGGATTTGTTAGAAAGTTGGCAATATTTTGAAGTGAAGCGAGATTTAAGTTCAACTAAGTATTGTATTATAACTGATGTATAAATAAATTAATTAAACAGTAAAACAGTATTTATACCAGGCTGACTCTATATAGTCAAAGCAAAGCTCGTCTGAACTAGTTATACTTCCCTAACCTTCCAGCACATCTACCTCCAGTCCTATTCATCTCACCAAGCAACCATTTAAGTCTTGATGTTCGAAGGTATTAAAAGTGAGTATAAGTTCGAAACCAAACAAATAGTATAAGTATACTGAGTCTTTAAATAAAGATAAAACCTATGGGGAATTATAACGGAAACAGTATCACTCCATTAAAAGACGAATTTTTAATTTTACCTTACAATGACGTAAGAGCAAGGAAAAGGAAGCTGAGAGAAGTTGAAAATAAAAACGAGGAAGACGAAGAAGAGGTGGAAAAGAGATGAAAAAACTTTTCCGAGGAAACGCACTCGAAACAATTAGCTTTAATAAAAGGCTATAAATTAAGAAAAATTACTTTTATTAAAGCCACGAAACGTAAAGAAAACATAAAAATTTTCACGAGGAGTCATTACGCCTGGAAAAGCAAATTAAAAAACATAAACGTGGAAACAGAACAGCGAGCCTTTGAATTGATGAGGGGAAAAATAAAAAAATAAAAATACATTTTTGTTAGAAACTGAACGGAGAACACCGAACAAAGACAAAGAAATAAAAAAAAAATGGAAACCTTTAAAATGAACGTAAAAAAAGATAATAAAAAACGTCGTGGAGGAAGAAACAAAGGAAACATCTACAAAAAAAGACATAAAATATTGATGATGATCAACAAAATCAAGACGGAAAGGAAAAGCGGAAATATAAAAAGAAAAATCAAAAAAGCAGTAAAGACAAATTGTCGAAGAAAATTGTGGGAGGAGGCTACAGCCAATTTTGATTTTTTGAGGGAGATGTTGAGAGAGGCATTTAAAGGGAAAGGAAACTGAGATGATAATAATGATAAACATGATATTTAGTTACTAAAAGACAGACTAACAACTGCCAAAACCAATAGTTCTTGTTTGACTGTAGTGCCCCATTTCTGTTAAGATTTTAGCGCTAACAGTGTCATAACAAACAAACTAAAACAAACAAAATGAATCACACAGAAAGGAAGCAGTGGAGGAGAGATGCAGCACACAATTTAATGAGGAAAACATATATCAAGAGAAGCATCTCGAAGGACGCGAAGTTGCGGCACTGCTGTTCGCTTTTCGACCACAAACATTGTATGCATCCCGTTATATGTGCTGGTCGGCAGTAAATTTCAACTTGGCTGTTGCGCAGATTATACTCTGTGTCATGGCGGCTTTGTAATGTTCATATTCGTATAATAGAATGTAGTTGAGTGTTTACGCTGCTGTTTCGTCGAACACCTAACATTACAAAGGATATTCTAGTCGAAAATAGCAGACGAACGTGTCAAGAGACTAGGGGAAGACCGAATGTAGTGACACCAGTTTAAATTGTAGTCAACATTTTGTATATACAAGCAATATACTTGGACTACAACCGAGCACGACTACTGAGTGACTGTTCACTGAACACTGCACTGGCCTAAGTTACTGACCAGGCTCGACGGACTGATTGAACTGGCACACTGACTTGGGTGAACCAAACCTTATTGTGTCTGTAGCCTCTGAGGGGGGTAGAATACTCATGAAACATCCAGAACTAACGAATTTCTGTTGTCCTAACGTTATCTACCCTATTTCAGACCTTTGTTAACAATTCCTTGGGGTCGGTGGGCTATTTTTTGAATTTTTAGAAACCCCAAATTTAGAAACTCAGAAATTCAAGACAAAGGTAGCCCTGAGCACCACATATTTAGGAACCTACCTCAAACAAGCTCAAGAGTAACGTAGCCCTTCATTAGCTACAAAAGAAAACCAAAAGAATCTACAGAAAATGTCGTTAGCAATACGTTCGAAGTTCAAATAAAGCAGAGACGAAGGAAAAATATTGGAGTAGCAGAAAACGACTGACCCAAATACGAAGGATCAGCATAGACAAACAGAAATAAACTGCATTAACAAATTTACATACAAAAAAGAAGGAAGAACTAAACCGAAAACAAGCAACAACAAAAAAAGTTTCGGCATAAAGTCGTGGCAAGAGAATAGAACAAAACTCATAAATAAAGTTATAGAACAGAAGCAAATGAATAACCTTCAACCGACTCTGCAACAAAACGAATAGCGGTAAGGGATGCGGAATGAGGGGTTGTAGGTGGAGAGGGAGTGCTTGGAGAAATGAGAGAGAAAAAAAGAATTTTTTGTTTCACTATCGAACTACGAAATCGTTACAGATAAAATTTATCTACACAAACAAACAAAAAGGAATAAAACGAGAGAGAGAGAGAGACGGGAGTAAAGAGGCAACGCAAACAATAGAGAAAGAGAGAGAAGATGGGCGAGTTGGGAGAAGAGGGGAGCGGCACCGGCAAGAGAGATGGAAGGCCTAATTCATCTATTCATCCGAATCCGTCTATTTTGAATTTTGCGGATTTTCCCTGAGAAAAGGAAGAAAAAGATAAATCGAGATTATTAATCTTATCTAGAAGACAGATTCCTTCTCTCGGAAGTTTTATTGCGATTTCGGCAAAACCGCCCGCGAAAATTACTCCCCCCTCTACCACCACCGCCGCCACCAACCAACTCTTCTCCCTCGAAACTTTATCTACCACCGGATAGATAACCGGAGAGAAAAAAGAAGACAAGTGTGAAGGAAAACTTCGGAAAAATTCATCGGCGAAGAAAATTTCTGTGTCGTGAAAGTCCCTAATCGGTCTATTGGCCACTCTACTTGTAGTGAGTGTCTCACTTCTCACAAGAGTTGTAGGGTAATAAGAAAACTCAATTCTGTCACTACAACAAAGTCACAATTCACTTCTTTCCACCATCTTCCAACTCGTGTACTCTGACCTCAATCATCCAGAGTGCCTGACATCATGCAAAGCAGTGTGTATTATTTATGAAATGAATCATCCATAAAAGTGTGCAATAGTTTTGAAATAAATATCTCAAGACAGTGTTCAGTATTTACGAAACGAATGATCAAAGAAAGTGTGCAATACTTATGAAACGAGCACTCCTAGAGGGTGTTCAACATTATTGAAATGAATATTCCAACAGGATGTGTAATATTTATGTAGCCGTCACACTTCAGTATAGTCTTGGAACTAAGACAGAGAGCTATTACTGTACTGTATATAATATAAACTAACTCGAAGGGTGGGCGGGAGGCCTGATATAGTGGTTAAAGTGCCCGACTATAGGAGTTATGGTAGTGATTTCAAATCCTCCTCCCGTTTCCTGTTATATCCATGGATGGAAAACAGGATTAACACTAAAACTAAACTAAACTAAATTCTAGGGGTGGTAAACAGTGAAATGTGATAGATAGTACAGAAGATGGTGGGAAGAAACATGTTGTATGTCTCTGTATTACATTTAGGTTCAAGTTGGTAGCACTGAAAAAACAAAAGTTGAGTCATGGCGTCTACAAACCAATGTATAACATAACTTATGACGTCACGACCATTTTATAGTTTGACAGTCCTGACTATTTAAGAGGCCCTCTTAGCTCACTTAGCAGGTTTAGGTTCAGTTTAGGCTTTCCATTCAAACACAATGGAGAAGAGAGAGGAAGGAAGGAAGGAAATGGAAGATAAGAAAATACTTCGATCTCTCCTCCTCCCCTCTTCTTTTCCTCATCTTCTCCAGCTTGTCCGGTTTTTCTTCCTCGTCCTTCCCACTCTCCTCTCCAATTCATTTTCATTTCCTCTCGCCTTCCGTAATCCTTTTAAGCAAACACAACGAAACCCATAAATTCTCAGGTATGAGGTTTCCTCCTCCCTCTCCTTCCTTCCTTCCTTCCTATTTCCTTTTATTTTAATAAAAATGATTTTTTTCTCTCTCTCACTTCCCTCCGGATCTGATTACTTAATTTTTCTCTTCTTCCTCTCCTCCCTTTCCGTTTTATTATTTCTCCCGCCACTATTAGTCTCTTCTTTCCATTTTCTCCATCTTTTGATCTAATATACCGCCTCACTCACTTCTTTATTTATTTTTCTTTCCTCTTTCCTGTAATTGGAGTTTTTATTTTCTTCTCCTCCTTCCTCTCCTGCTTTTGTTCTCAACCCAAAGGCGGAAAATATCTTTTGATTAACTGTACCAAGACTGTATCTTATTACTTGCCCTGAATGTGCTGTCTTCTTTACTTTGTTGGCATAGAAAAATTCACTTTTATTACACAGGATAACGAACACGTCTGCAGCTTTGGTTTTGTTGGTAATTTTATCGCTGTTGTTTTTATAACCTTTGTATATAAATATACACCCAGGATTATGAGTCGAGCTTACCACAAATTACAATTTGAATGCTTCCAGAAGAATGTCTGCAACGGTTTAGTTAATAGTTTGCTTCAGTCTGAGTGTTTTGACTAGATGTCGGGTGAAAGTTCAAACCGGAAGTGGAGAGTGTTTGTGCTTCTTTCTGGTTCTATGCGTTGATAGTAGATCAAACTACTAACCTTTGTAAAGAACATTTTAGGCCACTAGAAGAAGTAAAGGACTGCACTAACTATAAAAGACAGAATTAGAGGACTGAAGTTTCCTCTTTAGTGGTTTGTTTCCAAGTCTTGGCTTTGGTTGTGTTCTTGACCTGTCATCATCCACTCAAATTTTTTGTGTCATTAACCTCTACAATGAAAGAGCTGTGGAAAGTAGAGGGAAAGATAGTTTTAGAAGACCTCAAGACAGATTTCGTCTAAACGGTCAAAGGGAAGAGTCATAGAGATAGTTATACACGTCACAGACAAGTGACAAGAGTGAACCAATAGCGGTGCCCTCTGAGACTAATAACAAAAACGGATATACTAACATTTGTATAGGTTAGTCTAACTATGAACAAATTTTATTATATTCACTTCAAACCAACACCGTTTCCTACAGCTCTCTTCCTTTTCATCAATTCTTCCTTCTACCTATCGAAGTCCTTCAAGTCCCGACCTACACAAATAATAATTTCAAAATGTCACCCTTCGTCTCCACTTTGTCAATCTTCAGAAACTGGAAACTACATTCCTCTTGATTTATTAATAATTTGTTTCAAAGATGATGAGAAATTGGAGTAGAAAGAGGAAACGGAAGGAAGCGGGGTTGTGGTTAATGAGGATTTTCTCGGAGGGCGAAACGATGGGCGCGACAGAGACTTTTGAGAAATTCTAGAAAGAGGACTCAAGTTTTCTGGTTTTAGAATTAAAAACTCTCTCTCCAGAAAAAAACTTTTCCCTCCCTCTCCCTCCTCTTCTCTTATTTGTTCTCATCGGAAATAAGTTTCGGACGAAATTATTCGTGGAACGTTCGTTTCTCTTTTGTTAAGATAAATGTTCCGCTGGAAATTACTCGGCCACGTTATTTATAACGTTAATGAATAAGTGACGTCTTTTCCCGTATTCGTTTACTCTCCTCTCTCTCTCTCTCTACCTTCCTTCCTCTCTTTCCACTTTTCCTTTTCAATATTTACGCTTTCAGCATTTGTTTCCGGTTCCATTTCCTGTTTCTAATTTCCCCCGTTTTTCTACGTCAAAGGAAAATCAATTTCCCAACTTCTCCCAACACCCCCGCTATTTTCCTCGTTCGATTCACAACCCTTACTATTCTCGGTGGTGGTTTTGGAAATATTTCTTTCCTCCCATCTACCACCACCCTTCTGCTCGATTAGCCGTAACCATTTATCCTTCCTCCCTCTATCTCTCTTTGACTTTTTCTTTCTTCCCGTTTGGAGGTATAAACTCTTGCTGACGTAATCTAGAATTCGCATAACCGTACCACCCTCTACCCCGTCTTATTGCCCTTTTCTCCGGTTTCTCCGAAAACTACTTTCTTTTAGAATTTTTCTTTTCTTTCTGTTGGTCGCCTTCTCTCTCCCAACTCCCGATTGCCTTTTTTTTCTTCTCTCCTTTCTCCTTCCAAAAGAAATAAAACCAATATTTCAATTTAAATCGTGTACTGTTGCCTCCCTACCCCCTCTCCCTCCTCCTTTCAAAGATTCAGGAAAATTATTTTTTCATTCTTTCCTTGAGTTCTCGGTCCTTTTGAATTCGATATATCGAATTATCGAAATTCCATCCTTTCAAAACGGTAAAGTAATTAATAACGACATTCCGTTAGAGTCCGTCTTTCCACCGTCTTTCAGTTTTTCTAATCTCTCACTCACTCGCTTCCTTCCTTCTTTCATCTTTTCTCGTTTCTAATTGAAACCGATAGAGAGTTCGTTTGGCGTCGAGCCAAAGCTCTGGCGAAAAGAAAAAAGACTTTTTTTGGGACAGAGTTCAAGGTGAAGGCCATCGGGAAGCCGGAAGAGAGAGAGAAAGAAGGAAGAATGTCTGCAACGGTTTAATTAATAGTTTGCTTGAGTCTGAGTGTTTGGATTAGTATCAGAACCTAAACGGATGTCGGGTGAAAGTTCAAACCGGAAATGGAGAGGGTTGGTGTTTCGTTCTTCCTACTACCATCTCCAAAATTGTGTTATCTTTACACTCACGAGGATCCCCGGAGACGGAGTATAAAATAAAAAAAATCAGTTAGGAAAGTTGTGTGTCTCATTTCTAAAGCAAATTTCCAAAACTTCTCTCGAATTTATCGACCAGGGGGAATTGAAAGGAGTCTAATTTTACCTGTATACGCCCCTTGGGTCCTTTGTACCTTAACCTCATCGATTATTTGTCTATAAACATACATAAAAACAAAAAAGGGAGAATAAACAAAACAAATTTCTCTCTTTTTCTTTTCGAAGGGAAAATTAATGAACCTGCAACGCTTTTTTCCAAATGCATTTCCATTTGCAAAATGGCCGTCGAAGGGTGGGGGGTAAAGCGAACGCGGAGGCTGTAATGCGGCGAGAAAGAACACAAAAAATTGTTTTTTGTCTGCGTGCGAGATCGGTCTCTCCATCATCCAATCGAATGAATTTTTCATTGTATTAATAGCGTTCGTAACGGTTTTTGTCTTCCACTTTAGGAAGGAAGGAGAAGCGGGGAGGGGATGTGTGCTTAGAGCTTTTTCACTCGTGTCCTGTTGTTGTTGTTGTTGTAAAGCTTTGAAACTTTCCGCCACGTTGCTTTATGGTTGTTTTATTGTCCTCTCGGATCGTGACTTGGTGTCTGTTTGCTGTTGGAAGAATATTTTTTTTGGAGAAAGGTCCTAGAATTTGATTTATTTGTCAGCAAAGTATTGCTAGAAATTGGAGAATGTCGTGTGCTTCGAGGATGATATAAAGCACCAGAGAAATTACCTCCAATCCGAATGTAGCATTACCTCTCGGTATTGAGCATTTGTCGCCATATTGGAAACCTTTCTTGTAATTTCTACAGCTGTCACGGCAGATTATCTATCTATATTGTATTTGTACTACCGAGTAGTCTCTGCCCATGAACGTGAGGAGTGAGGACTATTTCGATCACTCAACACCCAACAGTCTCGAACGAAATGCTTTCGGGAACTGGATAGAGAAGGAAGAAGAGCAACATGAGAGGAAAGATAAACATTTAAAACATGAACTTGACACCGAAACTAAACCTCTAGGTAGTACATGAGAATGTCAGACAAAAACTCAACAACCAAAATCAGAAGTGTGAACCAGCTACAGTCTATCCGGAAACTGAAGACAAACCGGAAGGGACATTCAAACAACCAACCATCATAACCCATTTAGCATCCAGTTCATTGGAGAAACCATTTGCCAAAGGCCTTCTTGGAAGAACTAAAACTAGGCAGGAATCTCGGGAGAGCCAACCTGTTCCAAATTTCTTCAGCTAAAATCCCAGCCTGGAATGGGAGAAAGGAAAGAACAGGGAAAACGGAAAATCTATACAGAACAAGAAAATGAGTTAGCCTGGGAGGTTGTAGGTCTTAAAGCTTGGAGGTGAAATTCCATATGTCCTCTTTGTATAGACAGATACTGTATGAAATATTATAGGAGAATGGCATAGTTTGAATGAAATTTGGTTTAGAATTTGAGTCCTGAGGGCAGAAACCTAGCAAATTGGAGAATTGCAGGTTGCAAAGAGGAAAGGAGAGGAAAGTTCCAGTTCTTCAGACCAAATAAGTTAGAACTCCATTTTACGTTTAAGTTAACTGTGTTTATATTAAGCACTGTATATACCTTCGTCGTTATTCTTCTGCAAAAACCCGAGAACACTATACAGTACTCAGTACAAAATATTAATCTGGCTAACTTCTCTTTGTTCCACTCTCGTTTCTTCTTTTTGCTATTCTTTGACCTTTGACTTTTCTCACAACCTCAAAATTTCTAACTCAACTCCACCCAAATTCCTCCTCTTCACTCCACTTACCATCCTCCCTCCTTCCGTTCATCCTTTTTAAATTCGTTTGCAAATTCCTTTCTCCGCATTTTCAAAAATAGATTTTCCAGACGTTTTTCATTTTTCCTCACCGAAAGTTAAATTAACCTTTATTACTGTGAATCCTTTAGGAGCTTTTGAAGTCTCCCTCTCTTCCCCTCCCCTTTTTAGGCGCGATTGAAGAGTGAAAAATTATCTGTCACCTATTTTTAAGACTCACTCTTGACTTGACAAATTATTAAACTGGATGAGAGTCAGCGAAAGAATGAAACCAAATACTCGATTAGGAAGGGAAAAAGTCGAAGAAAGGAATTAAATGAGAGACAGATGAATGAGAGAGAGAGAGAGTGAGGAGGAGGAGGTGGAGGAGA
Source organism: Columbicola columbae (assembly GCA_016920875.1). Classification (NCBI taxonomy): domain Eukaryota; kingdom Metazoa; phylum Arthropoda; class Insecta; order Psocodea; family Philopteridae; genus Columbicola; species Columbicola columbae. The sequence continues at coordinate 12,741,508 of JADMLL010000004.1, read as the reverse complement.
GGAGAGGAGATGAGGCAGAAATGAAAAAGGTTTTTCTTTCGGATTCTCAATAGAAATATCCTTTTTCGGGTAATATATCATAAAACCTCATAAAAAATTTAACATTTTCCTTGGGTTCCGGTTTTTTATCTCCTTTTTCGAATTCTCATCTTTCCGTTCAAATGTATCTCTCACCTGTGTCTGGGGGTGCAGAGTGCTGGGAGACGTGCTGCAGGGGAAGACGAAGGTGAAGAAAGGACTTCTTACCTGGAAAAGACAAAAAATAAATTATTAGTTTCAAGATAAAGATGAATGTTAGTTGCAATGTTTTGGGGTTTAATAGAGAGCCCTGCTGTCGTAGATTAACTACAGCAGGACCAAAGCAAGAAATGCAGCAAAAGTTACAAAGTCTAGTCTTTTTGCCTCTCACCGTAGTCTCATCTCTTTCATTTCTCTTCTCTCTTCTTCTTTTCTATTTCTCTTTCTCTCTCTTCCGTTCCTCATCTAGAGTACAGCACCAGGTAACTAACTTAGCTTACTAATTTGAAGATTAGACTGACAAGTAACTGCGATAAGATTATCTCAGCAAATGGCTAACCTCAGACCACCTTCCAGGAGTCCTAAGTGAGGAGTATGTACAGTAGCACTTTTCAATGATCGATTTTCAATTTTAACCCCTTGTGTCTACCAGACAATCAACTAACCTTTGTGCATATTACAATATCTTTATCTTATCTAGGATTCCAAGAGTCATTATCATTATCATTCATCACCTCCACAGCCCTGTGTGAGCTTTTCGCAAGAGTGTTCTCCATTCCGCATCTCCTGCAATTTTGGATTCGAACGTCTTCCCGGACTCCGTCTTCCCACCTTAAGTTGGGGCAGCCTACTCGTCTGATTCCCTCAGGCTTCCCGTTAAAGATTTTGAGGATCAGCCTGTCATTGGCTCTTAAGACATGGCCTGATGATCTGCCGGAGAATTTTCTCTCGAAAATTCCGAGGAGCCTTTCGTCGGACTTCATGAGTGTCCAGGTCTCCGAAGCATACATATAGACTGGCCTCACCCACACTTTGTGCAGGAGGATCTTGGTTTTCCTACACAGCAGTTTAGATTTTAGGTGCTTCCTGAGATCGTGGTAACACTTTGCAGGAGTTAGTATGCTCGTAATGAATCATTCAGAGCCTTTAGGATTGCTGACACAACTGACGACAAATATGGGTGATGTTCTCTGCTGGTATTTCCTTTTAGGACCTGCTACTACCAAGAATCAGCATCGTCAACATTGATTTCGCTGTTGTTTTTGGTAATAAGACAGCAGTTTTTTGATGCTACCATCGCACTGTTAAAATCTCTCGAAAGTTCTTTAAAATGAGCCTGAAGTAAAAAAGTTTCTTCTGAAAGCTTCTCTCTCTCTCTCTCTCTTTCCTTTCTCCATGCCCTGAGATTTAATAATTAACGACAAATATTTAGCGGCATCATCTGTTTGTCTGTTTGTCTTTCCAGAATCTTGAGGGATGGAGGGAGCCAAGTTGGAAAAGATTTCTATCGTCGAAACTTTCTTCCTCTTCTTCTTCTTCTACTTCGTCATCGTCGTCTTCTGGGAACACCCGACGCGCCGCGCTCTTCTTTCCCTCATTTACTTCTTTCCTTCCTCCCGGGAAACTTCTTGTAATGTAATTAAGCATTTCCCTTTAGCAGGCACTTAAGTCCTTATCCTTCCGACCCCCTCCCTTATTTTCTTCTTCTTCTTTCCTATCTCCTTCTCCGTTTTTCCTTTTCCTCCCTCTCTGCCCCCGTTTTTCTTCTTTTCCTTTGACATTTTTGTGCTTTTAGCGCGACATCGAAATTGTCTTCTTTAATCCGATTTAATCCGGTTTCGGAGTTTTTAAATGGGAGCTTTTCCTCCAAGAAAGTCTTTTTGATGTTACAAAATTATCCGGAAATTTTTCTTTCATTTTATATTCCACACCCCAGCTTCCACCAACCCCTCTCTCTCTCGTTGATCTCCTTCCGCCTGAATTTTTCTCCGTTTCCCAGCTCTTCCGAATTTATGTTTTTTAGATTTTCGACTTCTTCCTTTCGTTTCCGTTTCGTCTTTCCTCTAATTCCTTTTCCCTTTTTTTATCACTTCCAGAACAAGTATAGAAACGATTTAAAAGCTTCAAATCAAGTCTTGAAGAATGGTGATAGACTCAATAGGTGTGAGAGGGGTGAGTTTTACATTTCATTTTTTGGAGAGATGATCCCTTTAAGCCCGAACTCGAATTTCCCTCTCAAATCCCGTCTTCTTACACCTTCTTCCTGTCTACTCCTCTTCCTTCCTCTCTCTCTTGATCCTTCTCGCAATCCTCCAACTGAATCTCATTTTGTGGGAGTTGATTCATTTTAAGAGGAGCTTTTGAGAGAAATATATAAATCAACAACAGAAAGAATGTGAAGAGAAAAGAAAAAGAACTGAAGAAGATGACAAAGGTGGAAACAAGTAGATGATCACGGCGATTACCATAAATTCCTCCGACAAGTTCTTCTATTAAAAAGACAAAAGATGTCGGATAAAAGACAAAATCGGATTTAGTTAGAAAAAGATGGAAAACGACGACGATTCGCATAAGTCAGTCAGACGCGAGAAATTTCCCAGGGAAAAACGGTTTTCCGATAGAAGGCGAAGTGAGAGACAGTAACATCACAAAACAAAATGGAGTCGAAAGGAGAAAGGGTTAAAGGACAAAGAAGACAAACGATTCCTCACGGAAGAGAAAACCGGAAATGAAAATTTTAATAAAAGTCTTGGAAGAATTAAAAATTTTCCAAATAAATTTCCCCGGGAAACCGGAAGTTAACGTCCGCTTTATCTTTACCGTTTACCCATTATAGGCTAGCGTCATATTTATAAGACAGTCGGAAGAATTTTCTTTTTTCAAATCTTGAACTTCGTTATAATTAAGCAAAAAGTTTTCAATATATACTTTAGTATTATCATAAACTAAATTATAACATTTGTTGCATTATATTAATCAATATCTTTGGTATAAAGAAATTGTTATATTAATATATCACAAACACAGTTTAAATTTTCAATATAGAGTTATATTCAGTATACACTATGTTCGTGGTTATTTATAAAAATATGACTTTATAATCATATTAGTAACTGAATTTTTTATTGTTATATATTTAGTGGGAGGAGTAGTGTAGTGGTTAAGTTCCTGACTTATACTCAAATGGTCGTGAGTTCGAATCCTACTCCCACATCTTGTTATAAATATAAGGAAGTGTTAATAAAACCAGTATAGTTTATAACTTTAGTAAAATTATAATTATTTGGCAAGGTATGATTTTACAAAAGAGTAAGAGTGGGATGTCACAGTATATTTCACTGGGTAACTTTTGGATCTCTGATCTTTACTCTTGTTTATATAATGTCTTTTCTATCGCATCTTAAATCCTAAATAGTCTAGAAGTTGTTGTATTTATACTCTTCGTACTGTGGGTTATATTTATATAATTTGGATTAATAATTTGGGTGAGATAAAATAAAATTAATTCTTGGTGATATCAGAGCATTCGTCAGTATTCTTTTACTCTCTGAATGCACATAGATAAAAAATATAAAAATAGTATAAATATAAAATAACACTACAAATAAAAGAAAGAATATATATATAAATGTTTTATATATTAGAAATAATTCAATTAATAAATATTTATGTTGGCATTATAAATAGTAACATTAATATACGTTAGGACCTTGGTACTCAAACGGCGGCCCGCGGGCCCATCAAGCTCTACTGAGTAGAGGCCCAGTGGCCCAGTTAAAATTGTGAGGGGTCGATTGCTTGTTAAGTCTGAACTATAGTATCTGACCAGCACGAAAATGTTCGGGCCTGGGCTCAAAAAACTGCTAACGTTGTTTGCCTCAACATATCTTTATGGGGTAATATACAGACAATACAGAAACAGACTGACAGATGTACATACAAATGATGCCCTGAGGGTGGATCACCATATCACTATTACTGGATGCGTCGAAAGCCGGACTTTTAGTCTTTTTTTTCGGTAAGTCGTGTGGCCCAGTCACATTGGTCACAATGGAAATTTGGCCCGGGAAGGGAAAAGCTTGGAGTACCAAGGTGTTAGGAGATTTGTTGATTTTATGTGCCACTGTCCTATTTATAGGACGGGACAAGACTCAAAAATGTAAATAGACGGTAAGGAAAGACAGGAGAAGATGGAAACTGCAGTGCGGTGACTTTTCAGAGGAGGAGGGAGTGAAGAGTGTTGAGGAACCAGATACGAAAATAATTTTGAGAAGAAAATGGATAAAAATAAAACTAAATGAAGCCTCCCTCTCCTTCTCCTCCTCTCTCCTCTACTCATCTTTGTCTCTTTCTACTCAGAAGCCACTTTGACGGATCCTCAAGTGACCCTTCCTCTTCCTACCCGAAGAGGATTAAGGATGAGAAAGGCCAAACTTTTCCGGGCTTTTTTTTCTTATTTATGTCTTTTAATATTGTTCCAACGCAGATGGTGTATCTCCCTTTCTATTCGAAGGATCGTCAAAAAGTTTCGAAAGTTTCTTCCCTCCCCACCCCTCCTCCTCCTCCTTGGAATCATGAAAAGGATACGGATAAACGAGTCAGGAGATGGAGCTTGGAAAAAAATGTCTGACCTAATTGAGACAAGTTCGAGATGAGAAGGAGGCTGAGAGAGGGAGGAGGAGGAGGAGGTTCATCCAAACAATAAAAGAAAGCAGATCCCCTTTGGGTGTGGTCCAAATGTATTTTTCGAACTTTTTTTAAGTGTGATTCAAGGGTAGAAGGGGGTGGAAAATTTTCTTTGCCAATTTTTTTTATCTGTCGCACTTTTTCGTATTGATCACCCTGGAAAATTTTTGAGTTGGGATGGGGGAGCGAATGAGGTTATACAATTGTCTACTGCCGGTCTGATTGTTTTCGCCGCAGAGTTTTCCTTTTCCTTGTTTCTTCGGAGTTGATTTGTTCGACTACTTGCTTCTTGTCTTCTTTTTGTTTTCACTGGTTGTCCGTGTGTTTACTGTCTGTTTCTCTTTTTTTTCTTTCGATTATTTATTGCTTTCGGAAGTGTTGGAATGGGGATGGTTTCAGATTTGGTTTTTTCTCGTCCCGGGTCTTTTGTTTTGGTTTCAACCACAGACTACTTGTATCTGTCTTTTCGTTTCTATTTTTATTCTACTCTTTCTTTCGAATCCTTCTTTTTTTATTTCGTGCATGGTTGTTGTTTTGTATAGTCAACTTTATTGTTTTGGTGTCTTATTTCTCTCCATAGTTTGTAGGATTTGGTTTCTTCTTTTATGGGTTTTCTTATCCTCTAGTTTCTTTCTCTCTATGTAAAGTTAAACCATAAAGACTATATAGACGTAGATAGATAAACTACTAGAATCTATAACACGCTTCCCATAGCGTCACTTCTCTACATTCTCTTAACCTTCTTCCTCTTCTCCTTCGTCTTTCTCATCTTTTCACTTCTTTGTCTTCTGTTTTGGTCAACTACAGACGAAAATGTTTTCAACTCATCTGCACTTCTATTAAGGCAAGTTAAGTTCTTCTTTCTTTTTCTTCCTCTTTTTCTTGTTCTTCTTCTTCTTTCTCGTTTTTTTCTTTGTCTTTCTTTTTCTTTTTCCTCTTCTTCGTTTTCTCATTCTTCTTTTTCCTCTTTTTTCATCTTCATCTTATTATTATTATCTCTTTTCTTCTTTTTCCTTTTCTCTTTTTGTATTATCCTTTCTACTTCAATCCACTTCATATTATTATTACTACCATTTTCTTTCACATCCTCCTACTAGTTCTCATCCTATCCTTTAGACTGCATCTCCAGTCCCTGCTAAGACAGTAGCCTATTATCTAGATAAAAAGCCTCTTTAAAGCCAGTCTATCGCTTAGAGACAGATGGCAGTTAGTAACAAAAAAAAACAGAATAGGCTCAAAGATAGATAGTAGAGCCGGTTCTAACTTGCAACTCAAACCGAAATGAAGATTGACTGATTCTAGTTACAAGATTCTTAGTCTAAAAATTGGCTAGGATTTACCTTTTATCTAGTTAAAGTTGTAAGAATTTTATTTGTCATCAAGAAAGAAGAAAAAATTGTCTTCGATGATTTTCTAGATCTGCGGTTGCAAGATTCTCACCACACCCATGCACAGTACTGGTGCTAGTAGATAGACAGATGGTAGATAAGGTGAAAGAAGGGTAATAGGAGATGAGAATGTCGATTCAACTTTCCAAACACTTAGTTTCTTTATGTATAGTCCTCTCTATATCTAGTTTACTTCGATTTTTCTCCGTGAGTTTATCTAGTTTCCATTTACCGTTGGTCTCTCTCCTTCTCCTCTTGTTTCTTATCTACTCGAGAACATAAATTTTCCTTTTTTTTATGTATTTATGTATTCACATCAACTCCCTCATGTATCTTTTTCAGTTTTCCCAGGGAAATATTTTACCTCCATCCCTCTCGGAAAACTTTCAAAATTTCATTTCCGAATCCAATCTTCCCGTTTCATCCTCCTCCAACCCATCTAGACAAAAAAAACTGACAAAATAAACAAAACCGACAAATTCTTTCTCCCTCCCGCCCTCCCTCCCTCCAAGCTTTCCCGGTTTTGTTTTTTCAATACCGAATCTCGGATTCGATCTCCTCCTCGTCTTCACTCCTCCTCCTCTTTCAACATTTTTAAAGGAGAGAACGTCAGCAAAGGATAAAAGCAAACAGAGAAGGAAAAGTGGGAGGAGGGGGAGAGGCAAACAAGGAAAATATCGGAAGGAAAACACACACATAATTCAAATTTCTCTTCTTCTTCCTCCACCTCAATCTTTGAACTGCCCTCTGGAACCGGTTTGCTTTTTGGAATCAATATCCTTCTCCAGCCAAACATGCCAGTTTCGAAGAGAGGGAAGAGAAAAATGATTTCATCTCAGCTTTAATCTTATGTAATATTAATTCAGTATAAGCAATTCAATATTATGTAAAACAAAGTGAAGCATGGAGAGGGGTTCAGGGCCGGATCCAGATCGATGTTTCTTTCTTTCTCTTGTTTTCTCTTTTATTCTTCTGCTTCAACTTGAAAAATTGGGGAAATTTGTCCGAGTTGTCATCATTCCGCACAATGTACGGAAAACCCTAATTTGTCAAGAGCTTTTCCTGTTTCCTCTCTCTTTCCTTCCTCCTTTATTTCCAACAGAATACACTTGTACCTCGCTATACGGCTGCTCTTTATACGGCATTTCGCTTTAACGGCCTTCTTCAATTAAAGGCCTAGAATGTGTCAAAGGTACAGGTGCAGAAGCTAATTTCCTTCCTCAAATTAGGCAAAATATTTTGAGTCTAGAACATGATGTGAAGGTTTGAACGAAAGTGATGTGCTCGATCTGATTGATTTGAAGCTGATAGGAAACCTTTTTCGTATGAGCAACTCATTCAGCTGTAAGCAGAACCGATATTTGATGAAGAGGCAGAGCCTGTTGTATCCAAACAGCTAACATAAAAATCTGCCGACAGCTTTTTCCTATTTCGAACGAGGAATAAACATCCTCCTTGAAAATGATCCTGATGTCGAACGTAGTAAAGTTTCTCGAGGAATTAACTCAGCCATTAACTGTCAGAAACCACTGAAGGACGAAATAGACAAGAAGGCAAGACCAACAACGCTGGACAATTTTTGTAAGCAAGGCCCATATTTACTAGCAAAAAATGATTACGACAGTGATCTGCAGGTTACCATTTCTTCATCGTCTTCAGATTAAGGACATTTTTAAAAATTATGTATGTATGCATACATACACATATTTTATGTAACTATTTTGTTTATAGATTATTGTCGGTTTTGGGATCTGTTATTATTTTACAAGTTCTACAAATCTATGTATTTGTTATGTATGTATAGATCGGCTTTTCACTTTGCGGCTGATTTTCGTGGAATCTAGGCCGTAAAGCGAGGTGTGGGTGTAATTTTCCAGAACGCTCCGTTTGGAAAAGAAACCTGCACACACACTTTTCAAAATAAACCAGCCCCCTGCCCCCCAAAAAAGGAAGGAAAGAGGAAAAAAGAGATTTCCGATTAGCAGGGAGATGTTAATTCTCTTAATAAATCCTTAGAAAACCCTTTTTTATTATACTTAGGATTTTCCGGAGGAAGGGTAGGGGGTGGGAGGACGGAAGTGAAAAAAAAAGTTTCATTCCTCCGAGGTTAGCTACAGTATATCTTCTTAAGAGAAGACAAATTGCCCAGTTTTTTTTAAAGGAAACTGATTTTTCATTTATTTTGGTTTCTCTTCCTCCCAGAAGTACGTTGGGAGGAGAATTTCCGGTCTCGAAGAGGGAAAACTGTCGCAATTTTTTAAACTCCCACAACGAAACCGAAGGCCTTCCGTCTTTTATTTCTACGCAATTCAACTCCTGGGGTTTTCGAGCTTTTTTCCCGGCCGAGAGAAAGATTTGTGGTTGGCAGAAAGACGACAACAAGAATGGATGTCGACGCCCACGTCATCCTCTTAAAACCTCGAAAATCTTTGAAAGATGACGGCTTTGATTGTTGTTTTCTTTTCTCGTTGGGGGGGTAACACGGAAACAAACATTTTGCCGGTGGGCGCTAACGAGATTCTTCATTTCAGATTAATTACAGTTTGTAGGAAGAAATAACAAGCTTTAACAACCCTCATAAATTCTAGCTCTTAAGGGAGGGAAGAGTAAAGGCCTCTCTCTCTCAGGTTGGACAATCCATTACTGTTAGTAATGTTAAAGTTTAGGCTATTAAGCTGCTCGACTTAAATTCCTCTGTTTCGCAGCTAAAGCCATCCGCAGTGGAAGGAATTTAGGCCTCAAGTCGAAACTATAAATATGGCACGCTTGCTGGCAGAATTCGTTTCATAAATATTGCACACTTATAACATTATATCCTTTCATATATGCCACGCATCTTTGTAGCAAGTTCGTTTCGAAATATTCTCAGAAGAAGGAAATTTTGTCTCAAGTCAATCTTATTTCATAAATATTGCACACTCGCTTGGAGGGTTCATTTCAAAAGTAAATTCTTGAAGTGGTAACCAAGTTTGATCTTTTGAGGATGCCTCTAGCTGAGAAGTACTTCTAGGAAGTGTGCATTATTTATGAAATGAATTACAAAAGAGTGTGCAATATTTTTGGCCTCGAGCCAAAAGTCCCATCCTTGGAGGATATCTTCAGCTGTATTTAAGACATGAATACTTTGTGAAAGTGTGCAAGATTTATGAAATAAATATTCAATTTAATGAAATGAATTTCAATTTATTTATCAATATGTATCCTCCTAGCAACTGTGCAGTATTTATGAAATAAATCTTCCTTCAAACCGTGCAAAATTTATGAAACCAACCATCAATGTATTTATAAAACAAATCTTTCAAAGCAGTGTGCAATATTTTTGAAATGAATTCTCCAAAAATTTGCAGGTTCCTTAAAGTAAACTTTCCAGGAACGTGTTCAGTATTTGTGAGTGAAATACCTGTGCAATATTTATGAAAAATGATCGACCGATCTTTCTTTCAGCGAGGATGAGAATGAAGGCGAAACGTTTGAGCTAAGTATGAGAAAGTTCTCTCAGCTCAAAAATTTGACTTGAGCAGAGTACTAGCCAAAAGCTTGTAGCTTAGCTCTACCAACAGGAATAATAACAACCAACGAAAATTTCAAAATTAATCGGGACAATCTATTGCTGTTGCTGTTGTATCGTATGTGTTTCTTCTCTTATATCAAGGCCTTCGACCCTTCTTTCGTTACCATAATTAAGTTTCTCTTTGTAGTTTTTCCGCTCAAGTAAATTTTTTTATTAGGACCGAGTCAATTTCCTTTCCGTGTGTTTGCTTTTATTACCCAAAAGTTGGCAACTCCACAAAAAAAAGAGACGAAAAGTGACCCCCGTGATGTATTTTATGTCGTAAACATAAAAACAATTTAAACAAAAAAAAAATTTATTTTTTCTAAGGTTTCTAATAAACTCTGACTTTTATAGTGTTTGAACATGAGAGGAGATATCGCTGACACTGAAACGTTACCTCCTCACGTCCCACCTTTCCTTTTCATTCCTCCATCAGTGCTTTCCCGAACCTTCGGCCTCTGTCCATCGGGAGCAAAAAACCTTTTTTCCTCGGTCCACCACCTTTTCCCCCGGTTCGTTTGAGATACGAGACAACAGGGACCAAATAAAAACTTCCGAAAACGACCTTTCTTTCTCCCTTTTTAATGGCTCCTCACCGAGAAGCCTTCCAGCAACGTCCCTGACCGTTTCACCGCCTTCCTATTTGCTTTCCCCAGGAGAGACCCAGTCAACAAATTTACGTCAGAGAACCTTTTTTTGTTTTTATTTTCTCACTGTTTTCCGCCGGGTCGGAGACTACAGAAACCGGGTTTCAAAAGCTTAAAAATGTCAATCCTTAACGCGTCACTGATTCCATTAAAAGAAAAAAAATTTTTTTTTGTTGCGTTTCCTCTCGTTCGACGATTGGCTGACTTGATTTAAAATTGAAATTCAAAAGAGAAATGTGAAAGTGAGAAAGAGGCTTTGACTACTACCTCTCCTACCGTCTCCTCTTCTACCAGAAAGGGGGAAGAATGTCGCAGCTAAGTTAACGGACAAATAATTATTAAAAAGAAGAAAAAAAGAAAGAAAGAAGAAAAATGTCTCCAAAAGAAAGTTGAACGAAATCGAAGGAAATCATTTTTCAATAACCGTCTATCCATTTCTTTCTTTTATTCTTGAGGGAAGAAGGGACGAAGGAAGGAATGGAAGGAGAAGCGACAGGGGGTGGTAGAACGAAACCCTTTATTTTTAAAAGAGAAAAGGAAAGACGATGGGAAAAAAATCTTTTCAAGACTTAAACCGTTCGCTTTTTGACTAAAATCTCCGTTTGAACTCTTAAAAGGAAAGGAATATTCGTCACGACACCTAAAAGGATAACAGAAGAAGAAGGCGGTGGGTGGAGTAAAAGATTAAATTCTTATTCGCTTTTGAGGTGGATTAGAAGGAAAACATAAATTAATTAGAGATTTTGGGGTTTTGACTTAGACTAGTGCTTTCGAATTTTTCTCTAAGAAGGATGACGGAGTACAACTTTGGAAATTCTTGCCGTCAACTTTTACTTTTGGGGATTTTCGAGACACAGGACTAGATGCGTGAGGTGAATGAAAACATTTTCACCAAAAAGATGAAAAAGTCAAACTTATAACCAACCCAAAAGACCAGAATGTGACAATTATGCGAACACCATACTCCCTCCCGTTCGGATCATTGTTATGCGATGAATACGCCGTTCGTTCGTCCCCCGTTCACTGACCTCCGTGAATTTCGACAGCCATAACAAAGGGCTGAGTTCCTCTAAATTAAAATCTGATAAGCTTGTCAGGAAAGGTCAGCTCATCGTCAGACTGTTTAACTCACCACCTAACTGAACGTAATTTACAAACTATATGCCTCTAAACCGTTCTAAAATTTTGAGCTTGATAGCATGAGCTTTCGTTTTATATCTAACTACCAAAAACGACGACAGAAAAAAAGCCCAAGAAAGCCACATGTGAGGAGGTAAGATGACCCACCATTATGCGCTTACCTCGCAGAGTTAGGTGAGGAAATGGTTATCATGTTAAAGACTCAAATATCACTAAAGATTTGTAGAAAACAGGGGCAAAGTGTACAGAAAAGAGGAAAAATCCTACAGCGAGAGAGTTAAAAGTAAGACACCAAGAAAGCAGTAAATATCACCAGGGATCGAAGAGAACAAGAAAAGCACAGCTCAAAAAAGAAGGATAATGAGGAAGTCAAAGATCAAAAGAAACTTAAAGCAACAAAAATCACCGGAAAGAAGAAATACGACAAAGGAAGTAACAAGCGAAGGAAAAGACGCACAACAAGAATTTTAAAAAGCTCCAAAAAATGGGAAAATGATGCAAAGAATAAAATAAGGACTCCAAAAGCTCTCTAAATGAATCCGAACCCTCCACCCCAGCCTTCAAACCCCTACTCCAAAACCTACCAAAGAAAAAAGTTTGAAACCAACACGGGAACTAGGCCCGCCCACAACAGAAAAAATTTCAGCGACAAAAATGAATAATTCAATGGTTCAACCTATTTCCCATCCACCCCGTACCCCCAAACAAGCCCTGACCATAACAACTTCTTTGTTATACCAGTATAAGAGCGGAATGTGAAATATAAAAATAAAGAAAAAGCTGGACAACAACTGGAAGCTAGAATCTGAGAAGCTGGAAGCGTTATATCAAAACATAATATTAGTTGTTGGTGATTAAGTTTCAAGCTGGGAACACTGTATGTTATTGTTAAGTATGTGAAATGGCGGATATTGTATATAAGTTTCATTTGTATATAGTAGAATATAGGAAAGTGTTTATAATCTTATTTCCTAGTAGTGTCAGCGGGTAGAGAGCTCCGCTTCCTTCGCCTTCTTCAACAACGATAATACTGCCTCCTCCGGCCCATACTTTATACCACTCCACTCTTTAAACTCCGTACATCTTTTCTCAAAGATCCTCTCCTCCTGTTGGCTATTCATTTATCCGTCTCCTACCTGACAACTATCAATACAGCTGTGATTATTATTGCTGTATCTTCTTTTCAACGAGAATATACAGAGAGTAACGCTTCGCCATTATGAAGTAACATCTTACAGCCTTAGTATTCGTATATTTTGAAAAATGCAAAAGAATTTGTGCTGTTGGCGTTTGAAGACACTTTGTGTGTGGAATTGTCTTTATTATTCTAAGCTATATATATAACGATGAACCCTTATCTTTGATATTACAAATGTAGGCGTTGATAAAGCTAACACTTAAAAAAGCTCGACACCAACGCCTTATCGTCTAATCTGCCTGAGTACCGGTACTACCGAAAGGTATAAAATATGTTAACATATATTATATATGGTGTTTGATATATTAGATATATATTAGATATTAATATATAGATTCCCATTCAATCTCAAATGATAGGTGTTTAGGGCACAGATACTATGTGTAGTTGTTGTCATTTTGTTAGGCCAAAGAAGGCTAATGTCCATAAATGTTGTTATTACTATTATTATTAATGGGCTTATGTTATGGCTATTATGGTTATTATATATAAGGTCAATATGGTTAAAATATTATTATTGTATAGGGTTGCATATATGTATTACCGAATATATAAAATTAACATAGCATACTGATTATTGATAGCATTGCTGATTTTTATTATAGCATACTGAATATAACTTGCATACATGTTATTCAATATGATGATTGAATATATAAATATATTGGAATTGTATTAAGACTGGGCTTGGATTCGTTCGGTTCAGATTGAGTCGGTTGAGATCCCGTTGAACTGCAGACCAGTTCAGGTTGTTAACGGCGATCAAGCCTGCATACTGTAGAGTTTAGGTTTTCGTTTGTGCTTAAATGTGGGTCAGCTTAAACGTATGAACAGACTCTAGTTTCATGTATTTTGATTTGTACATATTACAAGAAGAACCGGAGGAGAGTGCGAGAGGACCAGAAAGGAAAGCAGATGAACTCCAAAAACCTAATCAAAATCATCGAACTGTACTCCTCTCCCAAAATTTTAAAAACAAGAAAGAAAAATGAAAAACTAAAATAATGGAGAAGGAATAGACGCACGAAAAGCGATATTTTATATCCGCGAGGACCTTTTTTCCATGAGAAGAAACCAAAATGGCGGACGAAGGAAAACTTTTTCGAATCTTTTTCATTCTCTGACTTTTCCGGATGATTACAACATCGCGGTACAGGACTCCGGAGTTCTTAGAAAACCTCGTCTCCGTCTCCCATACCTTCTCCCTTCTCCTCTCTCCGCACCTTTTTCTATTTTGAAACCTGATCTAATTTTCCTTTCACTCTATCAGAAAATGTGAATTCCCCCAAGAAAAGTTACGCAAAACTAATTTTTCACTTTTAAACTTGGAAGAAGGGAAAAAATTGACGGGACTAGAAAGTAAAAAAGAAAGTAAAACAAGAGAGAGAGGCAAAGAGAGGAAACTCCGCCTAAGAAATTTTAATATAAGTCCGCCAAAATTTTTCGAAGGAGGAAGGAGGTAGGAGGAAGGAAGGGGAGGAATGGAATAGAAGTATAAATTCCGTTTGAACCCGAAAATTAAGAAAAGTCGAGAACGAGCAATAAAAATTCATTAAAACTTCAAAATTTTATGAGAAAGAGGAGGAGGAAGCTGCGGAGGGAATGGGATGAATGCAGTGAATGAAGTCTTTATTTATTGTATATCACGCGGGTGGCAGGAAGTTGAAATTTATGTGCCCCCCCACTCGGCATAAGTTTTATGATGATATGTAGCCCCCCGAAGCTACTACCTGACCCCTCATACCTTCATCTTTCACTTATTTTGATCTACCTCTCTGGAAAACCCAAATCCCTGTATATACGCTGGTGGTTCCAGGTGTCCGATTCCGAAGGAAGGAAATTCACTCCAACAAATCCAGAAGAGGAGAGGGAAAACAAAAGCGGAAGTAATGAATTAAAAGTCGGAAGAAGTGGGAGTACGATGATTTAGACTCAAGTGGGAGGTGATGCAGAAAACACAGGAAAAAAGGCCCCGGGAAAATAGTTTATAGAAGAGGCCCAAACACGTTCAGAGTGACCGATTTGCGTCACTTCCTAAACAAACAGCAAAATTTCCAAACATACTCTCTATATTGGAACGCCATTTTTATTTTCCACTTGTCACGAAATAAAAAAAAAATTGGAAACCTCAATTCCAGATGCGTGAATTCGGTTGATTCAGGTTTCCTCCTTCCTCTCCTTCCTCTTCCTCATAATCCCTACCTCCCTCCAGTCCTCCCTTCCGGATGATTTACGAGTCCGATCCCGGTTTTGATGGTCCCTCGTATATATCTCGCGATAATCACTGTCAAAAACCTGGCGAGAAAATCACTTTATTCAAATGAGGGTTTTGTATTTTGTTTTGTCCCGAAGGAAGAGGTGGCAGAGGAGGAGGAGTAGGAGAGGGATCGTCGGCCATCGAGGATTTGCCGGTGCAATTGACAAGTTTGAACATGAATAACGAACTCATTTGCGAGTTACACGTAAGTAAACAAGAGTGGTGGTGGAGGTGCGCAGGGGGGTTTGGAGGTTTGCAAACGAGTTTTTCATTTTTCTTCTTTCCTCCGCCTCTCCTCCTTCATCGCAGCTCTTCGCCGTATCCGTTCCTCCCAATTTTGTTACTGATCTCGGTTTTTTCTTTTTTTTTGTAACGTTCGGTTCCCTCGTTCGCCTGGAATCGCCAGTTAATTGAACCAATATTGATGATGGCTTTGGCGGGGCTAATTTATTTTAATTTGAAAAGCGGAAAAAATTGATGAATGGTGACGTTTCGTCCCGTTCGTTTGATTGCCCAATTAAGCCCTTCTTTCCTCACTTCCTCCGTGTTCCTCACTCTCCTCTCATCTCCTCTTACATTGGTCTTTTCTTTTATGAAACCCTCTTCGCCCACTTTTTTGAAAATCAAAAATGTAATTTTAATGATTTTTCAATTTTCAAAAACTCCACTTCCATTCCCGACCTTGTTTTCTACCTTCCTTGAAGTCCCAAAAACCAAAAATTTAGCAAATAATGCTGTAGCTGATTCTTCTCACGACTTCTCACAAAACTGAAATTTCGTCGAGGAAGTGTTGGACAACCAATGTGATGTCGCAGAAAATTTTTTAAGAACTCTTGAAACTCTTAGTGTCATTAAGACAAACAGAAGTTAGCACGAATCAGTTGGTAATAGTTGTTTGATAACAGATTCGAAGGATACTGAAATGTATATAAAGCGATTGCCGAATAACCCGAGACATAAAAAAGTCAACCAACAACTACAACGTCTAGAATCAACATTATCCTCAAATCAGCAATAAAATGAGAACGCTCTCCAGGAGAAAAATGGTGGCGCTACACCTCAAAATTCCAAACTTTTCTGGTAAGCACTAACCAAAGTCATAATGGAGGGGAAAATAGATGAGGAGCGACACCCTGGAAGAAGGAAAGCTTCGTGGCTGAAGAACTTAAGAGATTCGTTCGGCATGACATCCCTATTCCGAGCAGCAGCCTCCAAAGTCACCATGGCCTTCTTGATTACCAACCTTCGACGCGAAGGCGGCACGTAATGATGGTGATGGCTAACCAGAGACGTTTGTAAGTGCTACAGTCGAGTAGAATAACAGTAGCAGTGGTATTTGTAGTGGACTTTAGTCGTGTTACATTATCTATTGTTTCTAGATTTTATCTATATTGAGTCAACAACGCCTAGTTTCTTAACGACACATGTCACTACAATTTAATAACAAAATCGATCGTCAAGCTCACCCCTGAGCAGTAACCGGTGTGAGAGCACAAAATCTCCTTTTGGAACAGCTTACCAGCGGTTAAGGTTAAGGTTTAGAACAAAACCTCCAAGCCTCCAAAGGTATAAAAACCAAAAACAGAAATTTGTCAGGTATTTCCAAGCTTCGATTACTTTCCTTCCGAGTCAGAAGCTGAAGGGCTCGTTAATTTGTACGCGTCTCACTTCCCTCTCCTCTCTCTCTGCTTCCACCGCCGCCTTCACTCTTTCCCAGCCTTTCAACGTTCGAGATTCCAGTCTCGGCTTAGTTAAAATATCAAATTACATCGAATGAAGTCGATTCGAATCCCCTTTGCGTCAGTCTTCAACGTCGTGACTCATTAAAGTCAACGTTATTTTAAATTAACTCCGCGTCAAGTCGAGTAGGAATCTGAGTCGGAGCCGGAGCCGGAATCATGTTATGACAGGTGATTCGGGAGGAAACACTGGAAAATCTCCCCCCCCCACTCACCCCAAAAACATAGCTTAGAGCTTTTAAGCACTTCTGATTTACCTGTTTTTTCCCTTTCGCTTCCTCCGTTTAATTCCGTTTATTGACTGAAACACTTCCGGTGTGTTAGTCACATCAATCGAACCAGAGAATGAATATGGAATGAGATGAACGAAACCAGGCTTTGAAGTGAGCGAGAGAGGAAGAGAGTAAAATGAAGAAGATGGCGACAAAACGATTCCTTTGAATCGATGGCGTCACGTCAAATACAACGGGGGGAACTTCCGGAAAATCCCATTTTCCAGCCTTGAAACACTGAACTCAAGGACGCTTCCGCCAAACAGCGAAAATAAGAGAAGTGAGAGACATCAGAAACCCATTTCCGATTCGAATTCTAACATAATAGGACTAAAACGATCATCGGAGAGGGAGAAAAGGAAAATGGAAACCGGAAACCGTCCACTTTCCAGTTATTTATTATCGTGTGACGTCATTTTTCCAGTAATTGCGACCTTCGACAGTGCATGATTTACTGGAGAAATCTAAATACAGGAGATAGGAGAAAAAATTTAATTCACAAAATGTAACTTCCGGTTTGGTTTTCCTTACCTGACATTTTGGATATTTCTCTTCCTTCCGTTCCACTTTCCAGCCGAGGAGCGGAGGAATACAAATCACTCCGGATGCGATCCAAACAAAGGCGATCATGAAAGCCGCCCTTGCCGGAGTCCTTTTCTTAAGGTAGTCTATAGCTTGAGTGATGGACCAGTACCTGAAACCAGAAGTTATTTGATGTCTTAGACACGATTAGATGACACTACACCGGAAATACTGGGAAAGGAACGCGGTGATGATGATTTCCTGCTTAAAATTTCATTGCATGTTAGACAGTGGACCAGCAAATAATTGTTATAATTGACATGCACGCATAAAAAGGCTCATAAAATCTAGAGTCATAAAAGCTGTCGCCAGGTAGTAAAAAAATACTGTTGCAAATAAAATTTGGATTTAAACTCTAGGAAGCTCTCAATCGATTTCCGGTATTTTTCTCTCAAAATCTCCAAACCGTTCCCACGCCCTCTTCTTTCCTTCAAAAAACACTTTAACTGGGAGTGATTTTTGTTGTTGTTGTCAGGATTACCCCCCCCTCCCGGATGTCTTAACCTTAAGAAGAGAATAAAGAAGTGGATGACGGAGGTACTCACCGGTCCAGCGAAATAAGGCAAAGATTCATGATGCTCGCTGTCGAGAGAAGGACATCCATCGCGGAATGTATATCACACCACATGTTACCGAATATCCAATAACCCATCAACTCGTTCGCGAGACTAAAAGGCATGATAATGAGGCCTAAAAAAAAGTCAGCGACCGCCAGAGAGGCGATGAACCAATTCTGTATATTCTTGAGCGATTTCTCGGTCGCGATCGCTATTATCACGAGCATGTTACCGACGACTACTATGATCATGACCATGGTCACGAGTATCGACGATAGGATTATGTGACCGAGCGTGAATCCGCTCGGGTAGGTCAAGCCCGGATAGATGATGTAGGTGTTGTCCAGGGAGAAGTTGGTCAGGTTGCCGTAGCTGTCGTTGAGTACGCGGCCGAGTTCGATGTATCCGTCGTCGAGGTTCGTCGAATTGTAGAAACCGTCCGTCGGCCCTGCGGAAAACTCCATAATTTCCCCAATTTTTCGTTTTACTTCATTTTAATTTGTTTTTTTATTTATATTATTAGCTTATTTATAAACCCGTAACGAAGACAAAACAACCAAACGGATAATTCACTCGCTGACAACAGAACGAAAATATAGAAAAATGAAGAAAAGCGAAAGGTGAAAGAAGGTAGCGCGATTTTTCTTTTTGTTAACTAAGAGATTAGGCACAAGTTGAAAATGGAAGAATTCCTTAGAATTAGATCTGAAGAACTGTTCATTTCGTTTCCGTTTATGGTTGCTGCAGGCGTTATGCTTGAGGCTCTAGCTTCTTGCTTTTTTCTTTCTGTGTTGCTGTTGCTTTTATTGGACCCTTAACTGACGCCGCTTTGTGATTCCTCTTTTATTCGTTATTCCTGTCAACATAAAAACAGACGAAACAAATTATTATCGATATCAGTCTTCTTCGACATCTTTCTTCTTATAATAAGCAAAATTAAAAATCATTTTCTAGCAGCAGTGATTGTTTATTTCGTTTCATTTACTTCTTTACTTGGGTTTACTCGATTATGCATCAACGTCTTTTGTAGTTTTTATCTCTCACTACCTCTTTTAAATTTATCTTTAACCCTAGACCAGCCCTCCATTTTATTCTGCTGTCCATTTTTTGGTATATACTCTTTCTCCCAACCCTGCTGTTTTTGGTTCATATTCAGTCTTGAAACACTAATTAAGACTAACTCTCCTGATTAGTAGTGATAACTATAACAAATAAACTTGGACGGATGATATTTCACTACAACTAAAAATTCACGTCGTGACTATATTCGTCCACTCTATCAACTGATCTCTGGGGTGCGGAAGCTTTGTTTGGTTGGTATACTCCTCGCCGTAAGCTAAGAACGATCTCGAAGGGTCAAGAAATCATTTGGACCTTCCCGGAGTTTCTCTTCTCATAGGTTCATCATAGAAGAAGGTTCTCGTGGCTTTTGGCAGCTCCGAGAGAGTTCCTGACGTGCCTGGGTTGGGTTTGGTTTTGATTTTCTTGAATCAAATTGTTTTGAACTGCTAAGGTCACAATACCCCTCCCGTGGGGGGGAAAAAGGGAAATCGAAAATAAATTTTCCAGCTGCAAACCGGGACGCTAATTTATTTATTTATTTGTTTATGTGTTTATTTGGTTGCATCTTTAATAATTTTTGTCTATTGATAGGTTTGATATTTATTTATTGTATTACTTATCTATTTATGCACCTTCCCAATCCCACCTTTTGCTTCTGAAACCGCTTCCGGAACAAGACGCTGGTCAAAACCACCCTCACAACTACATCCACAAACTATTTGGTGTCTCTTACTTGGAGACAGGAAGTAGTTAGCAGGGGTTTAAAAATTAAAAAATGTATGTACCTCATGAGGATCAAAGACGAAAGGGACTTGGGACTCAGACTCTGGGACACCGAAAAGGAGGACGACCTTGTCTCGAGTGGTATAACAAATAATAGCACAACATGAACTGGAAACGTTGAGAGAGAAAGGCTCTCACCAAAATCGGCCTGGTTATTATGGTTGTAATTATTATATAATTAATAAAAAGGAAATTTGAGTAGAGAGCGGTGTATAGTTAATTAATTTATGTATTAACATTAATGTATATAACCCGGAAAGAATGCACAATTATAACTATATTGTATATAAATCATTTTCTCTTCAGAACCAAAAAAGAGAAGAAAAAAGAAACAAAGAAAGGTTTGAGAATCCAGGTCTGTTTCTTCCTCCCACCTCTTCTTCTCTCCTTTAGCAAAGAAAAAAAAAGAAACGAATAGAAATTCGAAAATTTCCCGGAGATTCTACCAATTCGAAATGAAAATTCCATTTTCGGAAAAATTCAAAATTACATTTTCCCGCTTTCGTTTCAAATCAGAACAAAAATTTTTAATTTTTATTTTAACAGCCGTCTGTCTTTTCCGCCCACTCAAGCCTCTTCCCGGAAACAGAACAAAAATAAAATTTTCCCAAGATTGTAAGGAAATTGAAAACGAAACGGCAAAAGTTAAAAAACTTTACAATTTTGATGAGAAGCGTTTTGAGGAAGGAGTAGAAGGCGGTGGTGGTGGTGGTGGTGGTATTAGAGGAACGATATAACGGAACTGCTCTGCGGGAGGAGGGAGGGGAAACTTTTTTTGGAGGACTTTTTGGTTTTTGAGGATCCACAGTTTTATTTCCCTTAAAAGCTTTTTTTTAGTTTCATTCCTCTTTCCTCCGTCTCTCTTTCTCCTTCTTCCTTTCTCTGTCTTCGTTAATATTCAAATTAGGTCGGATTTATCAAACATTTTGTCTGTGTTCCAGGATTTGAAGCAAGTCAAAAATAAGCTAGAATCAAGGGCGGCTCAAAGAATTCAAGAAAAATGACAACAATACCAACAAAGCTGAAGAACAGAAAGATAACTTTCGACAGATACCTCAGCAGATAGGACTCTGGAAGACTGAGAAATGGATCTTTCAGCACCAGCCTGGTTCTTAGTGACGAATAAAGATCTTAAGGTACGTGCACTCACACAGAAGACCATGAACAACGTGACAGCCACCAAGCTGAAAACGGGTAAAACGTGGTCCGAGGAGAGGACAGAGCCAACAGCAACAAGATGATGGAGTATTTTAAGAGACAAAAAGAAGAATAAGAAGGAAACATGGCAAAATGAAGCAGTCTTGACGTTATAGTCCAAAAATACAGGAATGAAGCCAAAACTTCAAATTGAGGTTTGCAATCATGTAACCCATAATCCTAGTTCAAAGAACCAGAAAGATGGTAGAAGAACAAAAAGAGATTAGAAAGAAAGGGTAAATAGGTTGGAAAATAGTCGGCAAAAGGAATAAGAGAAGAAAGAAGGAAGGAGAAAAGAGAGGCGTCGAAAAGATGAATCGCACGCGTGCGATAAAAATTTCTCAGCGTGGAAAATAGAAAGCTCGGGGTGGAGAGGAGAGAGATAGATGGAGGCAAGGGTTAGAAGGAGCGGGGTGGACTGGGGGGTTAAAACGAATCCTGAATTTCTGAACAACGGCTGTCAAAAAGTCCGATAAATTCTATTTTATAAAAAGAAATAAATAACCTTTTTATATCAAAGCATTTGCTGTTATATTGACAAGTTGTATTCAATTTTTTACCTTCTCTCTCTCTCTTCTTCTTCCCATTTCTCTCTTTCTTCTCTCTTTTTCTCACCTCCCTCCTTACCCCCTTCTTTCACAATAAACTATACAGTGTGTTCTATTATTCATGAACATGACATGTTTTTGAAATTTACATGAAAAAATAATTTCTGGAGCTTTCGAGGAGAGAGGGGCGGAAAAGGAAAATTGTCAAAGGTTATATATTACTCAATTAGAAGGGTTTTCGGGGGTGAAACTTTCCCCACCCCCACCCCCTCTCACAGGAAAAAAAATTTCGGTTTTCGTGAATGAAAAATTGGTTTTCATAACGTTGGAGTGTAAGAAAGAACGCTAGAAAGGAAGAACCTCCCACTGACGTCATCCACCTGTCTGTCTGTTTACTGTTTGAACTTATAGAATCAAGGGAGTGACTGTAAAATGACTTTTCCGGGGCTGTAGCCAAGCTCCATTTTGAAGTCAGGTGTTTGACCAATAAGTTTCCTGATTGACAGGATGAGTCGTTCAAAGAATGACGGAATGGAGCCCCTGTAATAGTATAAAAACTGTAATATCTGATGAATAGAGCACTTAACATTATTATTAACTTTTCTATTAGTCAATCTTCTTAACCTGAACTAGTTGGCCCTTTTTTTTCGAAAGTACACAAA
The DNA here is from genome assembly GCA_016920875.1 of Columbicola columbae. Taxonomy (NCBI): domain Eukaryota; kingdom Metazoa; phylum Arthropoda; class Insecta; order Psocodea; family Philopteridae; genus Columbicola; species Columbicola columbae. Next base: position 12,719,219 of record JADMLL010000004.1, on the reverse strand, counting down.
GGGCCCATTGAAATAAAAGAGAAAATGGGGTTTTGATGGGTTTGGATCTCTTCCCCAAACTGTTTATTCATCTGTACTAGAAGAGAAGTTGAAGAAGAATCTCCCTTCTTTCTGCTTCTTTATATTGCCTTCTCATCTTTCTTCTGCAAGAAAGGTTCATGGTTTTAGTTGAACTTTGATCCCTTTTTTGAGTCTTATAGTATAATATGAGAGGAAACTTGACCTGGCTGTCTATAACCTGGCTTGTGAGGTGGTTTAATAACACAAATCCAGGCCTCCCAGTCTTCCCCAAGTAATCTAAATATATTATTATATTATATTAATACTATTTTTAATTATTTATAGAATTTTTGAGGTAGGTCTCCGCGACAGTCAAATTTGACCTTATGCACTGAGTTTTTCAGTCCCATTTCCATGACTAAGGAAAAACGTTTTATCACCTGGTTCTAAAACTTATATTAATATATTTATTCTAGTTTAGGTATATTTATTTATATATAGTTACTTAGAAGAATTAATTCTTTATGTATGTATGAGCTGTTAGTTCGTTGTCTACGGATTACTTATTTATTTGTTAGCCTGTCTAGTTACTTATATATCGATTGATTACCTACTTGTATTGTTATGTATTTATAAATTTTTTTGACTGATTATTTATTTATTTGTTTTATTTTATAACACATTTCTGCTCACTCTAGGCAAGGGAATTACATTATAAAGACTCTTTGTCTTTTTTTCGTTGCGATGGACTTCCAGTTTTGCTGGTTCTCCAGCATTACCGACACTACCGTCCAGTAGTTAATCTCCATCTCCATGAGGTTCCTTGTTTCTTCGCACAGAAGGCAGACCTCCAAAGCGTGTTCGGACGAGTCTTCCTTGTCTTGGCACTGCAAGCACGTGTTTCCCTCTCGCTTCTTGATTGTGTTTAGGTGGGTACTGAAACTTCCATGACCTGTGAGGGCTGGGTGACCCCCCAATCTATATCCCCGTGTTTGCAGAAGTTTCACAGCCTCTGATTGATTATAGATGGTGATTTGGTGATTTAACTTTCCTATTTGTATATTATTTATTTATTAATATTTACCTATGTATTTATGCCCTAGGCGTTTCCTCCCTTCTATGTATATTACTACTGTATGTTAGAGTTTTGGTGGTGTGCCCCTTATTTATTTATTTATTGATTTGATTATTGGTTCATTTATAAAAAGAATACTGTGAAATCCGAAAAGGGTACTCAGTTATAATTATCTATCTATCTATTTATCTAGTCCAAAAATCACAGATAAAATTCTCAGCACAAACTTAGTAAAGAATCTTAAACGTGGGGTAACAAATTTTTCGTTAATATTTCCAAGTCATACAGGAAAAAAACTAATCGTAGCATAAATTCTTGTCGGAAAATAGTAAGCCCCCTTCCAGGACATAAATATAAAATATAGAAACCACCCAACCAACCCAAATATTAATATAAAACTCGAACAACTAAGACAAAGCTATATACAGAAAAATTCGAGACCCAACTCAACCCACCGCAATCCAATCCTCTTCCACATTTCTTTGACATTCAGTACACCATCATCATAAACATATACTAAAATATATATACGCATAATTCATAAAGTATAGACATAATAGGACTCGGCACGAACGAACCACCTGATGACGTCTTCGATTGAAGTCTCGGTTCCAACGGAATTTTATATTCCGACGCAAAGCTCAATGAAATAAATTTTTTTCTTCTTTTTCTTCTTTGTTTCTTTTTATCCTTCTTCTCCTTAGTCCTTATCAAGTTTTCATTTCCTTTTGACGCTCATATTTATAATAATAAAAATATACAGAAAAAGAAAGGAAAATAAAAATATAAAGTTTCGAAATAAAAAGTTCTTTACGCTTTTCATCTTTTAGTTGTGTTGTTTGGTATATTGTCGAAGATTCTTTTTATCTGGTTCGGGGAGTAAAAGATACAAAGAGAAAGAGAGAGAGAGAGAGAGAGAGAGAGATGGAGAGGAAGTAGCAAGCAGGAATTGATTTCGTTTAGAATTTACTCTTAGGCGGCCATTATATGTTGTCTTTTCATTGCCCTAGCCTTTCAGGTGATTATTTGGTCTGAATACGGTACTGAAATGGATATAATTTAAAATTCTTTGTTTTATATTAATATTAGTAGAATATTACATAAAATTCTCGGAACAAAACCCCGAACAAATTATCCAAAATTTAGGTTATAATCATCAATTTAAAGGCCGTTGAAAGGAGAGAGAGTGAGGGAGAGAGGAGGTGACAGGATTCTAAACGAGCGGACAAACTGACGGCAGGATGAGGTCACGTGACGTCGATGGCCCAAATGACTTTGGACTTTTGTGGTCGAGTCTGCGGCAGTTCGCTTGGGACGTTCGGTTAACATTTCAGACCCCAGTCTCACCGTCTTTCCATCCATTGTCTTTCATTTCCGCTTTTTCTCTGTCTGTCTTTGTTCATCTTTTCGCTTAACGCAAAGAACTCGACGTCAAAATCGGCTTTTTACTTAAAAACAACTCCGGCATTCTTAAAAGACCTCCCCTCTCGCTTTCATCCTCATCTCTCACCCGTCCTTTGAATTTTTTCCCCGCAGCACAAATAACACCGCCACCGCCGCAAGCAACAAAAACAAAAGGTTCAAGTGTAGAGCTTTACAGACAGGAAAAACCTGTCAAAGAAATTCTCTCGGCCTCGAATCTTCAGTGCAAAAGCTTTTCAATAAAGAGAGGAAAAGCTTTCCTTTGTCTTATTTGTGAAATTTTATGTCATCTCTTCGAAATGAAAACTCTCCCCCTTTCCCTGGCTCTCATTCTCTCAATTAAGAAGTGAGAGAACGACAGAGAGAGAGAGAAGCGACAGAAAATAAAATAAAAAAAGCCGGGAAAATATTTAAAAAGCAAATTTCTGATTAATTAGTTTAATGGTTTCGAAAGCTTTACGACAAAAAACAAACTTTTACCGGAAGTTGAAAGAAAGCTCTCGGAGGAGAAACAAAAGACGACAAAGACGAGGGGAACCTAAGGAAAATTTTCTTTGTGCGATTGTTTTTTTTAGCTTTTAGAATTTTCTCCGGTTCTTAATTTTATAAATTTTCGGATTTGAGGATTTTAAAAGACTTTGACTTCCGGTGAGTGAAATTTAAAATAAAAAAATTATTTTCCCCTAAGAAAGTGTTTAATTAGTTTAACAATGATAATCAAAGGAAAAAAGAAATTTATACTTTCGTCGACTGCATTAAATTTTTTCTTCCTTTGAGATAAGATGGAGAGAGAGACAGAGAGGGCGGGGGTGGGAGAACCTTTCTTCAAGCAATCATCTTAATTTATTAATTAGACGAAAAAATTAATTAAGAGACGTTGGCGTTGGTTTAATTAAATCAGGAAATGTTAATTAGTACGTTGAAAGCTTTGATCGAGGTGTCTGACCTTCGCAGTTTATTTTCACCTCATTTTTACGTTACAATATACACAATATGTATAATAAATATATTGAGTTTCAATATTGTTTTCACCCTTTTTGGGTATAACAGGATACGAGAGGACTATTTGAAGTCGCGTATATATCTTCTTAGTTTGGCACTTAGCCACTACACAACTGACCTCCCGCAGGTTCTGGATAAAGTGGGAGTATGTCAGAAAAGAGAAGAGATGAGAAGACCTTGAATATATTATTATCCGTTCATGTTATATTATTAACTGAAAAATTGACTATTCATCATCAGACCTCAGTTACCTCATCAGACTGAGTGATAACTTCTTATGTTATGCGGTGAGGGTGAATAACGTTGATGTATACTGGCTTCTAGTTTCTAATCGTTGCTGTATGCTTATTGATTGGTTTATATACTATAATGTGCTTAGTTATAAAATAAAAATGCTAAACAAGTCAGGATTCCTCCACGAACAGCCATAAATTGCCGTGTGGTTGAGTCCTCCCAAAGGTGGGACCGGAACTCTAGCATCTGTCTCCGGTTCACAGCCAACTCCTCTACTACTAAGGGTAGTTGTGCAAAATTTTTATCAAAATTATAATTATAATATACTTATATACTTTCCCTTAAATTTGTAAGTATTGATTGATTAGCATAGGACATTTTTGGAATTTTTGAAAGACCTTACTAGTGCTGGAGGGAGTATTGACAATATTCCCAGTCCCATCAACTTATAGCTTTTACCCGACACATATTTTAGTAGATCATATTACAAGTAACACATGTCGATAGCACTGTATACAGAAATAGACCCAAATACGAGTACTGTATCACTAAACATTTTGGGATTCGCTTGGTAACTTTGGAGACTTTGTAAAAGGCCGAATGTGCGCTTGGCCCTCTACCACCTAGCCGGGACACGAAAGAACGTAACAACTACTTGCGCCCAACGTTTACATATAATAGATATTGACTATATACTTCCGTATGATCAAACTAAGCTAATTAAGTAGACTATTTGAATATAACAATTTGAAAGATAATCGTGGTTCTACTAGGAAGAGATAGGTAGAAGTGTGTTCCGGTTAAATTAAAGAACGATTTAGGAAACGGGGAGTGTAGAAATGTTCGCAGTATAATAATTTGAAATTTGAAATTAATACCAAAAGCTCTTGTTTTTGGCAGTTTTGTAAGAAACACGTAAAACTTTCAGATTGTTCTAAAACTTGAACACAGAAAAAAGGCCCAGACGCAGGGTCAAATACTTAGTGCTCCCAGGAAATTTTCAAAAATCGTTCTTCCTCTTGTCTCTCAAAGAGTTGTCACCAACTACACAATTATTCCTATTCTATTTCAAAGAATTTAGACAGACCCACAACGTCATCGACCTTTCAAAGCTATTCCGAAAGAAATCTTCAATTATTTTCAGATAAATTAAATTAAAGGACCCTATTGACCAATCAGAGAGCTCGGTTTAGGGAGTGCGTCCTCAGTCTTGTGATTGGTCGAAGGGATGAATTGCCAAAGAAAGAATAAATTGAATTTATTTTCCAACATATAACAAAATGATCATTTTGGGAAGTATGTCATTCTACACACCCACAGTGGAATTATATACAGCTAGTCAATCTGCTACCTGTACACTGTGGTACCTGAACTCCATTACAAAGACAGGTAATAAGAAAGGAATTGGTCTGGACCCCTTCAAGATTCATCTCAACGACGTCATTGATCCCAACAAAATCTTTTCAATGTATATTATATAAAAACTCGTCTTCGCTATGGTATAACAATATTAAAGGTCTCATCTTATATTATTTCTTTTTTTCTAAACTTTCGAAAGATCTTTTCTTTATTAAAATCAAATCAGTTGGTCTTTCATCTTAAGTATATAATTCATAAAAGGGTTTGTAGTGACATTTAGATCACAAATGATAAATCAATTATACCTGTGTATACACCAAAGACATGTGTAGTTGGTGTTTACACCTATGGGGTTATACCCCCTATAATCCTTTCACCATATTCTCAGTTGTGTTATGTTTTATAATGGCATCCACTGTTATTTATATTTTTTATACTGAGGGAGAGGTCACGTGATAACCCAAGGCACTCACACACCAGCATCAGTCGAAGAAGAATTTGACGGTTTTCACGCTTTATTACTGAATTCCCAGGTAGAATCTTTAAACCATTTCTACTTCGTTATAAAACAACGATAAATGAGCCTTTAAATCCTTATTCCGCCACTCCACCCCTGCCCTCTAACAAAATCTTTAAAGTTAATGGCTCGTCGTAAATCACAAGCTTAATTAACTAATTTCAATACTAAAATATAATAAAACGCGAAGAACAGGGCGAGGAAAAAGCTCTCGCAAATTTGTATATTATATACACAAATAAAAGAGTTGTATACATTTATATTTATACACTCACCTTGTTCTCGTTGTTAAATCCTCCTTCTTTGGCTTCATTACCACGTCGAGGATGGTGTTTGAGAAAAGGATTTTGGTTTCTCAGGATTTCTCTCTTTCATCATTTCCTCCCCGAATTCATACTACTTATTTTATATTATATATTTACAGTATCTTATTATAAATGAAGAAAAATAAATAACCGGATTGATTGTCCGTTTTGTTAACACAATATCTTTTATTTATGTATTAATAAGAACCGAAAAATTTTTCAAAAGACGACAAACTTAAATTCTCCGCCAAAAACGAAAACGCTAACAACCGGAAACCAAACCCAAAGTAGTGAAAAGACAGAGAGTTAATTCATAAACGTTAATATATATATATTTATAGGTAGGATTAATAACTAGATATCAATTAATAGACTAACTATAAATATTATAACATTAAAAATATTTTCAATAAATTTTATTTTTATTTACCCGTTTATTCCGAGATGTGAATCTCGACTGTAACAAGCGAGATGTTAATAACGGTTCAAAATAATTAATAACGTTAATTAATATAAATCATATTTTTTTAATATAAATATAAAATAAAGAAACGAAAAATTTTTTTAATCAAAACCAAACGTAACGAAGCCTTAAACATCTAACATTCAAAACCTCTTAACTATATTAATTTATTTATAATATTTACACGATTATAGTATTTATACTGAGCTATATTATATATGAAGTTTTAAAAAAATAAAGAGAGATGATTAGTAAATCAACACCAAGATGAAATTATCATAATCGATGAGAAAAGGAAACGAAAAAGACTTTCGGATTTTGTTGTTCACTAGAGTGATTCATAAAAATAAATTAAATTTCTGTTTTTAATTATAAATTAATTGTAATTGCTTTTTTTGTGATAGGTAATGATGAGAGAATATTTATTAATAATAATATTATAATAATAATTATTAATATAATTCAAATTCGGGGCTGTGATGAAAGATGGGAACCGACGGGAGGAAGAGAATATAATGAAGAGTTTGAATGCGTTTCGGAAATAAATTAAAATGATGATTTGAATTAAATTATTATCCGATTTCCATGTGGATTGTTAATAACCGGAAGTGATGTAATTTATGTGGAGGATATTTTCCGCTCGAAAGATTCATGAAAGAAATTTTTGGAGTTCTTCCTGGGTTTCCTTACTGGAATCGGTTGGGAAGGGTTTGTGAATGTTGTGAATTTAGTGGAAAAGGAGTTGTTGATATGTTGTGACTTTGTTTTTATAACTGACAACCGGGAGTCGTGGAGAAAGGTTACTGATTGGTGTGGTTAATGGTTGAGTCGATCGTTTCCTTTACTGGCTGATGGAATTTCTCTTGGCGACACCTGGAAGAAGAGAAAAATTGATTTTTTGATTAGTTGGTTCACTAAACCGGAAGTTATAAACCGGAAATACTTAAAAAGTATTATAGTTTTCCACAGGAGGAGTTTTTAGAAAAGTGAGAAACTTTTTTTTATTATTCTCTGGTCAACTGGCCAACTGTCTACAAATTCGAAACAATAGTGAATCTGTCGAACTTTAAAGATGAACTTTAACCAGGGCGCAGGATATAATTAGATAAAAGATATACCTGGGGATAGCTTATACGTAGTATAATGTTGTGAAGAATGCTAAGAGGGTGTAAAACAAATAGCAGTTAAGAGGAAGAACGGTAAAAGCGTTTCAAAAACCGGTTAAGATATTTCAAACAAACAGTTATACTTAAAAGTTATATGATCCCATATTATCTATAACTTTCAGTGGAGAAATTCTATCTGGTTCAGATTAATATAAAAAGATCGACAATAGTTGCTAGGAATATTAAGCTGATGGATCGTCAATGAGAAGATAAACACAAGATCTGTATATACTCGTTTATAAAACAACAGCCATATTAACTATATTCACTGATATCAATACAAAAGGTTGAATATGTTCAATAATAGTATAAGAGTACAAGAACCAAAGAAAATAGTATTAAAAACTAAATTTCATTTCTCTTCATTTAGACATTGACTTTCTCTTCTATTAATATCAGTAATTCAACCAACAGCAACAGAAACTTAATTCAGAGTGGTTTTTAGCAAAACACAATAATTTTGACTTTATACTAAATTTACTTTATTGATAATATCAATAAAATAAAAAAATCAGAATAATTAAAGGTGTGAAAAGAAAGAGCTGATAAAAAGAAGAATACTAATGACTAGGGTCTTGCAGTCAAAGCAGCTAAGACCGACGTGGTTCCCAAACACGGATAAAGATCTTGAGGGATTGCGAGTCAAAATGACCTTGAAGGATGAAGAACAAACTGGAGAGACAGGAGTTGCTGCCGAAAATTAAACTAAAGCGTGGTCGGATGAGAGGAAAAGAGTCCACAGCAACAAGATTAGAGAGGACCGGAAAAAACGGTTAGAAGAAGCAGGAAAAAGTGAGGCAGTGTGGTCCAAAAAATGGCCGATATGGAGGAAAAGGTTAAAAAGAGAGTAAGAAGGGAGATGATCATACAGTAAGAATTCAAAAAGAGTAGGGTAAATAGCAGACAGGGAAAAAGAGAGCAACGATAAATGTATAGAAATAGTAGAAAATGAGGGTGAGAGAAGCGCGTGATGAAATCTAGTGGTTTATGTCTTTAGGGTTGAAGGGATGCTGGGATGGACCACTAGTTGAGGGGAATATTCGAGAAAGCGTCTACCGATTTTCCCCTTTTCGGTATGACTCGTCAGATCCTTTCTGAATGTGTAGTCGGAGCGTTAACCACAACTCAAGGTTTTCGGTTAGAAACTTTCCAGAAGTCAGTTCAGCAAAAAGAAAAATTAACTACGTCAAAACGGAAAGTTATTAACCTTACGACAGCTCACATAACTTCAGCGACATCCTGTCAGCTGGAAATCTTTTCCTCCCTCCCCATCCCGTTTATCACTCTCACCCCGGGATAAATATTGACTCCAAGAATTTCATCATTTTGATTATTCCGTCGTCGATTTCCACCGAAGGTTGATGAATTCCCAGGTGACGTCATGTCACATGAATCACGTGACGTAATAAACACTAATGCGGTCGGCCTACTTCAGGAATTTCCCTCTCGAACTCTTCACTTTTCCTCACTCTTTCTCCATCATTTTTGAATTGTCTTTCGTGCTTTCTGCCATTTCCGGAAAATGGGGGATTTTTCATTCTTTCTCATGAGAAGTATGTGACTAAAAGCAAGCTGTCGGAGGGAGGGTGAGAGAGAGAGCAGCAACCTTCCGGTTTGGACTTTCTGACCTAGATACTATGTCAAACTTCTCAGCTCGGCGCACAAACATTTTTTTTATCTCCTTGTTTTGTATTTCGCATTTTTTTGTTTTATCCAGTTATCACGCACCAGAGACCTCAATCTTTTAAAAACTTTCCTATTTATGAAAATCTTCGACCGGAAACGGAAAACCGGAAATTTAAATGTAATTTCCCTGTTTCATGAAACCGACCAAAAGCACTTCCTCAAACGTGACGTCATATTTTTCATCTGACGTTCATCTGACAGTCTTTTTAAAAAACAAATAATATGGGAAATTATACTCTGAAACCGGAAGTTCTGGCAAAGAACAAAAGAGATTCAAAGTGATAAAAGGAGGAGGTCGGGGTGGGGTGGGGTTTCCAAAAGCCTTCAATATCGACCTCTCAACCTTTCTCTCCAGCCGACCTGACGCAATTCAAACTGACTGACTGCATGAACAATAAAACTTTAGCGGTCGAATGGCCCTTCTCTCTCCCGTTTCTCTTTCCGACCGAAAATCTCCCGCACATTTAATAATTCGAATTTGGTGCTGAGCCGGGGGTAAATGAGAAAGGAGGTGGTTAGGGGTAGGAGGATTGAAAGCTTTCCCGGAGGGCTTTTGAGAGAGGGAGAGGAGAATAGAGGCTTCGGGTAACAAGGATGTGTTTAATTAGCAGATCAGAAGTTCGTTAACGAATTATTAATATCACGTGACCTCGTTCGAAAGCCGAGGACTTCAAATCGATACTCTGTGTGTGAGAGTGTTTGTCTGTGTGTTTGTTTCCCCAGGAATAAAGGAAAACAAAAACAGCGAGAGAGAGAGGGAAATGACTATGACACGAAAATTTCATGAGAAACTTTCCTCTCCCGCGAAACAGTCTCCAGCTTCATCTCTTCACTCAGCCCTTTCCATCCCTTTGCTCCTTTTTTATATCTCATCCCTCCGTTTAACCCCCTGTCTCCGGGCAGTTAAACTTTTCTCTGAATCCTCGTGAACATAGCCAAAACTTTTGAAACATTCTCGAGGTTGGGTTTCAAAAAACCAAAGGAAAAATCACCAACGCTTTCCTATTCCATCCTTCCATCTTTCCTTTCTATCCTTTTCTAATTCCTCCTCCCTACCCCGCCCTTTTCATACCCTTTTATGTGCTTTGTACGTGCTCCGGAGTGTTTTCCTTCGAAAACTTTCGTTAATGATTAATCGATTTGTAAATAAACATTTGAAGCACACAAAAAATGTTTTTGTTGTTGCTTTTGGAATTTCCCAAAAACATTCCTTTGAATCCGTTTCCTTTGAGGAGTTTTTTTTTCTGTCTTTAAACCCCCATCTAGATCAGAACAAAGCACAACAAAGGTGAAAAGGTTTTATTATTTCCATCAAATTTCCAGTTTCATCCTTTTTGATTTAATTTAAATTCGCGTGGGAAAAGTAAAATCTTTGAGTTTGTGTCTGTATGAAATGGTCAGTTTTGGATGTAGGGATGCATTAAAATTATACAAACTAGACTACAATAGTATATTGAGTGATTGACAAATTTTTTTGGATTGCTTAAGACAGTTTAACAGGTCATGGGCACGGTCATCTTTTTTGTACCTTCTGATTAATCGTCACCTGTCTCCAAGTTCGAGACAATAAGTAGCTGGTTTAGCTTTAACAGCAATTTTAGCAAGCAAACACCCGGGATTGGGTGTTGACTATAGTTGACAATCAGGATAAAGGGCGGAGTTTGGTAGTGTAGTGGGTAACTGCCGGAGTAGTAAGCTACATTCGAGGGTGTAAATCCTTCTCCCGAATCCCGTTATACCCAAAAAAGCGTTAAAATACAGGATTAGAACTCAACTATGATCAGGAAGAAGGATGATCCTAGCCATACAGTAATTTTGTGACGCCAAAAACGGAGTAGTACTCTGAGTCGAGGCGAGACAACTCTGTAGTTAGGAAAAATTAGTTTTGAAAAACGAATTTTTGTCGGATGACCATCAGGCAAATTTGTGTTTGGGCAGAACCCACCGTTGCCTACCATCTAGCCGGGGTAACACGTAAATAAGTTCCCGCTGCAGTAGTTAGAGGAGAATAAAAAAAAGTAGTGGTTAAGAAGGAGAGACCAGTATTAATCTTAACAACGACTTAGCCCAACAAACGGGAAACGTATTTACGGAAATTACTTGTGTCAAGGATTCTCTGGCGTTACAGTATACTTTTTCTAACATATTTTGCACATCCCTACAAAAATCTATTAACATACATATTAGAATTTGTCAAAGCTCAAAAATAGCCAAGAAGAATATGTAAAATAAAAACCAAAGGAATCTGTCAAAGTGCCAAAATAAGTAAATGAAAAACTAAACTAAATAAGAAACGAATAATAAAGAAATAAGCAAGAGAAACAGAAGAGGAATGGTAGAAAACTGTAACAAAAATTTTTTAGTTGAGAACTAAAGGTGGAAGTAATTGTTGGTCAGAAGCAGATAGCCTTTGGAACGAAATGGGGATAAAAACATGAGGAAGGGCTCATTGTTATAGATAAACAACATGGATGATGATGTACTACTATAAAAACCCATCTGTATAGTCGTAGAGGGCAATCTTTTAGAATGTCGTCTTGTGATTGGTCAGAGAGGATAAACCTTTTGTCATTCAAATCATATAGTGACTAAGAGGGTGTGACCCATTCTTTTGAACTGATCCTCTCGCCTATTGAACGCAGGTAGTCATAGTGAGAAATGACTAACAAAGAGAAGTAACTAGACAGAAAGTAGTCAAATCAAAACCAAAAACCAGTCAAGGATCTCAGACATTTGTCACCAAAGATGGATGTCTGAATTACTACAACACTGCCACCAAGACAAAAATTTTGAAGATAGGCTCTGATAGTGAACATGGTAAGAATAGAAATTTTGGGAAAGGAAAAGATGTAGTGACCTGTAACAAATAGGCTTAGAAAATATTAATAAGCAGAGGATGAGATGAAAGAAGGAAACGAATAAAAGAAAATTGAAAATGACAACAGAAATCCTTCCGAGTGACAGTTAAAAACCACTTTGCGGATAACGCTCGCGTACTCCGTTCATTCCTGTAGGCGTTTCTTCTTCCAATCCACCACCCCTCTCCGTCTCCTTTACGCAAAATTAATCAAGTCCACTGGAGAACTTAAATCCGATTAAATTTTCCCCTGTTTTATGGTCGGGATTAGCTCAGGTTAGATCAAGATTAAGTTATGATTAGATCGGAATAAATTAACGTGAAAATTAGGTTGAGTCGAATTTACTTTGCGGTTCCGGTTAAGGTCGATTAGTTACGATGCGGTTTCTCTTGTTTCGCAGCGGAAGTTCTTTCCTACGCTTTCCCGCTCCTCTGGAAGCTTTTCCGTGTGCGCGTATGCTGGTGACACTCAAACTAGGCTTCAACATGTGAACTTCACCTGCGTTTGGCGATTACACAGAAGGCTGTTGGTTGTCTAAGTAGACTTTGTCACGCGATATGGAATAGTTGACTGTTGGACACCAGTGAAATTCGTTTTCTTTTCCCAGCCTGACTTTTTCTTATCTAAGAAATTATCTACTTGTAATTAATTATTTTTTATTTGGTTCTAAAAGCTTTCAGTGTTGACGGTATTGCTTAATTTAATTATGACGGAGCTAAAGCTTTTAATAGAAAGTTGAGAAGTTGAGAAGGCCAAGGTCAAGGCAACTGGAGAAGATTTAGAGATTATTGAATTCGCTAATTAGAGAAGAAAGGATGGTTTTGAGGTAGAGACACGTACAGAATGGCAGAATGACTTCTGAAAGCTGAAGAAGAAACAACACTTCCACACAAAAGAAGAATTGAGGAGGTACACATCACATGAAACAGGAAGGGAATGTGAAGACAAGGCCCCACAACTAGATAAAAGTGGGAAGGATCACTCGCAGAGAATTTTTGGTGATGGCGAAAGAGATAAAAAAAAATTTTTTTCCTCAGTGTTGAGTTCACCGGTCAGCCACCAAGAAAAAGGGAAATGTTCGAAGAAATCGGAGATGGAGATAAGGGAGAGGAAGCGGGGGCGGGGACAGAGAGACAGAAAGAAAATGGAAAATTTTTCGATTCCAAATCGCTGACGACGTGACCCACTGCCCCAAATATTTTTCATTTGCTTTGCGGCATTTTTATTAAAAAATTCCAGAAAAAAAGGAAAAAATTGGATCTCTCTCTCTCTCTTTCCCTTGTCCTTCTTCCCTTATTCTTTTGATTCTCTCTTTTTCCTCTATTTCTGTCCTTTTTTCTCGTCCTTCTTCCTGCTTATTCTGGTTGTCATTTTTTCAATACTATTTAACTCATTACTTTTTGTTAATCTGTTCTCTTTGTCTCCTTTCTCCTCTTTTATCCTTTATTTAAACATTCTTTTTGACTTGAGTGTTTAAAAGGCTATAACTAGCGACGTTAAAGTCTAGAGTTATACACAAAAAGCGAAGAACGGTATGAACCCCAACTATATTCTACTTAAATTCTATTCTGTTTGATTTGCTCCATTTTTGAATTTGTTCATATTTATTGTAATTCTTCCTCTTTTTGTCTCTCTTCTTTCTTTTTTATTCTTTATTCTTGTTATTTTATACTTTTCCGGCTTTACAGAGAGAAAGGAAAGAGTCCTCAGAGGGCCCTAGAAATTTAAATAGTGTGAATATAAATTTTACCTGAGTTTTATATAAACAATTAAGTGCACAAAACAGAATACTTCTCGGTTAATACTAGAGTCGGTTCGAAAGTTTAAGCCGACACGTAGTCTACACTCCGAAGTGATCAAGGCAACCTAAAAGCAGCCTGATCTCAATCTGGACCTGTTTAAAACCTGAAGTTCTAAAAAAAATACCTCCAGGTCTGTCTGTCAATAATCAAAATTGTTAGAAGAGTGGTAGTAGATGTGTCTTAGGATTTTGGCTTTTGAGGTTATTGAATTTTTCAATTCTCCGACTGACTACCACCTGTCTTCAACCAGAGACACCAAGTAGTTGGTAGGTCGATATAGGGGTTTGGTCTGAGATACAAGCCATTGTCGTAACCCCAGGGTTGGTAGAAGAAAGATAGGAAGCATGTGGAATAGGTAGGAGGACACAGGATAGACAAGATGCGATTAGGAGAAGAGTATTGCAGAGTCGAGCGGTTTGAATCGCTTTAGGCGTCATTGCTCCTGGGGCTCGTCATGAGAAACAGCAGTGGAATTTGGATGGTCCACCAGCCGGGAAGAGTATTGAGGAAAAATCTGGCGATTTCCTCTTTTACAGTGTGAACCACCAGATGTAATTAGGAACGAGCCATGAAGTATTTATGGTAGGGTTTTAGCCTGGAATCGTCCTAGGATCTCCAAGCTGAGTGGGCGAAGGAACCCCAAAATTGTATCCTGCAGGTTCAATTGGGTTTGAGGACAGCTATGTGAGTTCAAACCATCTTCCCATTAACCAGAGAAGTTTGTTCAGAACAAACTGCGCTTGGATACGTTTAGCTTTAATGTGTGACTTCCATCTCAGAATACTGATTCTCATTCTCTGCGGTCAGATTTTTGAAATAAAGTTTAAAAAATATTTACTTGACTTTCATTAAGAATAGGAGACTTCCTCGGCCTTCGGAGTTGACTACTACACAATATTTTATTAATATAGATGCCAGAAAATTGAGATTCGCAGAGCTTTTCCAACCCCAACTGTTGTTTAGTTATAAAATATTATGCACATGTATGTTCGGAAATCGTTATAAATATAGATATAGATATAGGTTACTAGTCTAGTTAGTCTATTATAAAGTTTATTTGTTAAATTGATTAGCCACGTAAAATAAAAATCAATTATACTAATAATAATATTAAAAATGACTGCGCAGGGATTTTATCTGGCTTGAAACCTAACAGTCTGAATGAAGAGGACAGTACTGCCATCGAAGGTAAGAAGGAAAAAACGATAGATGAGACAAAGTAATAAGGGAAGAAAGAAGTCACGTGATCACGAGAAAAAAACTTTTTATCATATCAGCCCAAAAAAACGGAATAC
This sequence comes from Columbicola columbae, assembly GCA_016920875.1. Lineage (NCBI taxonomy): Eukaryota > Metazoa > Arthropoda > Insecta > Psocodea > Philopteridae > Columbicola > Columbicola columbae. Next base: position 12,704,035 of record JADMLL010000004.1, on the reverse strand, counting down.
GAAACACCGCCTAAAGATGGAAAACCAATTCTCCGAACAAACTCAGAAAAGGAAGTTTGGGGGAAAAAAAACTTGACACAAATGAAGCGAGGTAAGGAAACCGGAAAATCGGGAAAACAATCGATCATTTCAAAAGGATATCTCCTCCCCGACGTCCTCTTCCCTCTCCATAGAGTAAATAAACAAAAAAAGAAAGTTAAATTTCTCGAAAAACTGCAACTACTTCACTCAAGCAAAAATTTCCAATTCTTCTTCTTCTTCTTCCATTTCCTGTTTTCGCGTCTTTGCTTGTTTGCTGCTCTGACGAGTGCACGATTCAAAGTCCTCCACCACCACCATTTCCCACCCCAAGAGAAAAGTTCTTTTTCCCCTTGGAAAAAGTGAAATCTTGTTTTTATTTATTTTTATTTCTTTTGGAACAAACTTGACGAAAACGAAGAGAGAGAGAGAAAGCCTCATTGAAAATTTAATATTTTCTGTCTCCACGTCAATCCAATCTTCCATCAACTCGGTATCCTCCTTTCCTCCTCTTCCTTTCTCATTTTTCTTTTCTTTAATTTTTCCTTTTTTCTCTTTATCTGCTCTTGGAGAAATTAAATTTTAGTTGCGTGTGATTCAATTTATAATTTCCTTTCTTTCTTTCTTTTCCTTTTGTTTAAGACAGAGAGAGAGAGAGAAGAATGAAAGAAGAAAAAACGAAATTTCGTTTGTTTGTTTGTTTTTTTTTGGCGGGAAATTCAAGTTCTTAATTTCTTTTTGATCGCTTGTCATGAGATAAGGAACACAAAGCTTTCAAGCTTTTTACTTTTTATTTTTAATTTTATTTTCTGGGTTTGTAAGTTTATAAAAAAAATTTTTTTATTTGAAGAAGAGAATGATAATTCGTTCTTGTGATTCTCCATTTTGTTAGATTTGTTTTCATATAGATTTCCAGTGTTCTTTAATATTATTTTGCGTCACCTCTCCACTCTTCCATCTTTCTTCTTTTTCTCTTCTTGTAATTTTCCTATCACATTTCTATAATTTCTACCTGTTACTTTATCTTTATTTCTTTCCTCCTTATTATTATTATCATTATTATCGTATATTCTTTTCATACCTTTCCTTCGATCCCAGACAAAGAGATTAAGCTCGACGATCCAGAGTGTGTCCCAAAAACTTGCTAACTGTTCGGCCTGTAGCCAGCAGCACCTTCTAGAGATGCTGACAGATTTGATCCTCTCTGATAGATTCGAGGGGTTTATATGGGATCACTCCAGTGGATCCAATGATGTTGGACACGGCAGTAACAGCATCCATCCGCCACTGTCTCGAGATCCCAATACTTTGTGGTATTTTCAGCGTGTTTGTAGACCAGGTTGTTGGTGTTAAGGTGGCTCTTTTGAGAAACGTTGTTCTCCTGTTTCTCTGATGTACCCAAACAATATCGGGCCTATTTTGCGAGACAATTGGGTTGGTCATGATATTGCGGTGTTAGTATAACTTATGGCTGACGTTTTTGGCATAGGCTCTGGAGTATAGTTGAAATATGGAGTCCTTTCTCCTTGCAGCAGTCACAGCTTCAGAGCTAACCCCTGGTGTATAATCCCTGCCGAGCTATCACTCTTCTACAAGAACGAGACAATAAACAATTTTTAGACCTAACTCTAAGAGATAGTGTTTAGGATGCAAACCTGTGTCTTGGTATCAGGAGACGGTGACGACTAAAGTGGTAAATTGAGTAAAAAGACTGAAGAACAGAAGAATCTAGAACAAGGCAGCAGTCTAATAGCGTATTGATCGTTTTGCTGACCCAACCTTAATCGGACCTGAATTTTGATATGATATGACCGGGATTCGAACTTGGGTTATTGCAGTCACAAGACAAAATCCTAACCATACAGTCGTAGCTACATCATCCATTGATATTTGGTTACCAATTGACCGATGTCATATCCTGCCAGAGTTTCGGCAGGTGCAGTTGTTGATAAAACCTGAAACCTTTGTGAAGAAGAATACTGCGAGAAGTTTATCACCGGTCGAGAGGTAACCGTCTAACCTGGTGTATTACAATTTGAGTTGTAAGTAACGTCTGAGAAGACACCCTTATTTTATTGCAACACCCTAAAAAAAATTTGTTTTGGTTCATATTACAAAAAAGACAGAAACACGTTTTGTGTGTCAGAGCTGCAAACTTTTGAAACTATACGATTTTATTGTAAAATGATTCATCCGGATAATAGCGGGGCTCAATTTCAGAGCCAGGTGTTTGAACAATAGGTACTGTTAACCCTCCTGAGGGCATGAATACTCTACTATTGTATGATTCCCCTTTGAAATGATAAATAATCTCATCGTTTCTATTATAACTGACCCTCTCATCAAGTAAAAACCGGTGGAACGAGTTTTTGCTTTTTCTCTCTTCCTTTGATGAAGATGTCATTTCAACGGACGTTTTTGTAATTCAACCAAACTCGTATAACTGTAGACTATAAGTCTAAACCAATTTACAGAGTTTGTTAAAAACATTAGGTGGAGGAAGAATCTTAGCCCAGTGCATTTTGGCTAATTTATATATTACGGTAAAAGTGACAAATCAGGCGAATATATATATACCCAGTGATTAATCATAATCACCAGTGATTTTCACATTTACCGGTAAATACGTAAAACATCAAACTCGTTTATTATTTTCTCTATTCAGAGCTGAATATTTTATGAATTAGCCAGTTAATGTGATAAATATTGTCAAATAATGACATATAAGTAATGTCGTGCATATCTTCCGGTAAAAGTGATAAATTTGGTCAAATATATTTATAATTTCAGACTATCATTCATAATAATCAACTTATCGACGAATAACTGAATATTTTTCACATTTACCGGTTGATTTGTAAAATATCCAGCTCGAACTCTAAAAAAACTTATATTAATTTCTCCATTAGGAGTTAAATATTTCATAAATTAGCCAGTAAATGTGATAAATATTCGGTAGTTGTTGAATAATCGCCGGGAATCATGCATTTATTGCCCGATTTATCACTGTTACCTAACATGTATTAGACATTAGTTTCCGGTGGACCAACTTCGAACACTTTGACTACTTGAGAGGATGTCAGTGGAAATTATTATACTGGTGGAATACGAACTGTACGACTGTCCAGGAAAACAACACCAAAAGATCAGGTGTCGTAAATACATGAAATGGCTATCCCGATGAGTGGTAGATGGCAAAAATTTCTCTTCGCACTTTGGTTAACTTATAGTCTCGAAGTAATCAAAGATTTTGGATGGAGCAAAGAAGCTAAACCAAGAACTAGAATTGAAATTCTCTTCGTTAAATCTCATCCTGAATGTTTTCATTGCAAACTCTCAAATCAGTTCTGGGGAAGACGGGAAGGAAGAGATTACAAGAAACCGGGAGAAGAAGTTCTTGGATTTGAAAAATGTGGCAGCAATGAAGATTTGTAAACTTCAGTAAAAAAATGGTCCTCACAAAATGCAAATAGCACAAGTTTAAAACGCGTAAAATAAAACCTGAGGATGTTCAATATTAAATCTGTTCCTGTAACATTTTATGGATTGGGTTTCGACTCTTCCTCCTCCACTGTGGTCCCGGACAATGAGAACTCCTGAAGTGGGTCCAGCATCTCGTGAAGCTCAAGTTACAACAAACTCCAGACAGAACAGAAGAGAATGTAAGACAGTAAGAATTCACAACATTTAGAGAATCATAGGAGATTGTATTTGGTATCTAGGACAGATGTGAATAGAAACAGCGTCAGTGTTGTTGGAAGAAGAACCAAACAGAACAAATCTTGAAGCGTCGACTGAACGACAACAATACACTGGGTCACAAAACACTGAAAGATGGCGTCGAACGGCCGCGTTTAAACCGCCTCTGATATCTGAGAAGCCAAAATCTGTTTTCATATTTGCTTACTGTATATGAATAGATAATTGAATTTACATTGGCCTTGAATGACAGTTAAATCACGAAACAGCGACGCGAGTAAACAAAACCAAGATAAGACACATTGATAACTAATTAATTAATGCTGATAACAATAAAGCCAGCTTTCCAATTCCAAGCCTCCATCTTCCTCTTTTATCTTGATCATCTGGAGAAAGACAAACAGACAGACAGACAAACCGACCGGATAGCTCATTTCGACCTTCACTGGAGGGAGATGTTGAGAAATCTCTCCGAGAAGGCGGTGACGATTTATCTTGATTCCAAAAGAAAGAGAGTCTCGGGGGAGGTGGGAGTCGGGGCGGGGAGGGTTTGGAAGTAAAGTAGAAAAAATTCGACGCCACCACCGCCATTTTCTATCTTGGCATGACGTCACGATAAAACCTCTCTCTCTCTCTATATCTCGGAGGAGAAGTAAAGGAAATGTCTTCGCGTCTTTTTCTTCAAGCGCCAGAAAAACAATGATGGAGAGGGAGGAGGGAGGAGAGGGGAGATCTTATAAATGTAAAAACATCAATTGTCCGTTTTTCCACCTCCGGGTGTCGGGGAACTAGATTAAGCCGCCATTTTTCAAGATAAATCCCGGTTTTCTCTTCCCGTTGAGCTCCCGACCGAAAATTTATGACCTCCGCAGATATTTTGATTTTAAATGATTTTATTCCGAAGTTTATTTTGACAAGAAGCTTTTCGCATCCTTTCTCTCTCTCTCTCTCTCTCTCTTCCTCTTCCTCTCCCTCTACCCTCAACATAGCAGCAGCCCGTTCTGCTCTCCATCTCTTTGTCTTCTTACGTACAACTCCGACAAATAGATTTTGTGAATTTTTCAAACTTTCTGTCTTCCTTATTCATTTCCCCAGGTTTCCTTCCTCTTCCCCCTCATCGCCATCCTCTCTTGAGAATTTGTTTCCCCGGAAAACTCCCGGAAGGCGGTTTTCCCATTGTTTTTTATGATTTTCCTCGTGATGAAGTGATTCCCATTTCCGGTTTTTGTCCTATTTTCTTGTTTCGCGTTGTTCTTTATTACATAATGGAAATTTATTTATTTATTTATTTTTTTGTTTATGTAAGAGAGGAGGGAGGAGAATCGGAGCGGGTGTAAGTGTTGTTTATACTTTTGCGTATCCATTTTGAACGAGATTTGTGAGGGAATCCCGGGAAATCGAAAACGGTCTCCTAGTGAAAGGAAGTTGATGAACTGCGAATAAAACATGGGAACGTGGGCGGAGAGAAGATGAAGAGGAATCCAAAATTGGTTAGTTCAGTGGCCGAAAAGCCAGTGATCAAAGAGATTGGGGGAGGTGGAAGTGGAGGAGGAAAGAGATGAAGAGAAGTCAAGGAGGTTCATTTCGAAAGCTCGGATCCACTTAGAAAGAAACAAACAGATGGATATAAACAAAAGACAGTTAAAAAGAAAGCAATTTTGGCTGTTTCGTCACCTCCTCCTCCCCTCACTCTTCGCCTCTCTCAACAATCATTCTTGCTTTTGTTAAGACAAGCTCTTCACCACCGGAAAAGCTACAAAAAATCAATCCGGAATCAGCTGAGAAAAGATATTTGGAAGAATGTGCAACGAAGAAGGATGAAATGGCGGGGACCTAGAAAGAGAGATGAAAGGAGAGGAAGAGAGAAGGAGAAGGAGGAGGAGGAGGAAACTATGGCATTTCAATCCATGCGGGTCTCGTAACTCTTCCAAAAAGACGTCAACTCTAAATTCGAGGAAAGATTTTCACAAATAAACTTCTGAAGTTTATTTGCTTAGCTCGAAAGCTTTCAACCGGTGGTTTCAGCGAGGAGAGGAGGACGAAAGAGAGAACTTGCAACCAAATCTACAGGGAGGCAACAGAGGAACCCCGGAAGGGAAGGGGGAGCGAATTTCTCTCTGTTTCCACATCCGCTGGATACAAAATTCATAATTTTCATGTAAATTTCATTTAGAAATCGGTCAGGCGAAGAGAGGAGGGTTCGAGGAGGAGACGACAGCGTGGAAGAGGGAAATCGATTTAAGTAAGAAACGAAAGTAGGGTAATAAGAAAAGGACGGAGGAAGAAGAAGAAGGAAACCGAAAAGTCGAAAGCAGTGGTTTTAAGGTTCTTCAAGAGCTTTCTCGACTTTCTAGTCTTCACAAAGACCGGAACAAAGTTTCAACTCAGAAGTTTGTTAGCCAACCTGACAGTCTTTCCTGCAAAAGAGAGACTTAGTCTTCTTCAAAGAGGTGTGAGAGACTACACCTTTAGACTCGAGTTACTACAAAAAAGGCGGGAAACTTTTTTGAAATAATTATTCGTAGATCCAATGGGTGTATTAAATCTTTCCACTCGAGAGGAGACTATCTCTCACCGTTTGGTTTGATACGTGTTCAAGTGTTTCTTTTATGTTTTGCTTCTTTGAATCGAATTCCTAATTTCTTTTTGTATAAAATAATGATTATAGTATAAATTTATATCTTAAAATTATAATTATTCAACTGAACATAAAGTTTTTAAATGTAACATTAATCTTTAGTTACAGACAAGAGTGAATTGTCGGAGTTTTTTAAAAGTTTAAAGTCGTGGCAGAAGAACGACTTGATTTTCAAGAACACAGCACCATTTTAAATAGAGTTTATTTCATAAATGTTGCACATTCTGGTTCGGAATTTATTTTAGAAGAATTGCACACTGTTATCAGGAGTTCATTTCAAAAATATTACACACTGTAGTCAGGAATTCGTTTCATTAATGTTGCACATTCTGACCAGGGATTCATTTCATAATAATTGCACACTTTCACCATTTCACCAGAAGTTTATTTCACAAATATTGCACACTTCGGTAACGAATGCGTTTCATAAATATTGCACACCTTGGCTACGAATTCAATTCACAAATATTTCAAATTCTGACTAGAGATTCATTTCATAAATATTGCACACTCTGGTCAGGAATTCATTTTATAGGAATTGCACACTTTGACCACAACTTTAGGTCATAAATATTCCACGCTTTGGCCAGAAATTCTTTTCATAAATATTGCACACTCTTGCAAAAATCACACTTCATGGTCATTGTACACTTTAACACGGAATTCATTTCAAAAATATTGCACACTGTCATAAAAAGCTCATTATATAATTAATCTACACAGATAATAGTCTCATTTCATAAATAATGCACAACCTCTCAAAGTTGAAAGTGATTTCTATAAAAATAAAAAAAAGGAACAAGAACAGTCGCGGTTTATTCGGCAGTTGTTATAATTTTATTAACGTTTAAATTTATACAGGTACATTATATATAATAATTATACAGTTAGAGGTAAAGAATTCATCAAATATGCACAATCCTTAGTCGCTGATACTGGACGCAAAATAGTCTCAAAAATTATAACAATTCGGTGTTGCGGTGGTGGTGTGTCAGCTGAGTGCTGCTGACACGTCCCAAGAGGGCTTGTATAAAGAGTATAACTAAATGGATTATTCATTCCATAGACTCTATTCACGTGTAAGGAACTTTTACTGTATAATTCTTATCTACGATAGATCCGTCTAATCAGGAGCGCAAGAACTCTCTTCTGGAAACCAAAGTTACCAAAACTCGCAGGAAACAAAACAGAATAAAAATTCATAGGAAGGAGATAACGGGAGAGAAAGGATGAGGATGATAGAGTAAGGGTTGTCAGGAGCGTAACTAGAGTTTAAATAAATGATAAGGCCGACGGTTCGAAAAATAAAAAATGAAAAACCAGAATCCGAGGCGCCACGTCCTTCTCCCGTCGGCTTGAAACTTGAAAAACGGTCGTTCGGTTAATTTTACCGTTTACTAGATAATTATCTAGAAGTTTTTATGGGGTTTAGTTACCATCTTTTCCATTTGTTTTCCTTTTTAATTATTGAAACACCTGCATACTCCGAGCTACGGCTTTCACTTTTATGGCCTTCACCGTGAATAAAGTAGATAATTAGAGAATGGAAAAAGAGGTTTTCCATCTTTTTTATTTGTTCTTCTCTCCTCTTTCCTCCTCCTCCTTCTTCATCTTCTTCTTCTACATTTTCTCTTTCTATTCCTCCATCTATTTTGTTTCTTTTTATTTGATTAGTTTGCTTAAATCGAAACAAAGTCGACGGTTTTTTGTTTCTTACAACTGAGTCAGCTGCCTTCCACATCTTTGAATTTGTCTATGCAGAGTTGTCTCTTCTGAGCTTGTTCTTGTTCTCATCTTTCCTATTGTCTTCTATAAATGTTCCTGCCTTCTTTTCAACTTCTATTTTTATCTAGTCCTTATTTTATCTATTTCACTCTCGTTTTTTGTGTTTATCTACGCTCATTTTGTACCGGTTTTTGTTATTTAAAAATGTCTTCTCTTTCTATTTCTTCTTCCAGGGCCTTGAAGACACTCACACTTCCCGCCAAATACGTAATTTAATGCAATATTAATTATTTATGTATATACAGTATATATTTATCTATCTCCAGATGTTTGTGTATTTATATCTATTGTTCAGCTTTATTTATTTAGTTATTTGCTTCTTTATTTATTTAATTTAATGGTGGGAGTTCTGTGGTTAATTGATCGCAGGGCCTGATTATAAAAGTATGAGTTCGAATCCTCCGGTTATACTTAAGAATGAAAAACAACATCGAAATTCAAAGTAAACTGACCTAGCCTATTTTACGTTGATGTATTGTTGCTTGCTGTCATATATATTATACATAAGACATATATCTCAAATATTATTCCACACATTCTTGTAACTTTTTAATAGTAGATTCAGTACCTAGTTATATTATAATTGTATATAAAAAACATTATATAAACATAATATGTACCTTTCAATTTATATATATTTCTAGGTACTGATTTATTTATATTTTAGTACCTAGTAGTTAATCTGTAGTACCTAGTTTTATTATAATTAGCTCTTCTTAAACCTTCTGTCCTCTTTTACAAGAGGAAATTGTAACAAGAAGGGCACACAGTTGTAAATTTATTACAGGAATTTATTTACAGTAAAAAAATTTTGTAATTGTGATGTACCAATCTATACCAATATATAGTAGAAATTATACTGTATTGTTTAGTTAGTTTGTGTCAGGTACTTGGGTATAAAAATAAACAAAAACAAATATCTACCCACCATGACATACTTGCACGATTGATAATCGAATGTATCGCAGTTATACTATAATAATATAGTTATTATCCTTTATTATATAAAAAATAATTGTGAATTTTGAATTTGGTTATTATCTCTTTAGTATATTCTACTTTTTGTGTGGTTACCGTAGATTAGCAGTAGGTAGGCTGACGTGATACCTGAAACTTAGGTTTGGATACAGTATAGAAGGAGGGGATGCACCCATTAAGCACGTCAGCTATCACTTGTTTTGATTAGGGAAATTAGCTTTAATTAGGAAGTCAGGAAGCTGAAGAACTACCCCTGAGGAAGAAGAAAGAACCGAAGAGATTTGACTTTGTTATTTATTTATTTATTTATTGATTCACATTCAATTTCCGACGTTTCCCTCCCTCGTCTAACAATCGTTCTCCTGACGAAAAGCGCTTTTCTACAGCCTCCTTTCTTCCACTCTCTTCGTCTTTTTTACTTTTTTTCTCCAAAGCATTCACTGATTCATTCATTCATTCAGTCACTCAAACTTGGAATTAAAATTGAATTTTTTTTTTGCTTTTCGAAATTTGCAACAATGTCTCTCACCCCCCTACCCCCAGCCCCCTTTCCATCTCTCATCCCATTCCTGTCGCTCGTCACTGCCTCCTCCTAGTCCTCTTCTGTTTCTTTTATCGTTTTGCCGTCTTTCGAATTCAAGTTTCTTTTTTTCCTTCTATTCTGTCGTTTCTCTTCTTTCTTTTCTTCTTCTAAATCCGTAACCAAATTTGGGTTTTCTTCATTCTTCTTCTTCTTTTTTGTCGAGGTTTCCATAATTTTGGGATTTGATTTATTGTAATTTTATTTCCTTTCGCTTTCTTCCCTCTCCACCCCCCTCTCCTCCTCCTCCTTCTCTCACATGAGGTTTTCAATAGTGTCGGTTCTTTGATCGATTTTTGATTTTTGTGCTTTTATTCTAGAAAGGAAAGTCAAATGTTATACTATACTGTAGAGAGGGTCCAGGTTGATTTCACCAAACAAACTCTACCGGTTTTCATCTTGATGGAAAATGTCGGTATCTATATAAACTAAGGACCATTTCCTATATTATTATTAATATTAAAACGGGTGTCAAGGACTCCAAGAATAGTCTACCAACGTCATGGGACATCGTCAGACAGTAACCAACAGCCAAAATCAGTTTCTGAAATTCGGAGAAGTGCTGACGTCCAGATTTACCGTACCTGTGTGACATGTTCTCATTTTATCTATAGATAATATCTTCTTAATATTATTATTGTTGCAGTTATTCTCTTTTGAACTACTTTCTTATTGCTACTTAACCTTCTTCGTAGCTTTAAGGCATTGGCCTGTTTCCTGGACCAAAAGCTCAAAAGTTCCCTCATACTGGACTAACTGCTAGTTAGTAGGAAAAAATTAAACTCAACCCTCTCAAAAGTGTGCAATATTTTTGAAACGAATTTAAGTAGATGGGGGTTCAAAAACATTCCACAAAACCTTTCTCTTGTTCGTTTTGTTACTGGTTCGTTCCTCTCAGGTACAAAAGAAAGAAACAAAGCGAAAAAAACTGAGGAAAGATGTAAAAGGGGTTGTTGCTCTTTCTTGCTTTCAACCCCTACCTTCTCCTGTCCTCTCCCCGGCCAACAAATGAAATATAAGCCATCTGGCAGTAGCCTTGGCGCATCCGACACAAAGCACCGTAATGACATCCATCCTTTATTCTGTCACTTGTCGGAAATTTTCTTTTCGCTGAACTTTCTCATTCGCCTCCACCTCTCAAACTCTCACTTCCACTCCACCTTCCTCCTCCTCCTTTTCTCTTGTTTTTATAATTATTTGTAGGAAAAGTCGCGAAAAGCTTCAAAAGACTTCTCCCGTCATTCCTCTCGTATCATTTCCATCTTTTCTTCTCTTCTGCCATCTCTTACAATTCTCATTCATCTCTTCCCTTCATCCTTCTCTCGAACAACAGAGAATTAGGTTTTCACTTTTCCTTTTTCTTGTTGACTTCTGATTTGATCCGATTCTTGATTCTCGTCGTTCATTTTGTTTTCTCTTTTTAATGAGGATGTTCAGACCTTATTGAAGTTATGCGAGTAATATGTATCACAGCTGTTACCCCCAGACACTCGGAGTCATCCATCTGGAGTTAGCTATATTGACACAATATGTATGACCGGATGAGTCAACAGTGAAAAATATCCTTATGACTGTACAAATACAGTCATTTTTACAGACAGATAATTTCTTCAAAGGAATCTGTAAAAATAGGACTATTTCCTGTTACTGAGTATAAGAGGTTCTTTGGAGGCTGTGCTCAGACTTTTGGGGAGGGAGATGATTCGTTCTATTAACAAAATGCTTAAGGATGGAAACTACTGCATAAACCAAATAAAGGATATTGAGGTCAAGCCTAATCATTAATTCTAAAGGTAATGATATGATTAAAGCAGAGTCAGAATGACTCACAAACGCCATAAACCAAAATCCAAAACCGTCAGTAAACCGAAGGAATACGATCACACTGCTATTCTTCGGGAAGGAAAAGATTATAACACTTCCGCCCAACAGCAAGCAGAATCATAAATACCAAACCTCTGATTATATCAATTACTTGCAGATGTTCAGACCCAAACGTAAAAAAGAAGACCTTCGGAAACGTTTATTGCAGACATATTACTATCAATCTCTCACAGGAACCACGAAATAAATCAACACTGGTATAAGGTTGTACCAAATCATAAACACTACAAATCTAAATGACTTGGACGACCACCCATCAAGGCTATTTGAAGGTATCTCGATGAGAGTGTTCGAGGAATAGGTTTGTCCCTGTTATTTATGTTAAGTATGAGGGTAGTCTTAGAAAACTACGGTGCTATGGTTGTTGTTAATTCTCATACTTAAGATTCATGACATTTGGAAGAAGAGCTGAAGAGTTCTTCCATCCATAATGACTATTAAGAGGCAAACTGTAAGAAGTTTCGTCTATTTTGTACCTCTCTTGTGACATAATCCAGTTACTGTAAGCAAGTAGCGTATTATATTGTTATAAAAGGATTGCCCCAAATAGAGACTACCAAATGAATAGCTGGTAAATAAGCATTCAGGCAATAAGCATTCTTGAGGTACGGTTTAAACAAACACCACTGTCTACTATGGAAAATTTAAATAAAAATTCTGCAAAGTTACAGCAGCCAGACAAAATCAGACACCAGAATCTGTTCTTGTTCTAGCTTTATACCAAGTTTTTAAAAAGTATCGTTGTATAAATAATTAAACTGTTTGATGAGTGTTCAAAATATAACTTGATGAGATTTAGCAAAAGGGATGAGCAGAGAAGAGGGAAGAGAAGACGAAAATCCGACTAACAATCAAAAATCTGGTTAACTGACAATCGCATCTCTTCTCCTTGCCTTTCCAGGACGTTTGCTTTCCATCCGTCTGAATTTAATTTTTCATTCTACCGGTTCCTCCTCCCCATCTCTTTCTAGTCCCTTCTCATCCTTTTTCCTTTCTCCAAAACATTTAAATTAAATCTGTTAAAAGTTCAGTTTTGAGTTTTTGAAAATAAAAGATACCTCTCGAATCCGAATATATATATATCAACTTCCGGGAAAATGGAAATTTAATTTTACGCGGAAAACCAAAAACCAGAGATGGGGGGAAATAAAGTGGCGAAAGAATAATAGAAACTGTCTCGATTTGAAAAGAGTGAGAGAGAAAACCCTCACATGCAAAAGTACATGAAAGAGAATGAAGAGGAAAGAGAGTGGAGGAAGATAGACAAAGAGATAAGGGAGAGAGGGAGACGAGCGGAAGAGACTACTTTTCAGACGACATCATCTCGACTTGTATTTTCCATTCTCTTTCTCCGAGAATGCGGTAGCCGGAAAATCCGATGACATCCGGTTTTTCGTTTCCGACTCCTCGAATTTCTCTACAGCCGAATTGTGAAAAAGGGAAAACTCAAAAAAGTTTTTCTTCATACTTCCTTCAGAATTTCCTTTTCCCGAAAAATAAAAAAATTTCAAAACCATCCAACATTTTCCAGAACTTTTCTTCCATATCCTCCCCTCTCTCGCTTCAGTGTTTCCCAATCTAACCTTTTCCTTTCACCTTTTGAAGAGTTTATTTCAACCGAAGAATTAGATTTTTATTTTTAAACAAGGATTTGGAGAGATCAGGAACCGGATGTGGACAAAAAGGCAAAGAAAAAATTGTGGAAACGATTTCCCATTTCCGGTTCGTCTAAAAAGTGGAAAATTCGGTGGACTGTTAAGAAAGCAATAACTTCCGGAAATTGATTTTTTTCTCTCGTATAAACGATTGCTCCTCCTTTTTGTCTCTTTCTATATCTCTCCACCCACCCCAAAAAGATTTTGGAAGAAAATCCTTCTGTAGCAAAGGAGGGAAAAAGTTTTTTTGCTTAAACCATGAATTATACAGAAGAGTCGAAGTTTAATAAAGTGAACCGATTTCGAATCGCCATTTCGAAAAAGAAATTTGCTAGAACAACAAAAAAAATTTTTCCATCCCCATTCTCTCTCTTCTTCTACTTCTTCTAGTAGTCTTTTGCAGGTTTCCTTCCGGTTCGAATCTATTTTCCACGGGGAAATTTATTCTTTGGTTAGTGGTGTTCCCTGACGTCGAGGTTTCACCAAATTCATTTTCAATTGACAAAACTCCAGAAGAGAAATTCCTTGGACAAGGAGAAAACCCTCGTCGACCACGGTTTGTGGCCTTTCCACAGAAAATCCTTAGAGACTCCAAGACTGAGTAGGAGGAGGAGGGAGGGAAGATGGTAAGCGATTCCCCCAAGACGTGGAAGGAGAACCGAGGCCGAGGTGGCGGGCGTTTTGGCCACCACTGCTCACTCGACTGTAAATGACTCGACCCTCATTTTGGAAAATTAACCGGCTTTTCCTCTTTCCTCCTCCTCCTCCTCGGACTCAGCTACCTTCCACTTCTTGTGAAATCATCCTTGTTTTAAATCGCACTTCCTCTAATTTAATTAAAATTAATTAAAAAACGTGCTTCTCTTGATGACGAGGATGATGACTATGATGCTGAGTGGATGGGAGGAAGGAAGGGGATTAAGATGAGAAGCAGAAAAAAAAATTTTTTTGAACATCATTTGTTGTCCCGGGGCAAAAAATTGCAACATGCACTCAGCTCTGATGGGAAGAATGTGAGGGAGTAAGCAGAAGGAGTTGAAGTTTGCAAATGATCTCTCTTTTTATCTCAGCAACATCTTTGTCCTCTTTTCTCTCTTGTATGAAACGAGTTTCCATTTTGAAACCTCCCATCAACTTGAAAGAATATTATAATATTATTCTTCATGAAGAACTGGAACATCTCCTGTTCTGTTCTCAAGCTATAAAGTCACATTTCCGACACCATCCGTACCAGAGTTTATCCTCTGTTAGCCTAAGACAGTGATGATACTAAATATTTTTTATTTTCGTTCAGGATTCGCGTACTTTGTATCACCAATCCACCTAATTCCAGTATATTCAATTATATATGATACAGTATATATAAACATAGTGAAACAAACAAAAACAAAACAAATATGAAAAATTGTATTCAATTAGAAAATAAATATTTTTGAAAAACAGTGACTTTCTTGGTGCTGAAGTTTATATACTGTATATGTACACGTTATATATAAATCATTTATACTTGACATATAAAACCAGGTTTTATGTATAAGTAAGATCGAGGAAGAGTTTTCGCGGGTTCCCGGGTCTTACTGTCTGAGCCTAGTTGGAGTCCACTAGTTTGGGTTTTAGTGGGTGCAAATTCCACATACTCCCTTTTGTCTCCCAAAAGGTAGGACGGACAACCTCTGAGAGGTCTTTCCTTGGTAAAAAAAGGGTTTTTGTATACAGGGTGAACCATTTTAATCTCCGCAGCCAAATTTTTCCAAAACTATGGTAGTCAGCGAAAAATGTTTTAAAGAAAAGTTGCTCGGTTACAACAGAAAAATCCCAGTGACTTGAGATTGACCTCAAATGGTTTCTTCAAGGTCAATGTCAGATTCTACAAAAGTTACATTTTCATGACCTCAGAGGTCCATTTCAAGGTCAAATCAAGGTCAGCTATGACTTTTAAGACAAAACCGTATTTCTGATGGTAGATTCCTAAAAGCAGATTTAAAAATTCGGTCCTTGCAGCTGACCTTAAAGGTCAAAGCCAAGGTCATGACAATGTGAACTGTGGCAATGAAACTGAGAAAATTTTGATCTCCACACGGCCTTGAAGGTCAGCTGAACTATTCTACATTACCTGAACGTCGATTTTTCTACTCTTTACAAATCTAAAACCAAAAACAAGTTCCGCCATTAAAAAGACCAAAGTTGACATTGATTTGACCTTGAACGCATTATTCAATGTCATTACAACCTGTCTCCTAGGAAACGCAGCAAGTTTGAATAAAAAATTTTTGCTGACTACCATAGTTTTCGAGAAATTTAGCTGGAAAGATTAGGCCTTGAGTCTAGTAGGAGACGAAAGGGAGATTTGAACTCATGACCACAACTGCTACAATCGAGTACTTTAACCACTACACCAGGTTCCCCGAGCTAGCCGAATGTATATCTCACAAGGAACCAATTGAAGGATGAAAAAGGCAAAAACTTTTGTGAAGAAGTTATAGGAGGTACAAAACAACGAAAGCCTGAAAGAGGAAAGGACTGGAAACACTAAAAGGACAGGAGGAAGTCAGCATAGAAGAAGAAGAAGGAAGAGAAGGAGATATTTGTCTTCTTTTATTGAATCTTCCTTCAAAACGGGTTTTCAAGGTTTTCAGAGCTCTTCTCCTTACAAAATTTCTCGTGACAAAAAAAATTTTCCTTCTTCTTCGACGTCAATAACGATTTCCTTTTCCGCAAACTTCTTTTACTTCTCTCTCTCTCTCTTATCCCGTCTTTCTTACGTCAATTTTTTTAATCTCCTCCTCTTCCCCCTGCACTCAATCTCCGCCAACAGTTTCCAGGAAAGAAAACTTGGAAGAAAAATATTATTAAAAATTGCTGACGTTAACAGAAATTTTCCAAAACTTCAACTTTTTTTTGTTATGGCGACGATTTTCTCCTTCTATTCAAAATTAATTTCCTTATTTCCGGGAATTTTTTTCCTCCTTTAACAACTCTCTTCCTCCTTCCTCTCATGTTTTTCCCGAAAAACCTCCTATTATTACATCACTTCCGGTTCATCACCTCACAAATCACGCCTATCCTCTTTCCCAATAAGAAAAACCTTTTTTTCCTTTCGTATTATCTATTTACTATGTTTTATCTAGTTTCGAAGATTTATCCGGAAATAAACACCGGAAGTAGGTGAAAGATAGTTACTTGAGTCTGGTGGTTAGGAGGCATATTGAAGCTGGGGTGGTATCTCCTCAAAAAGAAAATCAAACGACTCTTAGGTAGTGAGAGAGGCTGTAGAGTTATAATGTTTATCTACTTCCGGTTGGAGTTCAATTTCCCTTTTTCCGAGAATAATCTCAAGTTTCAGACAGGAATCCGGAAACGTTTCAAACACCTTCCACCGAAATTTCTCCTCACAGTCTGACGGGAAGGTAAGGGTGAGGATGGAGGAGTTTTTTGAACAAATCCGGAATTCTCGGAATGCAATCAAAGATCGAATTTCCGGTGAAAAGTTGCACTGGAGGAAGAGAATCAATCGAAATGGAGAAACCCCCCCACGAGAGCAGAGATTTTCAAATAAAGAGCCGACGAGGAAGAAATCCTCTTTCAAACCAGAAATTTTCACTACTCTCCCCCTCCGCCACCCAAAATTTGGATTTTTGCTTTTGAACAAACAAACAAACGGAACAAACAAAATCCCAATGAAGAGAACCCCGTCTAAAAGGTGCTGAAGAGAAAAATGGAGGAAAGGTGAAAGGGAAATTCTACAAAGTAGGGAAAGTTTTCCGGGGAAAATTCTTCTTTTGTGTGTGAGATTGCTGACCGGATTTGATTTGACATGAGTATCCCTCTTTCCCTGGAATTCTGAACAGTGTCATTAATATGTCATTCAACCCCCCCTTTCCCCAAATTTCTCCAAAATATACCGAATCCCACAAATTTTAGAACCGAAAACTGTTTCCTTCCAATCCACCACCACACTCCTCTTCTCCTTCATCTTCTTCTTGTCTCACGTTTTTAAGGATTCACTGCGAAATCACGCAAAGAAAACGGAGGAAAGAAAGAAAGAACAAAGAAATTGGGAAAATCGGAAAAGTGCATTTTGAGGAAAACATCTAAATGAAAAGAAGAGAGAAAGATAAAAGTCGAGTTGAAAATTAGGTCGAATTGAAACAGTTCCTGTTGAGACGCAAGAAAACTAGAGACAATAGATGACGGAGGAAGATGACAAGAGACGTTCAAATGTGGAAATGGGAGAAAAGAGAAATAAAAAAAAAGCTCTGAAGCAGAAAGAAAATTGATAAAAGGAAATTTTCAATAAGAAAGTGAACGACTCGAGACCAAACAACCAGAAATAGACTAAATAAGACAGGGAAAGATGCTCTATTTTTGAAAATATATTCTCGCAGAGAAATAGAAGATATAGGTGACACACAAACGAAACAGATGATAGATGTCTGTAAGAATATGCTGACTTTATATACTGAAGTAGTTGGAAGAGCTTTTTGCCTCCTAATTGGGCCTTATCTTGTATTTATTGGTTACTATTTTTACTGTATATATAATAATAATGATAATAATAATAAAAGGAGGAAGAAGAAGAAACCGCAGCACGGTCGATTTCTAAAACGATTGGGAAATAACATCTTCACCCACTACGCGTTCATATGCTTAAAACGGGAACGACTAGAACCTAGTATCTGGCTGTCCCATCCTGGCCAGGCAGGAGTATATAAAGCCCTATGACAACATCTGCACTGGCACATTTGTAAGGACTTGGGTCACCTGAATTGTCATAGAAATGGGAGAAGCACGAACCCAAATAGGTGACGAAGGTTGAACAGAGTACTATACTCTACAACACCCAGGTTCATACGGATCGAACGGTTGCTGCCCACTAGCCAGACATCATAATTAAGGATCTGGCTAAGAAGTCTTCCCAAACCTAGATGTGGCTGTCTGACATAACCTCAATGTAATTCCAAAGAAAGCGAAGAAGCACCTGAAGAATAAGAGCCTGGAAATTGAGGTGTGGCGGATGTGAGAAGTGAAAACCGAAGTTATCTGTGGTTGGTTTATTAGGCTTACCACTCCTCAGCCTCTCCAACAACCTTGCAAAAATACCCGACCAAGCAAAGGATTAGGCCTACAGGAGATGTAGCTCATGGGCGCATCATTCACCCGTCACGTTCCTCAGGATCCTTGTTGCATCTTAGAACCTGTTGGAAGATCAGTCACCAACAAATAACATCTACAGTCGAGTTAGAAAGAGGAATAAACTATGTATCCTGATCAATATAGGCTATACTATAATTATACTGAGAAACAGAACGAATGCGTAAACACCAACGATTCGCGTGGTAGCAGACTCAACCTTCCTACTGGTTGTAAGTTTCTGTTTGATTTTTCAGAAAAAGACAAGAGAAGGATCAAACTGGAAACGAAATATTTGAAGAACAAGATTTACGAAAATGAATATAAGAACATAGGCTCAGAATTCAAGAAAGAAGGAAAACAGTAGGTAAGTGGACCACAAAGAGGAAATGACATCATCGTAAGAGAAGAAAGCGAAAAAGGAAGGAAAACGACTCAAACAGGTCCAAGTTTTAACACTAAATAATATCAATCCAACAGAGAAAAATCCAAATTGAACGGGGAAGAGCAGACAAACTCAAAAATGATTTCCGGTGCGGATAGTACACGCGAACACGAACCAAACTAAGACCAAACCAATCCTCTCCGGCTTTCTTTTCAATACAATATCCAAGAAGAAAGAAAGAAAAAAAGAAAGAAATGAACAAAATAATCTTTTTTTTTCTTTTAATTTAGTTAACTAAAAGACGAAAACAAACAAAACAAATGGCGGAAATAGAAAGATGAAAAGAGAGACAAAAGGAGGATAAAGTAGATTTAGGAAAGAAAGAGGAAAGAGAAACCTGTAAAATCTTCATCCCAATCAAAAAGAATCAAATTTCAAAAATAAATCCCACGAGAAAAAAGGCGAAACCACTTCCTTTCAACCCCCTGCCTACCAACTACCCCCGCACTTCCACCCCCTACCCCCTCTCTCATGCCTCTAGCCTATAAATTCTTGGTTGGAAAAACCTTTTTTTTTCCTTTTCTTTCTTTTAATAATTTTTTTCATTTTTTCCTCTTTTTTTTGTTACAAAGGAAAACCGAGAAAGAAAAGGGAAAAAAATTTTTTATTGACGGTTTCATTTTATTTTTAAAAAAAGAGCGGGAAAGGAAATTCGCGCCAAAAGTTAAACATTCGAATTCTCGTTTTCGTTCCAATCGAATCAGGTGTTTTGAGTTTTTCGGGTTTTTTGGTGTTTCAGTTTCCCTGGTTTGTTGGCTGAAGGAGAATGAAGAGGTATTTCTCTCGCCTACTTTGTCTTCTGCTACAGTATATAGTTTGTATAGACAGAGTGGCCAAGTAACCAGCAGACCATGTCTTAAGAGCCAACGACAGGCTGACTCTCAAAATCTTTAACGGGAAGCAGACGAACAGGTCGCTCCAACTTAAAAAGGGAAACCGAAGTCCGGAAAGACGTCATAGCGCATCAAATACAAAACTGGAGGAGATGCGCGATGGTTAGGGCGGAATACAGAAGACTTCTGTCGAAGACCAAGGCCCACACAGGGCTGTGGAGCTAACGGAAAGAAAAAAATGTGACGACCTAGATTAGTGGTCAGCAAACTAGTCATCCAAAAGAGCCAGATATAAGTCATACAGAATTGATATTTGTTCAAAGAGCCATTTTATACTTATATATATTTTCATAACCCGTTTGAGAGCCATTTTGAAAGCTCTGCTGTAAAGACAAGCTTTGCGGAGACAATTTTCTAACAAAATAATTTGTGCTTAAAGTACATTCTCGAGTTTATACTGTAGGTCTTGGCTTAAAGTATTTTCCTTATATTAATAGGACATTGCACACTTGTAGGGCGACCTCGTTTCAAAAATATTGCACACTTGACTATGTCCTTAAATTTCGTACAAATACAATTGCACCAAACATTTTATGGAAGAGCCACAACCAAAGAGCAAAATAGCCGCGTGTGGCTCCAAAGCCGCACTTTGCCGGCCTTGGACCTAGACAATATACTCAGACTTATGGCAAATAAGTTAGAAGACATACAAACCACCAAGCGCGGTAAGTGTGATAAACTACTGATGAAGATTTCTCTTGCGCTCTTCCTTACCTTAAATTTCTTTCAGTGTTTTAAACGTTATCCCGTCAAGACTCCTGGGAAGTAATACTGTTCGACGAACTCAAAAAACTAAAAACAACGGTATGGTCATCGAACGTTTAAGAATTATTTGAAGAAAAGACTCGACAGCGTGAAGAAAAAATTAAAACCAATTACGCAAGGAGGTAACAAGTCCTAAGAAACTAGCGTGGTCCGAAGATGACCTAATCGAACAGGACAGTAGTGTATACAGCATCGGCTTTCTGTAAGTTACTAGCAGCATCCCAATCATCTTTTGTGTTGAGGAAAACGTTTCAAAGAACCAGGTTTTTACTCTCAATCTTTTCTTTCCTCCTTTTCTTTGTTTTGACCAATTCCCATTATTACTCCTCAAATATTAAAAGAGAAAAGAGAGAGGAGGAGCCGAAGAGGAAGATGAAGACTAAGAAAAGGAAAATGAGAAGCAATTTGCGAAGAGAAGAAGAAAAAAAGGTGAAAAATGTCTTGTCGATAAAGTCGTATCTCTTGATAAATGATTCAATCGAACCTACTCACTCACCGGGAATGACTTTATCCTCTCTTCCTCCTCCTCTCCTCCTCATTCACCTCCTTCAATCCTCCCTTTTCCTTAATTCATTCTACTCTCCAAGTCGTTGGTAGAGTAAACATTTGTCTGGAAATCGAAATACATTTTCCCGGAATTTGAATAATTGCAAATTTCATTTTCCTCATTTGTCCTTTTTTTCCAGACTTCTAACTCTCTTCCTTCTTTATCCACCTCCTCCTCTCCTCCTCCTCCTTCATTCATACCAACCTTGATGACTACATCGAGGTCTTTAGGTGGGATTCAGGGTCCTTGGCTGTTGATGAAAGGAAAATCTAGTTAATCGATCATAAATAATCAAACGAGATTGCCGGAACAATCAAAAGACGAGAAGTCATAAACAGTCTAAACAAGTAGATACATAAATAAATAAATAAATAACAATTGATTAATAAACAAAGAAGCGAGGATTTTGTTTTATTTCGGCCATTTTTATTTACCATTCCAAACAACAAGGATGAAACTTCAAAGGGATTTTCCGGTTGAAAATTTTAACGTTCTCATCAAACAAAAACCGTTTTAATTAGTAAATAGATAAATAAATAAATAAATAAAATTTAATAGATTTGACGAGTCGGGATCACGAGGTTAAAAATTTTTAGCTTTAGAAGTCTTTCGAAGGAAACCGTTTAAAAATTTTCTTTGTCTTCTATTCATTATCTTCTCTTTTGTTTATTTATTTATTTTTTGACCTTTGATAAGTATTGTTTTTATGGTACCACTGTTTTATCAAAATAGATAATTGCTTTTGAAATCATAAACGCCCCAAAAAACAAAACAAACACCTAAAACAGTGATGGCTATTAATATTGTTAATAGTATGAGTCGAGCTAATAAACTGCTCATCTTCTCTTCTTCTAATCTATTTCTCCTCTTTATTTACCTCATAAATCGTTTCGTACAGTCGTCTGATAACAACATCAAAAATAATCTTCGAGTTTATCTTTTATATTTCATCAATCTACTTCTCAAAAATATAAGAAGATATATGGCGATGTATATAGATAATATGTTGTATAATATCCTTTGGTTTGAGAGGGAAACTAAAATCTATTTCGAAGGATTTCAAATTTTTTAGTTCGATAGACTAACGGACAGAATGTCGGTTCGCATTAGATAAAAAGGAAGAAGCATCTTCTGGAGAAGAAGAGGAAGGGAGACAGAGAGAAAAGCTCCATTTGAAATTCTTCCAATCCTTTAGCCAAACAATAAAAATAAATTTTTTTTTGAAAACTCTCCTCGTGACGTCATCGAGGGAGAATCGCTTGACGTCACAAACCTCTACCTCTTCGTTTCTCTCTCTCTCTTTCTCTCTGTCACTTTTGCTCGCTCATGTTCGACTCCAGGAAAATTTCGAATTTTCCAATCCGGTGAAAATGCTGCGTTTGTGTTTATGCGGATTAAGTCAGGTCAAGAGAATTTTTTGTATGGTTTTGAAGTTATGCGGTTGGTTTTTTTTTATATTTTGGGTGAGGGAGGGGAGTTAGATGATAGTTGAATTGGACCTAAATAGTGCAACTGAATAAATAGATAAATAAATCCTCTGTTTTTCCTGTTGTACTTATTCTGTTCTCTCTTCCTTTCTTTTTTCCTTTCATGTTTGTCTGTCTCCTTCCCTTTGTTTTATCCTCTTTGATTCTTTGTTTAGAGAAAAACCTTTGTTGTCTACTCCTCTTCTTCTACATATATAAGCACTTGAGTCAGCAACACGCTTCTCCTAGTTGCATTTAGTCTATCCCCGTCTCCCCATCCATCCAGTTAACTTTTTCTCTGTCTGTCTACTCTTCCTATTGCTTCCCCTCTCTGTTCTCCTCTATTTCTCTTCTTTACTCATTTTTTTCTCTTTCCTTCTTTGTTCCACTTTGATGAAGATGGTCAGTACCTCAAATCAAACCCACTATATCAACCTAACAACTACTTGGTGTACCAAGTTGTAGACAGGTGTTAGCTAGCAGGGGAAAATATATTTATATATATCTTTCTACATATGTATATACAGTATATATCTCCTCTCTCTCTCATCTTTGGTCTAGAGATACTAGTCCTGTTTTGACCGCACCAAACACGGTAGCATAATTCAGAAAACCATTCAAGGTCACAGTTTAAGCAAAAGATCGCAATTTCCTTTCCGCACTCTAACCAGAGATAAAAATTTTGCTTACTCTCCAATACTCCAGTATATAATATTTGGTCCGTTTGAGCATTGACCACAGCCACTGGCACTGAGCACCAGAACTCTACTTAAGAATCTATTTAGGTGCAACACTACAGAACTTCGGCCAACTTTTACGAGGATCATCATGTTTCGTGACAAGTTTAGACCTCCTGATGTGGTTCGCAGTAACAGATATATTCAGGCAGTATAAACCATATATACATCTGATCATATACAAAATTTCATTCCGATACCATGAACAGAAACAAAATTATGAATTTTTGCTGTGGTGTCTTATGAAGACCCACAACAACCCAAATCCAACGAAGAGATCAAAATTCTTTTACAAAAACCAACAGACTAACACTTGTTACTAAGACAGACAGACTGATAGACATAAAAATAATAAAAGAAGATGAGAACAAAAAGTTGAAAGCTTTGTGTTTTCGTTTTAGATCTTCTCTTCCACACGCTGTTGTTTTTGCTGTTTTATTAGCCGATCACATTTCTATTTTTATTTATTTATTGTCTGTGACAATTTTTCTCTAGCAGTCAGATAATCTTATTTAAGCTCTTTCGTTAAAATTATCCCCGGGTTTTGGGTTTTGTCTCCATTATAGCATTATCTCCCGCATTTCGATTCAAACATTCATCTACCTTCGGGTCAAGGATGTGACCCATTATTAAAATGAAACGCGTGGGAATCATTTCCTACGTCAAAACGTTTCCGAAATTCAAGATTAATCTATTCAAATATGAGTTTAATTAGTGGATATCTCTTTCCCAGTTGAAATTAACCCCAGTCCCCATTGGTACTCATTCAGAG
Source organism: Columbicola columbae (assembly GCA_016920875.1). NCBI lineage: Eukaryota > Metazoa > Arthropoda > Insecta > Psocodea > Philopteridae > Columbicola > Columbicola columbae. The sequence continues at coordinate 12,680,043 of JADMLL010000004.1, read as the reverse complement.
AGACTTCCAAACCCTTTTCCCCAAACCAGCCACGTGGATTCAAACTCCAAAAATACGACCCAGTGACCTCCATTCCCCGGATCCAGCAAAACGACCAACAGTGACGTCATTACTCGGGGAGAAGAAAAGCCCGGGAAGACATTTCCATTCGTTATTTTCCTTCTGAAAAATCAAGAAAACAAAAAAAGAAATCTTTTCTCAGCATTTCTTGTGAAATACACCCTCCCACAGCCCGGTTCCCCAGCCCCCTTCTCTCGTGCTTTCGGGAACGAAACCCGAATTCTAAATCCTCCCGTCAAGACGATTCTTTTCATTTCCCGCCAAAAAAACAACAGATACAAAAAAAAAGACAAACGAGGGAAAGATCTCGAACTCGAGATATCGAACTGGGTCGGTCATCGAACAATAAATCTCGAACGGCGACAGACTGCAATTGTTTTATCTCCTTTTAAATTAGGATGGGAGAAAAAAGGAGAGAATTTCATTTTGGAAAAGAGAGAGAGGAATGAAAGAGAAAGAGATGAAGAAGTAGGAGGATGGGAAGTAAAGGTTTCTTTGTTGAAGAAGAATGAAAGAGAGAGAAAAAAGAAAACAAAAGAGGAAGAGAGAAAGAGGTATGAAGACATAGGAAAGAGAACAAAGGTTTTCCTATACACAAGGGATGGAATAGGAAGGATGGAGTGGAATAGAAAAAAGAAAAAAAGAGATGAAAAAGAAAAGAGAAAAAAAAGTTTTTCTAGACGATAGATGAAAAGAAAGAAAAGAACAAAGACGAAAGATGAAAAAAAAGATGAAAAAATAAAAATGAAAAGAAAAAAGAAAAAGAAAAAAGAAGAGAAGAGAGAGAAGAGGAATGGGAAATAGGTGTGAAAAAGAAAACAAAAAGATGAAGAAAGAGAAAGGGGGATGATAGAGATACATAGAGAGATGGAGAAGGTGAAAGGAAGAGAAAGGTTTCTTTCTAAACAAAATGAATGAAAAAAAGAGAAGAGAGAAAGACGCTAAAGACACAGAACGAGAAGAAGGGGGTAAAACAGAGGAGAGAAAGATAACAAAACATGAAGGAAAAAGAGAGAGATAGATAAAGAAGAGCAAGAAGAACGAAAAGCGTTAACGCAATCAAAATCGAACACCAACGCTTCAGTAATATTGAACAAAAATATTTTCTGAAACGAAAATTAATTTCGCGGTTGTTTTAAATCTTCGATAAATCGATACTCATTCGATTAATCGATACACAGTATATGTGATAACTGAAATCAAAATACGCATTCCTCCTATGTGAGAATCCGCAGAATTTTGATTTCCTCCTTCAAAACCCGAGTAAAAATTTTTCAAATTCGCCTTATCTCCTCTTCTCCTTCTCCTTCCTCCACTCCTGGTTTGTCTGTAAGCAGCGAACGCTGGGATGAAATATTTTTTTAACTCTGTTTTCCTGTTGTATGTCTGTGCTTGTTTTTTAATCTTTCTGTCTGTCTGTTTTCACTCCTCTGACATTTCCCTCCTCTCTTTGTTTCCTTTATGTGGGACTGACGCTAACATTCCTCCCATTGCCTCAGCGAATCCTGTCTTTTTGTTTTGGCATTTAATCGTCTGTCTGTCTGTTCTATTAGTCGCGTTTATCTGTCAATTTAAGACATCGCCCTCTGTTTTGTCTTTCCTCTTCCTCTTTATACTTGAATTGGATACTATTCGCTTGTTTCCTGGTGCTTAGTTTTGGGGAAACTCATGTTTGAAATACTTTCTAGCTGTTTCTGTTCATTTTCAAAGCTTGTTGTCTGTTTTAAGAGATTTCCTTTGATTTTTGCTTCTAGTTTCCTTATTTTCTCTGTTTTGAGGTTCTCTGTCGATTGGTTTATCTACCTCTTCAAGTTCATTACGCCAATCTGTTTTTCTTATATTTTATCTCAAGTTCTTCCATCTGTTTCTCATCTCAAGTTCCAGTTCCTTAATCTAACTACAATTTTAAAGTTGGCATCAGATCAATTTGCTGATTTCCATTATCTTCTGTCTGTGATATGATAACCGAAATGTATTTTGTGATTAGAAAGCTACAAACTTACAAATAATTCAAAGTTGAAGAAAATGGTTTTGTTGTAAAATGTTATTGTAATTGTATTCACCAGGTAGTACACAGATGAGTGGATAGGGCAGCAGGAAAAGAGGATTTTTGGGTAAGGGTGGAATTCAGTGGTAAAAAGATTTTATGCTGTACTATTGCGAAGGATGAACGCTAACGAGGACCCTAGAGAGAAGAATTGAAGCCTTTAAAATGTGGCTTTACCGCCGCACGCTTAGAATAGCCTGGAGGAGACGAGTGACTAACGTGGAAGTGCTAACCCGTATGGGCAAAGAGTTGCTGTAGAAAGTTAAGCGTCGAAAACTGCAATAATTTGGACAAATACTGCAAAATAACAAATAGAAACTACCCCAGCTCATCATGGAGGGAAAATGGAGGGAAAGCGACGCCCCGGAAGAAGGAAAACTTCGTGGCTCAAGAACCTAAGAGAACAGTTCAGCATGACATCCGCCACCCTATCCCGAGCGGCAGTATCCAAGGTCGCCATAGCCCTGTTGAATACCAACCTTCGACGCATGATGATGATGGTAAAAAAGGTTGACCGGAGAGAACGGGCGGTTATTGTTTAGGAGAGGAACAAAGGACCTGGTGTCGCACTGTCGGACCTGGTGGTCTGAACGTCCTCACTGACCTTTTCTCCTTGTCATGCAAAAAATCAAAGATGACTACCTCCAGTTTGGCACAGAACTAAGGTTCTCTTGCTCTAAAGACTTTACAGAACACAAGACAAACTTGATGAAACATTTCCAGCTCACCTACACTGCAACACTATTAAAACACACAGTGTTCCTCTTCTTATTAGCGCTTTTAATGGATTTTTGCATAAGTAATCAAACTACGAAATAAATAGGAAGCAAAAATGAGTCTAAGCCCTCTCCAGCCCCGCTCCTCTCCTCTCCATCTCACATTTTCCTTCCCTCGGGAAAGCATAATGCATAAAAACAAAAAATTTAAAACGTCGAGAAGGAGAAACTGGAAACAAAGTTTTCCTTCCATCGTTTCCATCTCTCGATTTCCCTTCTCACTTCCTCTTTCTCTTCCCTTTCTCGTTTTCCCTTCCGATTCCGACTAACCTAATTCCTTTAATTTTTAATTTCGTAACCGTATAATATATATGGCGCGAAGGGAAAGTAAGTCAATTAAAAGTTTTCCAGTGAGTCAGGGTTGTGATAAACTTCAAAAGAGAAAATTATTTCAAAAGGAATTTGAGTCGTAACCGAGCGAAAGGGAAATGGAAAAAGGATGGAAGGAGAAGGGTGTGGAAGAGAGAGAGAGAGGAGAGGGAAAACAAAACAAAAAGAGATTTTTCTTTTTAATTCATACAAAAAAAAAGGAAAACAAAAGTAAAAGTTGGTGACTGAGAGGCTGGGAAGCTGGGACTCGAGAGAAAAGGCGAAAGGTTTTCTGCCAAGACACTCGACGACAAATTAATTACAACTCTTATCTCTGAAAATTTTGATTGACGGGCCCTTGAGGTGGAATCGTCATCTCTTGTTGGTGCTCTCTTCTCCGCAGGGAAATTTCTTTCTTTTCTCTGTTCGCTCACCTGAAAAACAAAAACAAAAAGAAATTTTTAAGAAAAATAGCAGAGACGGAGAGGGTGGGGGGAGAGCTTTCTCTTGCGGATCCAAGGACCGTTTGAATAAAACAATATGGCGGCGAGATTGATTAATCGCGTGACCGTTCAACTTTTTGTTTCTCTTCTTTCACGTTTTTGTTGCAAAACCATCCAGCACGAGTTCATTTCATTGGAAACTGAATGCCGATCCCCAGCCACGGATTCAAATCCCGATTTTGGTTTTTTTGTTTCCCAAACCTTTGGAAACTCGAGACCTTTCCCCATTTCTGGTAACACATTTACCAATTTGAGCTACACCGCAGGTTGAGGATGAGGCGGGGCGGGATAACAGGGAGGAACGCTTTAATTAAGAATCAGTCAACCGAAATTTTTTCTCTCCGAAAAAAAACGCAATTCAATACAAAACAAACACCTCCCCTCCCGAGCCACCCATCGTAACACCCATCGTCAAAAATGGCGGATAGAATAACAACAGCAGCAGCAAAAACAAATTACAATCTTCCAATTTTCTGGTAAGGTTCCCTCTCACTCCTCGTTACCTCTCTCGCCGAATCTTTTTTTTTATTCGCTCCTCCCCCCCACTCATCCTCTTGCTGCTGCTGTTGCCTCTGCTTCTACTCCCTCCAGCGGGGAATTCCCCAACGAAAATAATTGTTTGAAAGGCACATGAAATCTATCCTCTCTCGGTAACCAGAGATGATGGATGATGGTGGAGGCAGAGTACGGGAGGAGAGGCGAGGAGAGGAGATGGTGGTGGTGAGGAAGGAGGAGAGGAAGAGTTCCACCGAATGCATTTCGTGGATTTGCCAGAGAATTATGTCGGTCGAATTACATTTTTATTATTTTTCTCTTTTTTTTGTGTTCGACTCTTTCTCTCTCTCCTTTCCCTTCGTCCTCTGGTTCACCATTTATTTTTATCGTGAATTCGTTTTAGAAATGGATTCCCACTTCGTGTTGAAATTAATTTTCGAACAGGATAAGGAGAGACAGAGACAGAGAGAAAGTGAACGGGCTTCATTATACAAATAAACAAACAAACGCCAAAGGGTTTATCGTTTTTCAGCGAAGTATTTGTAAATTCGTCTCGACCGTTAAACTGTCTAATAACCATCAATATTATTATTATTATTTTGATTATTATTAGTATTATTATTAACGTCTGTCACTGACTTTGAAGGGTTTTCTTCAAAACGGAAGTTACGTCATCGAGCAATCAAAACGATTTCCCGGCTCCTGTTGATGCGAGAAGTGAGAAAGCAGGTGTTAAATAATCATCTCAACTGTCAATTCTATGATTTAAATCTCTCTTTCTATTAGCTGACAGATAATTCTAGATAATTTGATTAAGGGCGTTGATTTGGGTAAGCAGGTGGATGGAGAAAGATGTAATCGATACTACTTCCGTCCTGCTGTGTGTGTTATTTTATAGGAACCCAAAAGTATATCGTATGTGGGTTACGGTAAAAGTGATTAATCAACCGGAGGTATATATTATCTGGCCATTATTCATAGTTACTAACTAAATTTGATGAGTGAATGAATGCTGTATTTATCATATTTACCGGCTAGTTTATGAGATCTTCAACTCGTAATGAGGAATTTAACAAAAGATTGCTTACATACTTGGCTTCTGTCAATTTTCTGACAAAAGGCAAGCAACCCAAGCAGTTGTACTCGCCAGTAATAGTGGTCAAATCAATCAAAAGAAGTAGAATTCAAGCATCTCAGGGTATTTTGATTGAATTCCTCAGTTCAGAGGTTGGATATTTTATAAGTTCGCCGGTAAACGTGATAAATACTAAGTGATTTGTCACAGTTACCTAGTTTTAGTCGGTGGTTAATAATAATCACCGGATATAATGTATATTTTCACACGATTTACCATCTTAATATATATTTATTACATTTAAATGGTAAGTGTGATAAATACTTAGTAATATGCCACATTAATTACGCCTAATTGGTGATTATGAATAATCGCCGAAAATTAAATTAGAATTGGCTGATTATCACTTTTACCGTAAGATATGTATAAGGTGTAAATCTAGTCCTAAATGGAAATAACTTTTCAGTAAAGATAAATTATATAAGTATACAAAAATACTGAAATGCAGATTTTTGATTTTGAGGTGAGATTTGAAACAAAATCTGGCAGAGTGTTTGAGACCAAATTTGAAACGAATGATAAGCTAAAGATATCTCCTCTCCCTCTTTGATAACTCAGAATTTTAGTATAAAATAATCTAAAACAACATCCTAAAGCCAAAGAGAGTAAAAAAGATACAAACAAAATGAGAAAAAAGAGAGAGAAAAAGGAAAATAAGACGGGGAGGGTGGGGGTGGGAAGAAAAAAAAAGAAACAAAAACAAATGAACCGGAAACTGAATGATTTCCAACGGAGCAAGTCAAGTTTTCGAGTTTATAGCAACCTTAAAATCTCCTGGAGAAAGAGGAAAACGTTCCATAATTCATCTCCTCTCCGCCCTGAACCCTTTTAAATCTCCACCTTCACCTCCATTTTACCTTCCCTAAAGAAAATAGCCAAAAGCCAAAGAGAAACTGTAACAACAACAGGAGAAAGCTATCGACAGGAGTAAAAAGTCCAGAATCGGATCAATATTCCCGAAAGTTTCCTTCGCTCTTCTTCCATCTATCTATCCTTCCAGCTTTTTCGTTCAGGATTCTGGGAAAGTGCTCTTTCCAGGAGGTGTGGGGGGGACGGAGGAAGGGTGATGGAACAGTCACTCTTCCGAATTTCGAGATTATAAATAAAAACTAAGAGCTGATTAAAAAATAAAAGAAAGACAAACAGACAGAGAGATAGACAGAGAGAAGGGAGGAAATGAAACGGAAAACAAAAAGAAGCTGAGAACTCGGTTCCTGATGAAAATTAAAAAAATAAAAAAGCCGTCTCAGATGAAAATAATGAAAAAGACTTTTTCTGACTTTTAATCAGGGGCGGTTAGAAACAAGTCAAACGAAAAAAAGCAAACATCCCACCCCACCCCTCACCACCTCTTCCAAGTTATAATTGTCTCGAAAACATTTTAATTTTCCAGCTCAAAACAGAAAAGGATGAAAAAAATTTCGGACAAGGGGTGTGTAAAACCAAGAAAATTCATTTCGCACCCTTCATCCCCTGCCCCCGTCCTCTCCCGTTTCTCTCTCACCAGAAAGCAGCTCGAAAATTGAGAAAAATGAAGACGGGCGCCCTTTCTTTCCCTCAAAAAATGAAAAAAACGAGAAATATGTAGGTCGAGAGATGGGAAGGAGAGCAAAGAAGAGAGTGTGGAAGATGAACAAAAAAAAAAGGAGAAAGAAGGAAGAAGGGTTGGCAACGAGAGGAGAGAGAAGAGATGGAAAAGGAAGGAGACGGAGTGTCAGGGAGGATAAATCAAAACTAAAAAGTTTTTATCTGGAAATAATTGTTACTGTTCGAGGAAAAGTTTTTCACCCGTTTGGAGGAGTGAGCGGGTGAGAGAAGGAAGAGGGTTGAAGGGGGTGGTAAAGAGAGAGGTCAGAGGAGTCACTCTCGTCTGCTTTGTGTTCGATTAAATCTTTCCAGCCTCCTCCCAGAAGAACAAATGTTTTTGTTGCCCCCAAAGTTGGGAGACGTCAGTCAAGCACTTGGGCTGGTGGGCGGATTTGAGTTGAACTGGATTTCAGACTCCTCCTCGACAAGTAAGCATCATCCCCTGGAGAGAAAAGAATCTCAACTCGAAAACCCGGACGAACGACGCCAAAAGGAAAAGACAGACCAACGAACCATAAGTATTTTCCTTAGTTTTTGTAAAAAGAGACCACTATCCCGAGTCCAAGAACTGAATAAATAATATTGTATATTATATATTTAGAAATAAATAATATAATAAATTTCCGCATCGAATTTTTCATCGTGTTTACAGCGTCCTCCTAACCTTGAAGAATAAAAATGTGACCTTCAAATGGACCAATCGAATGTTACCAATCATAGAACACTGAAACCGGCCACGTCCATGCATCCCCTTGGGCCCACAACTTCATATTCCGTGTCCAATCGTCAATTTTTGTATAAAAAAAGAAAATCGGTAGCTAAAGGATTAATCACATATAAAATATATTCATATAATATATGATAATAATTATTATAATATTATATTATTGAATATTATCATGATGTTTATAATAAGTTATGATACAATCCATATAATTTCATTTATTTACTTTTATCTGAAACCTACAACCCATTAAATATTAATATATAACCCAAGTCATATATATATAATATATTACAATGTTATAAGCAACAATAAATATATATTGTAATGGATAAATTGATATTTGAATGTTTCAGACGCTGATTGAATACGTTGGTATTTGCTATTAATCGTAAATGTTGTCTATGACTGATGATCAAGACAATTTGTCCATAGCCCTGTCTGAGCCGCTAGCTATTTGCTTACCAGTTGTCCGTTTTTCGAGTATGTGCTGACCACGCACGACTGGGTCAGCACATCCATAGGCTACGCAATGCTGTTTGTTTAGTGGCGGGTCCACGCCACTACGATATAGTATTTATATTTAGAGGATAATTATATATTTAACGGTTTATATTATTAGGTTGTATATATATGTCCTTGGGCATGTAATTATATATTTATAAGACATGTGACACAGTGAACAATAGATTATGGGGAGAGAATTATACGGTGAGACTTTAGGAAGTGTGAAATAGTATAACATGAATGAAGACAGAAAACAAAAGGATAATATAATACTTGTAGTAGAGTGTATATTTATTCACTTGATACGTCGATACAGAGAGACACTACGACAGCACTCAAGCTTTTGCTGAGGGTTAGTTTCAAAATCACCAATCACCGTAGAGGAGGACTTAGGATGTTGATAGATTCATTAACATCACACGTACCTCACCAGCAGATGGGTTCAAAAATCTTCATGGACCAGGAAATAATTAAAAGTATGAAGAGTTGATGGCAGGAGAAAAAGTAGAAGAAAAAGACGAGGAAGAGGAGGAGGAGTAGAGAAGAAAAAAGCTTTTGGAATTTTTCACTTTAAATAATTTTTTTAATTAAAAAACCCGGCGAAAAAGAAAGTTTTTTTTAACTCTTTAAAAACCTTTTTAAATGAATTTTTAACTCAAAAACCGATTAAAAAAAAAACCAAAATTAACTTCCCGAAATGAAAAAGCAACAAGAACCAAGCTTTCGTCCTCCTTACGCCCCCCTCAACCCCCTCACCCAACACACGAGAAAAAAGTTTAAAATAAATTAGTTCAAACGATTTCAAAGAACCGCCAAAACCACTTGAAATCCGTTAAAATCGATGAACCGGAAACGGGCCAAGGTCGAAAAAATAAATTAGTCGAATTGGCACAGAGGTCGAAATAAGGCGGGTGGAAGCGAAAGTGGGAGAGGAGACTAAGCTCTGAATTCGCATAGCCGGAGATGCACTCGCGTTTCCGGAAATCATAGAAGCGTTCGAGACGGTCATCTACTGACTCTTCTCCTTTCAGCCGTTCTTCTTCTTTCAGTCGGGAAATCCGTTTTTGCGGGTTTGTTCACTGACCGGAAGAAGAACATGAATGCTTTCCGAGTTCTCGGAATGGCTGACCGGATTTCGCGGAAAAAATTTTCCATTTTCCTTGTCTTCTTCTCCTGAGATGGGGATTCGGAACGGGAGGAATCCTTTCGGAGAAATCCGTCGTTTTGTCTGTTGGCCGTCTGATCAAGTTGAAAGTTTTAATTTTTTTAGTTGTATCCGGTTTTCCGGTTCGTTACATTCCTTCTTCCTGTTGGAGCATTTACTTATTTATATTGTATCTCCTTGTGTCCTGTTTGTTCATCAACGTCTAAAAGGGACTGAGTGACTCAGCGATCATCACAAAATGACTGAACTGTTCGATGAACCATCATTCTTGTATACTGTTTGCTAGCCTCTGGATGAGGTCGAAAAAAGTTCCAAACTCTTAACTGACTGATTGATTGGTTAGTTTTTCTTACTTTTTCTTCGTCTACAGCCGACATCGGAAACCGGTCAGCACTGTAATCAATTTCTTTTTTTAATTTTTCTCCTTCCCGTGAACGATCACGAACTCACGCCAACTTGTTGATATTTGCGTGCTAAAGAAACTCTCCACTCTCTCCATCTATCCCTTATCTACCTATCGACTAATTTATTAAGTGGTCCTTCTTATGCCTTTCCTCCATCTTTACACTCAGATAAGGAGAATCAAGTGCGAAAGTGAAAAACCAGCAACAGTAGCAACAGCAGAACGTCCGCCCATCCGCAGAAGAGAGAAAATATTTTACTAAAGTAAATTCCACGTTTCCGTTAATCTTTTTTTCTCCCATTCCTTCCCGCTACCTCAGCATCTACCTTCTCCATGAGGAGACATAATTGTCATCGGAAATTCCAGGAGAGGAGACCCGGAGAGGAAAAAAGAAGATAAAAGAAAATGCCAACATCGTTAAAATTAGTCCCTCATTCGCCTCCTTCAACCTCAAACCCATGGTTTTGTACTTTTTTTACTCATCTTCCCTCTTCTCTCTCATCTCTTAATCTCTCTCTCTCTCTCTCCTCTTTCTCACATCCTTCGACAATGAGGTTAAATTATCAGGGATTTGCTTATCTGAGAGAGAAAATTTTTCTGGAAGGATGAGGACTGGAAATTTACTCCTTGTAAGAAGTTTGGATTTCCCAGGAAAAATTGGAAGGGGTAATAGAAAGAAAGAAGAGAGAAGAACGGAAGGAGAGAGAGAGACAAGATGGAATTAGGTCTAAAGCGATCCAGAAAAGCGGATTGAAAATGTGGAACAGGATTTTTCTTTCCTCCTCCTCCACCTCTTTCGCCCATTTCTCTCTTTCTTTCCTCTCCATATCTCTCTCTCTCTTCTCTCTCCTCCCATCCTTGCCTCTCCTTTGTTTGTAATCTTCTCGTTTCCTTCCACTTTTATTATCGTTTCGGGGGTTCTCCCTTCGCGAATAAGAATAAAAAATTCGTCGGATTTTCCGTTTTTCTCTTTTTTTATCTAAAACCATTTTATTCTCTCCTGCTTTTATTTATTTATTTATTTATTTACTTATTTATTTGAAAAGCTCCGCGTTTTGCAGGTGAATAAAAATCTCCGAACGAACTTTTGATTGTGTTTGCATTAAGTGTTGAAATATTTAACGACTTTTTGCTTGTTTTTGCCCCTTTTTTTGCTCGCTGTTGCCAGCGCACGTGTTTCTGAATTTTTTCCAACGCAAAACCTTTTTCTCTTTCTTCCTCCCTCCTCTCTTCTCCTGTCTTTTGGCATCCTCGCCTTTTTCCCATTTTTGACGGGAAATTTATTCCCTGTTTTCCTCTCTTCAACCCTGTCCCTCTGTCTCTTCTTGTTTTAAAATCAAAGACAACAGCAAAATTTAAAACAATCGTGGTGTTATACTTATAACCTAACAAATACACTGTTGTTTTCAAACACTCATAAAATGAGACAGCGGCTCCCCGAAGGCTCTCACCCTCCTCCTCGACGACTCTGTCTTTAGAAAATTTTAGAAACCCCTAGCACGACCGTATCACACGATGACAAGCACCCTCAAGAAGCATTCGTGTGTAACAAGTCAGAACTCTTCGTTGTCCTTGAATATGAGAACATAAATATCTGTCAAGAGACTGCTGTTCTGATAATGGAATAGTAGACATAAATGGGTTAAGAGTGTTATAGAAAACATTCTTCAATGTCACGTTTTCTGGGTCAGCTAGAACAGAATCAGGTATGTTGGGTTGAGATTATGACTAGAAAACTGTCATGAAGAGCGACAGTCTGCGTACAAAAATTTGAATACCTGGGTGGTGTCTTAAAAAATTTTGCTCTCAAATTGTACGGTTTACAAACAACCCCTCTCGACGTCTTTTTTAATTGGCCGTGTTTCCAATTATAACTGTACTGCTAACTATTTCTTCAGTCTTGCAGCTTGAGTGACAACCAGTTTGAACACAACTCGATTTTAATGAATATTCTTTTTCTATTCAATTGTCCTCTCGTTCGGGTGTGAACGCCATTTCGAAAACTTTTAATTGCTCCTGGTTAACCGCTGAAAAGTTTTTCCAAAGACTCTGCTTGTGCTGATTTCACGAAAAACTTTCTCCCACAAAAGGAAATAATTCAGAGCGCTTGGAATGAATAAAATGCAGTTTCGTCTGAAGGAGAAGAGAATACTTGGAGTAGAGAGGAGGGGAAGAAGTTACCTAGGTTCCAAGCTATATCGAATTGCTGACGTTATTTGAACGACAGGACATCTTTTCAAACCCATTTCCAAGATCTAATGCCACCTACTAGCCAGCTACTCTGACAAAGGCGAGAGAAACATCAAAGAATCAGACCTGTAGAAGTGAATGTCTTACAAGATGTCTCAACAAGAAGATCACCAAACCTTAAAACAGCAACTCAGCAGGAAAGCTGTCTTTCTTTTACTTTTCCAGAACATCTTCCGCCTCTAATTATTATTATAATAGTTTTAGTCGAATCATTTCCGGTTTTTCTTCCAGATATCTGCTGTCGTAAAGTTTCTTTGGTTTCACGATTATTGGTTGATAGAACACAACAAAAGAAGAAAAGCCTTTTCCGGGGGTTTCCAAATTTTCCAGCTCTAAAATAAAACCGGAAACAATACCAGGTCTCAGTAATTGGATTCCGCGGTTAACATCTTTAAAACAAAAACAGAAAACATGGCAACAACCAACGAATAAGACTGAGGGTGAGTGAGTGAAAGGTGAGCAGCGAGGAAGTGAAAGGAAAGTAAACAGATGGAAGGAGAGACAGAGAGGATAGAAAAGGAAGTAGAGAGGTAATTGAAGTGTCAAAAAGTAAGAAGAACAAAAAAAAAATCTCCAGGATTTTAAAGGGAAGAGTAATCTGTAAAAAGGTGAAAGAAGAAGGAAGAAACGAATGGAAGATAGAGAAAGAGGAGGAAAGAGGAGAGTGAAGACGGGGGAAAGATTTGGAAAAGGGATTTCTTTCCCGTCTTTATTTCCTTTTCTCCTCCCGCTTTCCCTCGCTTTTCCTCTTGTGCTGTTTGTGTTTCGGGTTTGGAGGTGCTATGACGTCATAGGGCTAAACTTCCATAAGCGCATTATTTTATTGTTGGGTGGGGATCTGGGGCAAAACAAACAATTTTTCCATTTTTATGGACGCTCTTAACAGCGGAAATGGAATTTTTTTTCTATTTGTTTTCTTTCTCCAACTTTAGAATTTAGAGAGAGAGAGAGAGACCTGATCGCTGAAGGTCAATCCGTTATTTTCCCTCCATGAAATTGTCCAAAACTTTGGATGGTGTTGATTCAGTGTTCTCTCTACACTCCTTACTCTCCTCTTACTACTTTATCTGTTACTTCTAACCAAATTTTTTTCTTTATCTGATCCCCGAGGGTTGAGACACTGACCTGTTCCCTAGATAAAACTCCCAGAGTGAGAGACTAACTATTGCTACCTCGAATTGGCAGATGATTGACTGCGAACCAGAGAGAAAAATATAAAAAACAGTTCGAATGTAAGAAAAAGTTTAAAATTTTTAAGCAACCGGTGATTTATGAAAGTCAAAACGGTTTTTAAAGTAACTGCTAACTGTTAATTAGATGTAACTGTTACTAAAATGTCTGTAAAACCCGTAGGCAGCCTTCTTTTGGATTTTTGGTCCTCGAGTATGTCTTTAGGTCTTGTTTGACGTCTTGCGTGTTTCTTTTTCTCCTGATTGGTCCATCGGATTTGGTTTAATTGAATTATAAGAAGAGTATAAGAATTATAATTCTTTCTAATGCCGTCCAGTTTGAAGGAATCCAGGCTCAAGTAGAACAGACTGGTGCTGGAGAACAGTTCCAGTTATAAGATTAAATATATGAACTCATGATATTGTCAATTTTATCCAATACCACTGCAAGTAAATTTTAGCCTTGTATATGACTGTTATAACTATAAAATCTGTCCCAAAAGTTCCCGGAATGGGTTATTGCATCGGGCGGAGGGAGAGCCGAGAGCTTTGAAATGAGACCGATGTCTGTCAAATCGTAATACAGAATCATTCGTATTCAAGATCATCACGACCATTCCGGGAACTTTTGAGACGGATCCTTAACAATATATCTTATAATATACCTAGGTAATATATATATATGAACGTTTGGCTTTGATTTTCATTATAAGAGAGTCAAATTCTTGGTATTTGTGTTAGAGACACCGGTTAATGTACCGGAAAGGGTTAAAAGGCTCCAAACGGACATGAGGTTAACGATCATCCTTCCATTAGCAATGTCGTGAACGGGTCTAGTGAACGGGTTTCGGATTTGAAAAATGGTTATAAAAGCTTTCAAGGTCATCCGAAACACAATTGACCAAACCCAGATGGAGGTTATCATCAGCGTAATGGAAACGACTGACGTTGAGAACGGGTAAAAGGAAAACAATCAAACGCCCATCTCTCAAAGTCAATATATTACCATCATTACGTCTCCTCCCCACTCACCCTTAACATCTTCAACCGGATGCCAAATGGCGAGTTTCCGAAAGCGACAGGTAAATTAACCCCCGGAAAATTCCTTCTCCTGGAGAATTTGGAGCCCAAAAAAAATCAAAACACAAACCGGAAAGTACTCCGCCTAGTATTCTGATTCCCCCCCTCGCCTCTCTCTCTTTCAACCCATCAACCCGAATCCTCTCCGAAAACACAAAAAAACGACCTTGTCTCACATTCTCCTGGCAAAAGTCCCAGAACAGAAGCTTTTCTCCAAAAAAAATTCAATAACGATTTTTCCGGTTACACAAAATTCCAGGATTTCTTTCTTCCTCCCACCCCCTCCATCCTTTTCTTCCACTTCTCCCGGAGAAAAATCTACGAAACCATTTTCTCAGCCGACGACAAACAAAAAAATTTTTTTTCTTTCTTTCTTTCTTTCTCCTCCGGGTTTCAACGATTTCTTGGCAATGAAAGAAAACAAAAATTTTCTTTTTCGTTTTCTGTTTTCACCTCATTTAAAAGCAAATGATTTAACGCCGTCGTATTAAACGCGGAGTACGCGAGCGTGATTTACGGTTTAATGTGATTGGCAATAAAGAAAGAAAAAGAGAGAAAAAAGAAAGAAATTTACAGCGAACGGCTCCCCAGAAGTAAATTATTAAACATTTTCTTTTCTTTTATAAACAATTCGTCGGAAGTTATTGAAATTTTTATTTTTCTTTTCTGCCCAGACTTTTAAGAAGGAAGAGGAGGAGGTGGTGGTAGTGGAGGAGAAGGTTGAGTGGGCGCGGTTAAAACGATTTTTCGTAAAAAACTGATTCTGATGTAAAATCGTCGAACGGCTCTTTTTATTTAGTCATTTATTTATTTATTTACTCAACAGTAATGGCTTCTGAATGATTTTCGTCCAAATCCACTTGTTTCGTTGTTTTCTTTTTGCGGTTTCGAGAAACCCAGGAAAAGAATCTCTCGTCCTTTTAAAAGGAAGGACAACAGTTGCTGTATCATTCGAGCTAGGAAGTAATATCGTATATAAGCTACGGTAAAAGTGATAAATCGGATGAATATATATAATTCTAGACGATTATTCATAATCATCAAGTAAGCTTCATAAATTTGACGTATAACTGAATATTTATCACCTTTACCGGTTAGTTTATGAAATATTCAAGTCGTGTTTCAAGCAAATTTTATTGAATTTCTCTGTCCTGCTGTATGTGTTATTTTTAGGAACCCAAAAGTATATCGTATGTGGGTCACGGTAAAAGTGATAAATCAGGCGGATGTATATATAAAGTTGATGAGTTAATGAATATTTATCACCTTTACCGGTTGGTATAGAAAATCTCCAACTCGTAATGACGAGTTTAATCAAAGTTGGTCCTGGCTTTCCTCACTTTTCTGACAAAAGACAAGTGACTGAATGATTGATTGATTAAATGAATGAATAAGAATTTTCGTAAGAGTTTTGAAAGGACTGAGTTCATTAGTCTCTCTCGTAATCATGTTGTTTTTGACTATGGAAGTGAGTATGGGTTTGGTTTGGGTTCGTGTTCTTCCAGTTTTGTGGGTCGATGGGTTGGGTAGATGGTCTCGTTTCATCTAAGAGAGTCGTTTTAATGGGTGGGTTACAGTTATCCTCTTCGGCGTGGAAGATTGGGAGATTCGATTTAGCACCCAAGCTACCATCCGTTAGGGACAAACCTAAACTACTGTATACCCGAACCATAACCTAACAGATCTTCGGAGTCCAAAAAAGCGTGCAAACAACTCGTCATGCTTCTCTATATAGCGCTATAGAAAGCTCCAGGAAACTTTCTAAAGTGTTAGTGTCACGATTTCCCATTCAAACACCAAAACGAGTCTCAAACGAGACGATATCAAATTCTCGAATAAATAACCAAGGCATCTATTTACAGTTTGATTGATTGATTGATTGAATGAATGAATGAATTAAAACTTGAATAAACGAATAAGACAACTGCTGATCAACTGAATTATTGTTCAAGAGATTTAAATAAAAAGTCAAGTTCGGATAATAAGATGAAGAAAACTCTTGACTCAGAGATTTTGAATTTTATGTGATTTAAAGTGATTTTCTGCCCCCGCCCCGCTCTTTTCCTTCCGCCTTCCAACTATAACTATAATTTTTCCCCGATGAAGTTTAATATCAGTCTGCCGAGAAGACCTGCCTGTTACAGCATAACTTTCCGATTCTCTGCTGTTAGTGTTTAGCTTTGTTAGTTTGTTTTTCAACGGATGTTTGTTAATTCTTTGGATGAAAACTTAGTTATTTTGCTTTTTCTGAACTGGCCTTGTCTGGCCCTTTCATCGTGAGTTTTATTGTTAGTTTTCCCGGCAAAAATGTTTGCCAAATACCAGGATGTGTTATGATACTTGTTATGTGAAGATTAGGAATAGCGACTTGTTAGGATGCTGTTGGTTATCCCAATTTTGGGGCATGCGGTTAGTATGTTTGAGTCACTGTTGGCGCTGCAATAATCGCAGGCCGGGAGGTCTCTGATTTATGAGAAAAAAGCAGCCATGGCCCGTGAGTATCTGCGTCATATGGAAGGTTAAACTTCCGTGTTTCTTTCAACCACTCTTTGATACGTGGGGCGATGGCTGCTATAATGGGTTTGTTAAATGATCAGATTGTGTTAGTACTTCATGCCATTTAGTGAAGGTTATTTCTTTGGTTAGTTTTTAATGTTCTATTACCAATGACTTGGTTTTTGGCTGCACAGGCCCGAGCCAGAATTACGAGAGGGGGTTCCTGCGAGGAGCATAGTGCTAAAAGGCCGAAAGTGAATTAAAAACCCAACTATAACTATAATAGTCTATGTAATTAAGTTTAGGTTGGCAACATCGAAAACAAACACCCTAAAACTCTTCAGTGGCGTCCATGTAGATTACACAATACAATTCAACCAGAGCTAAGGAGAAGGGAAAAACAGGAAGAAAACAAAGGTCGAAAGTCACGTTCGTCGTCCGAAAATCACGTGACTGTTTTAATGAATGATTAATCAACACTTCATTAACCTCAAATCAGGAGACAATTCAATTTGAAACGGGCCAATCCTAAGTCAGCAAACATTCCACCCACGACAAAGACGTTTCCAGTCCAACAACCGAAACAAAGAAGCCTTTTCAAATTAAAAAGCCTCCCCCTGCATCCCTCACCAAAAAAAAAAAATAAATCTGACACTTAAAAATAAAGATGGCTGTGAACGGCGAACGCCTTTAGAATCTAAACGGTCGAAGGGTTAATTGGGAAAGAAATTTTCCGGGGAAAAAGCGACGATTTTTGTTAATTAATTTGGCAGTTTAAAAAGGAAAGAAATTCTAGGACGTCACGTGGTGAAGGTGAGAAGGTTGGGGTGGGGGTAGGAGGTGGATGGAAGAGAAAGAAACCAGAAAAAGAAAATCCTCAGAAATAGAATTCCGGGACCGCAGAATTTAATTAAGGGATCTCGAATTTCTCCAAATCATATTGTTAACGTCCGTCCTCCTCTTTCCACAAGCCCAGCATTAACAAATTCCTTCGACGCGGATTCTCCTCCCTCCCTCCCTCTCTCTCTTCTTCCTTCCTTTCTTCTTACCTCCTTTCCTTCGGGAAATTTCTCGAAGAACTGGAGAAAGCCTTTTTCGCAAAAACAAAATAAAAATAAAAAACCGGGATTTGCATCCAAAATGAAAAGGGAAAAAAACAAAAAAATTTTTTCAGACCCAAACGCCTTCCTCGTAACTTAAATTACAAATTTTCTTTCTTCGTTTCCTCCCTCCTTCTCCTCCACCACTCCTCTTCCACCTCCTTCGTCCCATTTTTTTTCTTCTCTTCTCCTTTCGCGTTCTCATCTCAGCATTGCCCTTGTGAAAAGCAGAAACCCATTTCACAATGTCGGCGAGGCTTTAAAAAAATTGTGTAGAGAGTTAAATAAACTGTCACCTCCCTCACCTCTTTCTCCTCCCCATCCTCCTCTCCTCTCCTCCTTTCGCTATTTTTTCCTTTCTTATGGAATTTCATCTCGTTTTAGAAGTGAAAATTTCTTTTTTTCATTTCCTCCGATTCTTCCCTCTTCCTCTCTCCCGTTCGCGGAAGAGGAAAGCTGTCCACGATGCAAGGAATTTCGCCTGAGGCACCAGCATTCCTCCTCTCAGGCGAAGAAAGCGAAAACAGTATTTGAACACAAGATTGGAGACTCGGGCTCATTGTTTCCCACAGGAGGATTTGAAAAGAAAGTAGAAGATAGGAAAGGTTAGAGGAGAGGAAGGGAGGGAGGAGGAGGGAAAGAAAGAAATTGCATTAAATGCCACTTCTTTCGTTTCGAATTTCAAAAAGGAAAATGGGGCCTCTTCGACTAATTGAATTAAGACATCGAACGTTCTATCCATTATTGCTTTTGTTTGGCTTCTTCGTCTTCTTGTTCTTCTGCTCTGGCCTTGAGTAAAGCACCCGCATCTCGCACGAAACCCAGCCATGCACCTTTTTAATTTTGTTTAGGCGCGATTATTATCCTAAGTATTATCCTAAAACCATAAAACTGTGCAATATTTATGGAATGACTTTACTTCATAAATCCATCTATAAAATTTTGTACAAAAATCGCTGCTTGAAAGAGATTTTGAGAAGTAAAATTGTGCATTACTTTTGAAATAAGCTTTAAATGAAGTAGAGCTTTACATGGAAATCGAAGTCCACATAAACTAAGATGTGTGCATTATTTATGAAATTAATAATACACAGAAGGAAGCCTTATTGCTATGTCATGATGGATGGGAACCATTTTTATTTTTTAAATGAATATTCTTGGAAAGTGTGCAATAATTATGAAATGATTTCGTCGACGAAACTGAACTTCTTTCCAGAGAATGTCTACATCATTCAACGTGGACGAGAAAATTGGAGCTGAAAGGAGTAACCGCCAAGAGTATAAGCACTAACTACTAACACTGTTGGATTGAAGGTGTTGTAAATTTTCTTTTGCGTTTCTCGTCTCTCATCTTTCGGTCTACAATTTGACATAATCGCTGTCCTGTATAATCTATCAGCACCCAAGAGAAACAAAACCATAGCAACAGAAATTTGGTTAAGTTATCCAACGACAAGATAATGTCTCTCAAATCCTCCTCAACAGCCTCTTCTTTCTCCTTCTTTTCCTTTTTCGTCTTCTCTCTACCCTAAAGACGACACGCAAAATGTGACAAACTTCAATACTCAGTCAAATTTAGATTGATTGATTGATTGATTGACTTTAATTTTTTCACTTTGAACAGTAAACGAGGCGAGCTTTCAAAATCAAAAACGATTTTCATGTGACATAGTATAGTATTTTATAGCATTAACTATAAAACCTTGGAACTCAAACTGTGGGCCACATGCAGCCCATCAAGCTCTACGGAGTGGTCCAGTGACCCAGTGGAAACCGACTGGGTGAAAGGTCGATTGTTAAGCCTGAATTCTGGAACGTAGTGCCTGACCAGTACGAAAATCTTCGGACCGGTCCTCAGAAACTGCTAAAATTGTTTGCCTCAACACATCTTTATGAGACAATATACAGAAAATACATACAGAAACAGACTGACAGGTGTACATACAGATGATGCCTTGAGGATGGACTGTATATGTCGAAAGCCAAACTTGTAAAAGTTTTTTTTGGTAAGTCGTGTGACCCAGTCGCAATGGTCACAATAGAAATTTGGCCAAGGAAGGAAGAAGCTTGAGTATCAAGGCTCTAAAATGACCGGAAGTAAACATAACAAAACTGGAAATGCTTGGAAAAAGAAAGGAAAAACGGATCATGCAATAAGAGATAAAAACACCGAGTGAAGTGTTATTGTTTGGAAGTTCACACCTAAATCCGGTCCTGTATTCCAGTTAAAAGAGATAACAACAATAAAAATAAAAATATTTAATTGACGAGTTCAATTCTCACGCGGATGAGAAGAATTGTTTTGTTTTTGAAACACGAATTTCATTTTTCGGGGTTTTTAACTGACCTTGATTAATTTCATCAACCGAGAGGGAATTGGTTAGGTTTTAATCATTTCGAACGGGGGTCCATCAACTGACACCTCCAGGGAATGATGAGAGTGAACGAACGGACGAACGGACGTCACTCCCAAATTTTGATTTTTTCTCGCATACAGAATCATACTTCGGACTCCTATAACGCTCCTCGAGTTTCGTTTTTGTTTTGTTTCTGGCCATCCATTTCATCTCCAGCTGTTTCAACTAAAACCGCTGATGACGGAACCCGTTCACGACGAAGAGGTGGAGGAGAAGAAAAAGAAGAAGAGAGAGAAGAAAGAAAGAAAAACAAAACAAAGATTGGCAAAGTTCCAGATTGATTTTAAATTACAATTACAAGAAAGTAAAATAAATATTAAGAGTGGAAGGAGGAGGTGGTGGTGGTGGTGGTTGGTGGAGGGACGGTGACGAACGATAATAAGTTCAATTTCCCGCCGGCTGTTGTTTGAATCGGAACAAACTCGAAGGAGATCATTTTCGGTTTCGATGCCCAGAGACATCGAAAGCGGGCTAAGATAAAGAGAAAGAAACTTAATAAACTTTGATCGATTACTTGTAAAGCTCCCTGTGACAAGTATAGGAGTACTTAAAATATCTCGACAGACTGCAGCAATCAAACACCGACAGAGATAATACCGAAAACCCTCTTTCTCGCTGTTCTCTTTGTTCTTTCTCTTTTCCTTCTTTCCGCGTGTTTATTTTGGCCCATCTGCGGAAAAGATTAAAGTGGTTCTCTTTCAAGTCTTTACCCTTAGAGTGAGGGTGGAAAAAGTAGGCACAAGAGGGTTTGTGGCCTAGTTACTGCTTCAGCGAATTAAGAAAAGTCTGAAACCTAACACGAAACCAGGAGTATGGTTGATGGGTTTGTGTTTTTCTTTTGTCTACAAAGAACTTCCTTCCTCAACATCATCTCTTGTTTTTTGAGAGGATTTTCTTTGAAGACCTACCAAACCCATCGACCAATACCGCCAAACCCCAAACCTCAACCAAATACTCAGTAGATAAGAGAAATAGACTCGAGACATGGAGATAAAATTAAAAACGAAACGAAAACAAAAGAAGCAACAGTTTCATTCGTGAAAGATTCACCAAACAAACAAAAAACGACAGCAAGCATGAGAAAACAAGGTGGAAAGGAAGAAAACAGTAAAAAAGACATAAAAGAACAACCACAGACAACAAAAACAGACAAACAAAAATCGAAAATAAAAAAACGGAGACCGCTTGAAGCGTTTATCTGAAAGCTTCTGGGGGGAAAAAATTCCAAAATTCTCTCCAAAAAAAGAGAAACGGAAGCAGAACAGGAGAGAGAGTGGAAGGGTGAGTGCGGGGGTGGAAAGAGCAGAGTCCATAATTAAAAAGATGAAAAAGATAAAACGAAATTTGAGAAACGCAAGTCAATAAAAATATTTCATGCGGAGATGAAAAGCAGATTAAAAAAAAACAAAAACTGGGAGAGGAGTTTCTCCCATCGTGGAAGCTGTATCCATTTCTGCCCCTCAAAACCACAGCAGCCTCTTCACTTCCCCTCACCCCTATGCCTCAAAAATTAAAATTGTACAAACAAATGGAGCAAAAAATTTTCTGTCGGGTTAGGAACGGGATAGCGATGCTTGTTATAGACCGCTTCCTCTCTGCCAAAGTGGTGAACGTTGATGTGGATGAGAGAAGAGGAATCCTGTGGAGAGATTGTTGATTTTGGGTGAAAATGTTTTGGATTATTTATTTCTTCTACCACATCTGTGGAATTTAAAAGTAGAAACTAAAAAGAAGAGGCTGAAGTAAGGAAGTAGAAGAAACATAACATTAGCAGAGAAAGAAAGAAGAAAACAACAGCAAGAACTATATGAAAAGGTAAGAAATTAGCGAAGAACAAAATAAGAAAGAACGTCTACAGTGTACAAATAAACAAAAATAAAACACTTTAAACAAAAGAACATGGCAGGAACTAAAGGAAACCGTAGAAGAATGAAGTCAGAAAATATCAGAGTGAAGAAGGAAATAAAGGAAAAATGTGAAAACCAAAACAAAGGGGAAGGAAGTGAAAGAATATGAAATTTATGAACAAAAGAAGCTAGGAACTGTGACACTAGCTAATTAAGAAGTTAAAAGAACATGATAACAAAGATAGAAAGGAAAGAAGTAAACAAAACAAGAAAACAAGAGACCAAAAGAGCGTGAAAAAGGGAAAACAAGATAGCAAGACCAGAAAAACATAAAAAGAGGAAACAAAGCAAATTGAAAAAATAGTAAACTAAAGAAAGAGAACAAAACAAGAGATCTAGAGAACATGACAAGGAAAAAAAGCAAATAAAAGAGGTAAGATGTTAAAAGAACTTGAGAACCAAGAAAGAGAAAACAAAGAGAAAAGATGTTAAGAGAACATTAAAATGGAAAAGGAAGGAAACAAAAAATACAAAACCGACAAAAAGAGGAAGGGAGTAAAAGAAGAAGAAAAATGAAACAGGAAAAAGACAGAACAAAGAAGCAATAAACCAGAAGAACATGAAAAAGAAGAAAGCAAATCAAGAAGGTAACAAATTAAAAGCACTTGGAAACTAAGAAAGGAAAAAAGGGAAAACCAAAGAGGAGGAAGTCAAAAGAACATTAAAATGAAGAAGGAAAGAGAACAAAAATGCCAAAAACCAAAAGAAAGAAGAAAAAGAACATAAAAAATAAGACAGGAAGAAGGCAAAACAAAGAAAAACCAAAAGAACAGGAAACCGGAAAAAGAAACCAAATCAAAGAAAGCGAGGCGAGATACCAAAAGAAACCGAACCAAAAGACCAAAGCAAAGAAAATGAAACCAGTCAACACAGAACACTTTCGAGTCCGACAGCAAACAACTTAACGACAGGAATATCAAAACACAAAAATCAACAAAAACAGAAAGAAGATTAATACAAAAAGGAAATCAAAAGAAAGACGAACATGAAAAGGTTTTAAAAACCATTTCACGAAATCCAAAACGTCACAAAACCATAGACAGAAGATTTGGTAATAAATTGACGACAGGAGAAGGAAAAAATTCCCTGTCTTCTTGGATTACACTCAGATTATCTATAGATTAAACTGGATCATCTCAGAAACCGAATCCAACAAGGAAAACCAGAGATAAGACCATCTTTCTTTCTCTTCTCTCATCATTCCCACCTATCTATTCTTCTGTTCAATCCATCTCTTCCAAGGTGTTGGTATAAAGATCGTCGACACAGATAAAATATTTTCTCACTGTAGTGAGAATATCACTTCCGTCCCTTGGGAATCCGTGGTGTTTAGCAACAGATAATGATTCTGTAGCTTGTGTTGAATCGTTAGAAAGGTTAGAAGGTTCAATGTCAATCAAAATCCTATCACCGCACAACACTCTAAACTTTGAACTTTGAATTATCTACCCAGGTAGCGGCACTGTACAGCTGACAAAAGTAATTTTTAGCCGAAGTTGACATGATAATGAGAAATTGAAGACAGAAATGGAGGACACGAAACAGATAATTTATCTCCCTGTGCATATGGTATAATCCACGTTTTATTTGCTGCTGTAGGAAAGGAACACCATTCAGGTTTAGAGTGTCTTTCAATTATACTTGTCACAACAGCTTGCATTATATACAGTTGATGACGCAATCACTGACCAATGACAGAGCTTCATTTTTGAAAATAAGTTTGAACCTTAGGAATCGGTCGGCAAAGGAACTTATAAAATTCCCAGTGAGATATATAAATGATACTGATTTCAGTATTAACAAAAATTTTACTAACTAATTCAAAAAGGTGCTGTCGCTACCAGAACCTAAACTTCCGTTCAGAGAGCCCCAAAGTTTACTTCAAGCAACATCGTTCAACGAATGATATGATGGTGATGTTGAACCGGGAGGATCCAGATGACACAGGAAACGAAATATACACTACACGTCTTTAAGAATATACATTTTATATACTGAAACAGAACCGTAACAATTATAATGAAAACGGAAACGAATCGAACTGACTTGTGTGAGTATCCTAACATTCTCCATGGAAATGATCTACGTGAAAGTTTTATTTAAATTTCTGCTGTCGTTCTGTATCACCTTTAACTGTATATAATATTCTTTTGTAGTTTTTATGTCTTGCTTCTACCTAGAATATATCGCTTGTAAGAAAGGGCATAACTGAGTTGTGGTCATGAGGAAAGGATAAAGTAGTAAGAAGGGAGACAGTTAAACAGTGAAGAACACACAAGGATGAGTTTCGCCAACTCGCGTAACTTCAAGTCTTAGATATTAGTTTGTAAAACCTCAAGCCTAACTGCATTAGTTCCCCAGGCAATTTATTATACGGCAATATATGATCAGTATATAAGATAAATAAGCGGACAGAATTTATTAAACCCAACGGATAGTATAAATTGAAACAGTCAAGTTAACACAGTCAAAAACAAAAACCATAGAGTAACAAAAAGTTTCCTCTATAGGATGACTTAAAGCTTCTGATAATAATATTATAATTGGTTTTAAATAAGGCAAAAAATAAATAAGTTAAATAAATGAAATATATTACATTAAATGGCGTCGAAGGTTTTTTTTATATAATATTATTAGTGGCGGTTTTTATACCGTTTTTCACCCTTTTTGGATATAATAGGATGCGGGAAGAGGGCTTGACCACACGACCATAATGTCCAAGTCAGGAACTTTAACCACTACACTACGCCTCCCGCTCTTTTTAATATAATATAATATAAATAAATAAATAAAAATCAACAAATACTAACTTATTTAATGTTCTTTTATTGTAACTTAGTATAATTTTATTAACAGAAGCTATCCTAAAGAGCAAATTTATTTTTTTATTATTGTTGTTATATTTTTAATTATTTATGTATTTAACTTTTGTAAGATATTTATTATAATTTATTTAACCTATTTATTTTTATTACTTTATATTTAAATTAAAATTTTATTAATAGAACCTTCATGTTATCCTCAAGAGAAATCTTTTTATTGATTTATTATTAATGTTTTTATTAATTTTTTAAAACTATGACAACGCTAACTTGACCGTTTTAAGTTTTATTTGTGTCATACTATAATATTATTATTAGAATATTCAAGTTATACTAAAAACCTTTTAATTGTTTTACTCTGTCTTGTTTGTCATTGGATAACATTCACTTCTACTGGGTTCAGAACTGAGGGGTTGGTCTATCAAAGATTTTTTTCCCAGTTAGCCTAACTTCTACTTCTGTCGTGATTCAAGACAGCAAATATTTAGTCTAACACTTGTGTTTGGTCTAAGAAACGGACTAGTCTTAGCCCCAGTAGCTAATAGAGAACAGGGATTGATAGAGGAAAGAAATAGAAAGAAAAGAAGAAAACGATGATGATTTTGATTATAATATTAGTAATAGTAATGATAATGATGATGATCGCAATTGTATATAATATATAATAATTACTTCCAGAATAATTATCTAATAACCGTGAAGAGAATAATATAATATAACACATAACATCTCACCTCTCTTTATCAAAATAAAAATATATGTTAGAATATTAACCAGGAAGTATTATTGACAGTATTTAAATAACAATATTCTTTTTATACAGTATACATTTACATAATTATTATTGGATATTTTATACAGAAACAGAGAGATAACCAAACACCGACTTAAAACTATAGTGAAAATTTATTTGAAGCTCTGAACTCAGGTTTACGAACGAAAACCTCACCAAAACCTTTCTAAAGGTATATTTTTAGGACGATATACTGCATACTGTATAATATAAATACTATCAGACATTTTTTAACAGCAGAAAACTTTTATAAATCGTTCAATACAAACCAAAATCCCGCAAATTTCGAATTCTATTCACTACGTCCTCCTTCTCTCACTATACTCTCCTCCAAACACATTACAAACCACACGAAACACAAACGCACTCATCTTTAAAAGAACTATATACTAATTAATATACTGATTAAATCAATAAAACCGAAAATCTATATAACTATAAACTATACAACTCGTTTCCGGTCAAGAAGATAAAACTGGGAAACGATACACCTGAGACTAGGAAAAGGGACCCAAATCGCAAACGAATACTTAAAATTAGTATTTTCATTAAAGAGATTAATTAGTATACCGGAAATGAAATCACAGTAGAAACCGGAAATCCAGTATAAGTAGAGAGAGAAAGGAAACAAACCTTTGTTGGTTGAAGCCGTTGGTGTTCGTATTTCCTTCAAAGCGGTCGTTGGTTAAAGGGTCCAATAAATTTGTCACACCCTCACTAATATATTATTAACATATTAATTAATACTTAAATCATCCGTTTGGTGATAATTTATGATTTATATAATAAATATTAATGATTATAATGAAAATGACCGGGTTTCGATGACTATTTGAAAGAATTCCTTTACACTGACACTGACACCAGAAAATTTTTTTCAATAAAAAGAAACCGGGGAAGGCGATTGATGTGTATATTTGATTATAAATTACGCGCACGGTTATTTATACATTTTTAATATATAAATATATACCCGGATGATGGAAGTAAAATAAAACTTTGATGTGAAAAAGCACTAACAAATAAAATAAATAAAATAATAGAGTGGAAGTGACATTGCGACAACCTTCCTCCCCGAAACGCAGCTTTCTACTAAACCAGATTCTACTGTCCCGTCTTTCTCTTCCTTCTCTGCCTCTACGCCTCGCTCTCTCTCTCTCTCTTCCTCTGTTTCCTATCTATCTCTCTCTTACAAATGGGTCACACGGCCAAAGAGTGAGAGAGAGAGAGAGAAGTCCCCCTGAAAAACGCAAGCTCCGAAACGTATCGCCGTTTCTCTTTTCTTCTTCACCCGGTTTCGCTTACTCTCTCTCTCTCCAAGTCCCGGACTTTTGAAGGTTCCTTCTTTCTCTTTTCTTCTCCTTCTCTCTCTCTCTCCTACTCTCCGCCTCCCCGCCACCCTTCACCTCCTCTCTCCAAATTCTGTTTTTCTGGATTCTACTCTACATTCCGACGGATCCTTTTTAATCTTTCCGTCGCGTTCTTTTTCTTTTAGTTTCAGATGAGCTTTCTTCTTTCTTTTATAACCGAGAGAGAGAGGAAGGAGAGTGGAAGGAGAAGCTGTTCTCTCACCAAAAACTACAGCTAATAACCGGGTAGTGATCGAGAAGTAAAGTTTAGCAAAAGTTAGCGAGATGATATGAACGCGAAACGAAAGCGTCGAGGTGAAATACAGCTCCAAAGGGGTGGTGGGTTGTGGAGGTAGGAGGAGGAGGACTCTTTTTGCCGACATCAATTTTTATGACGTGACTGACGTCAGGAGGTGAGGATTATTCAGGACCAGATTCTGGATTTTAAACAAACGTTAATTATGACTTGAAGAAGGGTTTTATAATGGAAGAAAGAGATTTTGAGAGGGAGATGAGCTTTTAAAGCTTTTACGTCTGTTTGTTAGCTATTAGTGCGGTCATCTAAGCCCTGCAGGTGAGCTTTGTTGGAATATTCATTTCACTTTGTTTCTTTCAGCCAATTTTTGGGTGTTCATCGGGAACCAAACTAAATACAGCGATTAGTTCTGTACTACGTGAAAGAGTGAGAGAAGGAAACGACCAAAACGCCTGATTTTGAATCAAAAGTGCCAAGAGATACATTCAGTGCAGGGAGGATAAATGAAAAGTAAGCTGAAGCGGAAGTGGAAGCCAAACAGAGCAAAAAGCAAACAGCAACAATTGACAAGAAGTAAAAATCGTGACAGTAGAAGGCACTGAGAATAAATAAAAGCAGAAGACAGAAGAGAATTAGAGAAGTAGAACACAAAACAAGAGACGAAGAATAAGTGAGATAAGCAAAATCTGGGAAAGGGAGTGGGAGATCTAAATCAAAAACAGAGAGACGGCCCCAAAAAACTGGAAGTGAATAAGACATAACCGCAAAGAGTCAGCAGAGGAGTGGAAAAGGCGTTGGACGTTCCCTGGACCTCAGGTGAAAGGAAAGGAAGATGGATTTCCAATCGAATGGATTTTCATTTCACGAGGGCAAACGTCAAAATCAATCTACTCCCTTTCCGGAGATGAGAAAGCTAGAAGAAATGACAAGTATGAGATTCTCATTCCTCTCCTCTTCCTCCTCCTCTACCACCTTATCCTCTTCATCTTCCTCTTTCATCTTCTTCCCATTTTCTTCCTTTGATGACTTTCGTCCCTAGTGATGCCACAAAAGTGTCAAATAATCCTACGGGATTCTATTCTCTATCTCCCTCCTTTGTTACACCAATTTCTGGTGGCCATAGTGACCGACAGTTTTTCCGTTTCCTTCGGATTTCCGGAAAAACCCCTAACCGCACCCTCCTCCTCCTCTGCCAAAAAAAATTCCTCGCCTTTCTTCCTGTCAACACACTGCTCGTCGTAAACAAGTTTAACGAAGTTTGGGAGTTTGCAGTGACGGTTCCAAGAAAAGCCCACATTCCTCTATCTCCTCCTTCACCTCCTCTTCTTTCGTCTTCTTCTTCTTCTTGGCGAAAAAGTCACGTAGAACGCGTGCTTTGAAATTGGATTAACCACAGACGCGAGTGACATCTTGCGGTTGTTTTCTTTTGTTTTCTTCTTTTGTCTTCTCACATCTTTCGAAGGTTTTTATGGCCTACAAGTCTTTTTTTTCCTTCCTTTTATAGCTTGTTTGATGACTATAAAAGTTTTCAGGAGGTTTTTTGCTGACTCTCGAACTTGGAAACAATAATAGGTACCTAAAAGAAGTGGAGAACTTTATTAACTTTATAAAATATTTAACTAACACTTGTAGGGAGTCCTGTGAGTGAGTAGACAAAGTACCTGAGTAGATTTATAGCTTCTGTTGTGACTTTGGAAGTGAAATAAATGTTAATGGCGACCGTACCAGAGTGTGTTTATGCTATCAAGTGAATGATTGGTTTTATGATGGTCATGTGAGATGGGTTAATGCCCGTTTAGTGTATGAACATGTAAAAAAGTATCAGAATGAGAAAGAATGAAGTCTGTGCTTCAAGTTTGTGACCAAGAGAACAAAGAAGACAAAAAAACAATCTAATGCTCAAGCCCAACACCTCCAACCAATAATCCACAGCCTTTAATAGTCTTTGAGAAAGCCACTTTCCTACAGAGATTTCGGGAGAAAACCATCATTCCAACCTGTCGCCGACCATCTTTCACTGGAGGTCACGGACACGCTCACAAATCATGAAAACTTGGACGGATTCCACGAAACCCTCAAGGCCATCAAGAAATCTCCCGAGGAGTCTTGAACCTCAAGGCAACGGGGTTTATTCCTCCCCTGCAGTCCACCCTTTCTGTCTCTTCCGTTCCTCCTCTGGATAACATCATCTTTATTTTCCGTTCCTAATGGGAGAGCTCACTTTCCACCTCCCTCTCTCCACTCCTTCTACTTTCTCTTTATCTAAACTCAAAAAAATTATGGTGAATAAATCAAAAGGTTACAAATCGAGGGCAAAACTATAAAAACTTCATTCCCAGTTCCATACTCCCTCTCTTCATCCTCCCGCTCTCCCTCTCACAAAATCATAAAACCAACAATGAGGCTGTTAAAGCTTCGTTAAAAGTCAAAAACTTTTTATTTGTATTCTCCCATATTTTGGACTCAAAATTGGGACACCAGATGTCCGGGAAACAAGGGAACATTATTTTGATGTTTTTTGTTTATTATCCACCAGCCAAATCCCACCTGTCCCTAGGTTCGGGATGACCAGGAGTTAGTCTAGCTCTTAGCCTCAAGATGAGATACAAAAAAATTTGGGAAGCTGAAGAGGACTGAATATAGGCAAGAAGTGAAGCAAAGGTAATAGTTAGGAAGGCCGAAGAGAGAGTTTATGATTAAGAATCATTTTCTGGTCTACCAGAAACCCGGATTGATTTCAATTTTGACCATCTTGAATCTCACTTCCATTGTTTCCACTCGAACTGTTCAACGCTCAAATGCTCCGAAGAGGGGGAGGAGAGAGATGGGAAAGAGAAGTATGGGTTGGTACATAGAGGTGAGAAGTAAAAGAAGAGAAAGATATGGGTGAAGAAGGAGTCAAAGGTAGAGCCAAGAGAGAACTCAAGTACAAGAGGCTTGCCAAACCAGTGTCGTAGATCAGCATTGGAGGAAGGAAGAATATGTTGAGGATTTGGTTGAAGGAGAGAGGACTAGTGGAAAGAACTAGAAAGAAGGAAGAAAGTAGTCAACTGTTAATATATATAAAGACCAAAAAAGAGAGGTAGTAAAGGGAAGTATGGATTTGTAAATAGAAGCGATGAAAAGGGGAAAGAAAAGAGTAAAGAATTACAGTAGAAGCAGAAGAAAAGGAAGTGTAAATGATAACAGCATAGTTTAGGAAAAGAAGGAAAGACAAAGAACGAGTAGAAAGGAGTCCAAAGAAAACAAGTCCAAAAGAAGATAATGAGACTTGAGGTTCAGTCTTGTTAATCCAGGAGAGAGGTTGTGGAACAATCGCAATAGGTCTCCAGTCAACTGGAAACAAAACTGACAGAAGTGCGGTGGAGAAAAAAGAAAAGTAGTGGAAAAATGGAGGAAACAGAAAAAAATTTGACACTCCATACAAGAAACTCGGACAACTCCAATCATTTCGTGAAAAAGCTTCATCATCATCACCTTAATACGACAGCAAAATTTATTTCCCCTCTCCTCCTTCAAATATGGACGCCAATTTTAATTTCACCCCCAATGGCTTGCAATAATAAAAACTCGACACAAAAAAAGGAAAGCAAATTTCATTTTGGATTTCCAAAGAAAGAGAAAAACCTCAGAAAGCTCTCAAAAGCTCCTCTTTTGACAAAATCCAATAAATATTTAAAAAGTAAGAGGAAACTTGGGTGAGGAAAAATTCTCAACAAATAAAATTCAAATTCAGAAGAGGAGAAGAACGGGAGGAAGGAACCACTTCTAACCACCATACGGCCCTGAATTTTATAAAAAGAGGATCCTCTAGCCTTTTTGCTCCAAACTACAGAACACAAAGCACAAGCTTTAGATATTTAGTGTTTTCGTATAAAGCTCACTCCGTTTCCTGTTAACACCGGAAATAGTTTGGAGGTGAGTACAAAATAGTAAAGAGACCACATTCTAAAGGAAAATTTGGAAGAACTTGATTAAAAGAAGAAGACCAAAGATTGATATGACGGGAGACGAGCACGGAAACCGGAAATGAAGAATAGGAAGTCTTTAAAACACCTCTAGTTTGGTGAAATGATCACTCATTTTCCGGAAAAGTTTCGGGGAAAATTAAAAAGATTTTCGAAAGAAACACAGAAAAACCATAAATCACCCCAAATCTACTGGTTCTGAATACGGCTCTGACTGCACGCTAGATCCTTTTAATTCTCCTTCAACCCCTCCCAGTCCAGAAAATAAGCAACAAAAAAATTCCAGAACAAACAAAAACGGTCTGGTACGCGTGCGTACCAAAATAAAAATAACGACTTCGAAACGCATACATTAATCAAAAAACATAACGAGGAACAATTCACATCCATAAAACCGGAAACGCTTTTCAAACATGGCGGAGAAGGCCAATATCACACACATAGAACCTCCAAAAAAATTTAACGAGGAGCTTTTCCCCTTTCTTCCCTCTCGCTCCCTTCGCTCTTCCTCTTATCCAGCAAAAATTTTTCCTCCCAAAAAAGCTCTGACCAATTACGAAAGCTTTGAATCCGCAAAATCGGTTTTTCTCCACGACGAAAATCTCATTAAACATGCGACGCCATATTGAATTTTCTTGGACCGCTCGGCCGAATGAAACCGCGGAGGAATTTCTGTGAAAACAGGAAGTTGGGAAATTCTTCCAAAGCGAGTCCATCATTGGTGGATATATTATATACTCTTCAAAATTCGATATTGTTTTAGAGGAAGCGAGGAAGGGGGACTCGGAAAAATCGTTTCCAGAAACCGGAAGTTGGCCAAAAAATCAGAGAGAACACTGTCGGGGATGAGTTTAATGAAAACGCCGCCATCTCGAAATCATTTTTTTCCTTCGCGTGAGTCGATATTAGCCAGCTTTCTTGACGTCACAATACGAGCTCTGCCGCCTCTCTCTCTCCTCCTCCGCCTTCTTTCGCTTACTCCATGCCCCCAACGTCGTTTGGCCTTTTTTCCTTTTTTCTCATCCTCGACCTCCAATTCTCTACTCCCAGACTTAGAATGAGGCTGTTCGAATTCTCGGCGTCCGTTCGCATTTTCAATCGTTCGAGAAAATTGTAGAGGAGAGACAGAGAGAGAGTGTGGGAGAGACATTTTTGAATATCCTTGAGAGGAAAGCGGTTTTTGGTATTTTCGAAAATGAAAGGATGGGGGGGGGTAGAGAAGAAAATTTCTCGCTGACGAATATGGATGGCAAGATGGTGGCAGATTGTTTTTGGAAGTTAATTATAATCATTTTTAGGTTGATATGCATAAGTTTTGCAAAAAACCCTCACCGGGGGTCCTTCATTTCGGTCTTACTTCCCCACGGGCCCCTAAACTCCTTTCTCATCTTGTTAATGCTTGTCGCACAATATGGTGGCGAGTCAACGACCCTGACTACCATCATAATTCTATTTTCCTTTTCGTTTTTATAATTTTGGGTGTGTTTTCGGAATACATCATATCCTCCATCGTCTTCCTTCTTCCTTTCCTTACACCTGTTCTTCCTCTTTCTTGTTCTACTAACAGTTCCTCTGTCTTTCTCTTTCTTACCACTAATTCATTTTATGTCTTCCTTCTCCATTTTATGAGTAGTATTCAATTTGCTTCATCATTTCCTCATTTATTTCGATCACTTTCCGTCTTATCTATCTTCGGACAATCCTCCCAATCTAATCTAATCTTGTTTGAATCTGATTTCAAGGACCCATCATAAAGCTCTTAAGCTCAGTCAACCCAAATGACGTTGACTCCGACTTCCCCACCACTCCACTTTCATTCTCATCCTTCCGCACATCTGTGTTCGACGTTTTTAATACCCAACCTTCTCTTCCCTTCTCCTCTGCCTTCTTGCCCTTCTATCTGGGAACTGTAAAAGGACTGTCTTACCAGCGGGGGTAGGGGAGGAGAAGAAATTTCTATGGAAAACTTCAAAACTACAAATCACAGCCGACAATTTAAGACTTCGACAGCAGCTTTTCTTCAATTAATATCTGAGAGATGTTAACAGACTTTGGAAAATGGCTGGAGAAGCGAGGGGGGATGCTGGGAGAGAGAGAGGAGGAGAGGATTTTTAAAAAACCGCTCTGTCCAGGAATTCCTGGGCAACCGAACGGCTTTTGAAGATAACAAAGACCGAGATTCTTTAATTCTCTTAAAAGAGACAAAGAAGGAGGAGGAGGAGGCGAAACCACGGTTAGTTAATACTCCTCCTCCCACGTCCTGAGTTCTTTACTATGTGCGTTTTTATTGAGAAAACTTTTCCTTTGTCCACGTCGTCGCCATCATGAATTTTTCATCGTTTTCCCACCCCAGATGAGAATTATTCATTGGACTAATGAAGGAAAAAACCCGAGAGATGGGTCATAGGATGAAAGAGGGAAGCTGAGAGGTGGGATAGGAGCGAGGAAGATGAGTTTGTCGGGTCAGCGCTCTCATTTGTCGAAGGCCCTGGAGTGAAAAGAGACGTTCGGGTATTCAGACAATTCGTTTCGGGTAGGAGAGGGGAGGCGTTCACCTGAGTTACGCGAATCGTCTTTTTTGGCTCATCAGACGTTCGGACCGTTTGTCCCGGTTCAACAAGTTGTCCCTGAACCGAGAGGAAGAGGCAGAATAGACATTTTTAAAGGTCGACCAAGAGGAGAGAAGATTTCCTTTTCCTTCTTTTTTACTTCGACGAACGGTTTCGACTGAGTTTTTGGTTCCTTTGTCTTAAATTGAAATGGGCGTGACTCTCTCATCTCCTCCCACTCTTCTACTCCTTTTCTCCTCTTCTTCGTCTTGTGGTGGTATCGGATTTAAAGAAATCTTCTTTGGTAGGATTTTTTTCCCTCTTTGACTCTTTCCTTTTGATTTATATTTCAGACTCTATCTTCCTTTTTTTCTCTCTCTCTTTGAGTCAATTTCTGATTTTGACTTTGTGTACTGACCTTTCGACCTGTGTCTCTCTCTCTCTCTTCTTTTTATTTATTTATTCTCACTCGGATTCCGTTCTTAAGCATCGATTTCTGTCGCTGTGGATTTTCTTTTCCTTTTTTCACCCATTTCCTCCGTCTTTTCAGTTTTTATCTATTTCCCAATTGTATTTCTCATGTCTTAAGACTTAATCTTTGGTTCGATAAGAAGAAGAATGATAGCCAGGTCTCTGCTGTATCCAAAAAGTATCCAAGGGTATCGAAATTGTATATTCTTCCTGGTTGGTCTGTCTAGTAGAATCAAATAGTGCTTTCTCCTCTCTGCCTCCCTGTTTGTCTACTAAGTAACATGTTGTTGGTGAGAATTTGTTACTCTTCAACCAAAAACCAGCTGTAAATAATATTAGTGATCGTTAAAACTACGTAAAATCGTTTAAAATGAAATCGTTAAAATTGTATCTGTCGATGGGCAACCTAATGAAGTCTCGTCCACTTGTGCCAATGTCACGAAGCGGTGAGTTTCAATAAAATTCTCTACACCAGCTAAACCAAACTTCTTCTCATTAAGAATATTTCTTTTTAGTCAAATATCTATAATATAATATAAATAATAATTATATGCAAATCAATTAAAAAACAAGACTCAGGAGTGTGGCCAAATCCAGAAAGCGCCCATTTTGAAACGTACTTGAACCTTAGCGCAGTTTTGGGGCTGCACTAGCAATAGTAGAGCTCTGATGGTCCAAAGGTCTCCAAATAAAGTGCTGAGGACGTCCATTAATGCTTCATGACAACCTTCACTCAGATCTAAATATGAAGACGGTGCAGGAAGACGGTGAGCAGGTTAGTTAGCGCCTATCCTCTCACCAAAACGGCGAGCTAAGAAATTTAGACAGAAACCTCGCCAGAAGCAAGATGTTATAAATGTAAGCCATACAGCACGCTACCGTTTCCTAAACACTAAACAGTTATAAGTAAAACAGATGAAAACAGTGAAACTGCTACTCTATGTCTATATACAGC
The DNA here is from genome assembly GCA_016920875.1 of Columbicola columbae. Classification (NCBI taxonomy): domain Eukaryota; kingdom Metazoa; phylum Arthropoda; class Insecta; order Psocodea; family Philopteridae; genus Columbicola; species Columbicola columbae. The sequence continues at coordinate 12,644,750 of JADMLL010000004.1, read as the reverse complement.
GAAGTATACCATCTGAGGATTAATAAAATTGTAGTTTCAAGTGAAAAGGAAATCAGGACAATCTACACAACGACGAGACATTGACCTTAATCCCAAGAAGTGTTGTGTACAGCCCTCACAAAACATCAACAACAAAAAATTTGAAATAATTTCTATTCCAACAAAATGACACAATAAATAAATATTATTATACTATTATTTTTAGAACGTGTTGCGTTATATTTATTCAAGCTCCCGTTATTTATTTATACACGGAATATGTGCAACAGTGAAATTATGATCCCCATCATGGGCCATGTGCTTAAGTAATGCCGTAATACCCAGAAAGAGCACAGAGTTGAATCAAAACAAATTATTATTATCATGACATTTGACTCGTGTTGATGATAATCTAAGAAAGAAAAAGAGGAACGAAGGGAAAAAAGGGCAACAGGAGGCAGGAACAAGGATAAACGGAAGAAGAGAGATAGAAGGTGGGAAAGAGGAAAAGCCGGAGTTAGTTTTCGTCATTTGCCTAATCGACAATTTCGTTTAATTATCAAAAGTAATCTCTTTAAATTTAATTAACCAAATTTAATTAACTTGATTGAAACTCGTGTTCAGCGATAAAATATTTTATGAATTTGTTAATAAAAGATTATAAATATTTAAAATTCAAATTTTGGGGAAAATGCAGAGGTTTTGAGGTAGAGAAGAAGATGGTGAGAGGCTGTTGGAGGAGGAGGTCGGGAAATAAATAAACAAATGCATGTGTAAAGAGAGGTATTTTTGGAAGGAACAAGTTTAACAGTAGAGGGAAGCGGGGAAGCGGACATTCTGGCAAAAGTCCAAAACGGAATTCGCATCACAAACTCGAATTAATAAAAAGGTTTGTTTGGACAAAAACAAAAAGGACCAAAAGTTTTCCAAAAATGATTTCCCTCAAAAGAAAATTTGTAATTACGGGCTATACAGTTTAGGTATTTTCTTCGGGAATTTTTTTTGGGAGGCTGGGAGGGGGGTAGGATGAAAAATGCGAGAGAAATTAGCGAGCATTCAAGGGAGTTGGCAACGAGTCAAGTTGGAAAAAGAAAACGAGGAATCACAAAAATCAACGAGGTGGAAAACGGAAAAGGTAAGAAGGAAACAAGGAGATAAAAAAAGATGGCTAAGGATAGGCAAACATTAAATTAACAAGATGGAGAAACGGAAAAGGTGAAGAAAAGAAGAGCAAATGGGAGTATAAATATCAGAGGAGAGAAAACGGACAGCTGGACAGTTGTAGAAGGAAGAATCAGCTCCTCTTTCAAAATTCTTTGCTGATTACAACTTTTCTTTCCAAAATTTAATTTCAAAACCGATAAACCCCTCTACCCCAGCTTAGCTTTTGAATTTCACCCTGAAGACCTGTATTTCAGTTTTTGATTTTTTACAGTAACGGGGGGAAGCTATATTCTGGGTGAAGATAAAGTCTAGAGGATGAGAACAAACGAGTCGGAGGTGATTGGGTAAAATAATATGTGATTGTAGAGAACAAAAGGGAGAGAGTTCGGGAAAAAGAGGAGATGACGACTGAACAAAGATAAAAGATGAAGAAGAGAGAAAAAGGAAGAATCAAAATCAGCGACAGAGAACAGAATAGAATCGTAGCTCTAATAGCATCCATTAAGTCAAACTTATAAAGAACAAACTGAAGACAGAGGAATGAAGACAAACCACAAGAAAGAGGAAGACTCCCCGCAACCTGGTTGTCCGCCGTCAGAGAAGACCTGAAGCTGGCAAATTTATACACGACGACGACACAGGACAGAAATGCTTGGAGAAGAGTGATGAGGAGGGCCGACTCCAAGTAAATGAGACAAGGTAGTGGAATATAAAAAAAGAAAGTCTGAAACAAACAAAGAGAAAAAGAAAACAAGAAAATCACAAAAGCTTCTAACAAGAACCAAAGGAGAAAGAAGATGGAAAAACCAGAGAGAAAAGTGACAGAAACTAGAGATGAATCAAACCAAAAAGAAGATGACAAGGAGACAAAAACAAAACCAAAAAAACAAAAAGAATGAAACAAGAAGAAAGAAGAAGAAAGAAGATGAAAACAAGAGAAAGATTGAAGAATAACAGGGCAGACAAACAAAAGAAAAATCCACGAAAAGACAAACCAAAGAGAAGGGAAAAAGGGTTCACTTCTTCGGGGCACGAGTCCGAGATTTCATTAAAAGTGTAGATCCAACGCCGAGTAGCCCGTTAATTCCAGCTTCCGAACCGGAAGTGAGCAAACGACCGTGTGAACTCACCAAGACTCCTTCAGGCTGTCGCCGTACCTGGAAAATTATCATCATCATCATGAAAAGTTTTAATTTAGGGTTTTCCGCGATTGTTGAACCAGTTTCATTTCCTCGAGATTCTTTTTGAGTGAGTGAGTAGAGACCTGAGGCTATACAATAATTAAGAAAGGGAAGAAGGAAAAAAGGAGACGGGGGTGGAAGGAGAGAAGAGTGCTGGGGGGTTGGGAAAGCAATTAAAAATTTTAATTGAAAAGTTAAACTTTCACCTTTTGAACGCTTCAAAGCTTTTTTAAGTGTTTTTTGATTCACCCGAAGACCACACGAACCTGTTTTTAACATGTTCACAACATATCACCATCATCAACAGGAGAAAGGAAACCAGAGCCAACTGTCACACAGTCAGATTTCCGTTCCGAGCTTTCGCTAAGGAAACCTTGAACACATACGTTGTTGTATGGATGTCGTGAGCTGTAACAAAAGAAGATGAGGAGGAGGAGGAGGGAAAAAGAAGAAATTCGAGAGAAATCGTCTTTTCTCATTAAATTCCAACATGGCGTCTGTGTGGGAGAACCAGAGAAATTGGATGAGGAGGGGTTGGGAGGAAGGTCGGTTGAGGCGAATGTGACTTCCTCACTCGTGAAGTGTTACATAAAACCGTTTGGGCAAGATTTACGAGGAGAGACCCGACCCAACTTCTCTATAAATATTATCTCAATGTTTTTCCTGTTTCGCCTTCCCCATTTCCCCGTTCGGGGCCTTTCCCGAGCCTTTTCCTCAAAACGTGGCACTAGAATCGAATTTCTCCCATTCCCTTCCAATCCTTCTTCTTCTTCTTCTTCCTTTCGTTCCTCTGCCCCTCTCTTCCCTTCCTCGAAACTTTAGTCCGTGTTACGTAAACAGCTTATTATGGACTTGAACGTCCAAGTTTCGACCTTCCCTTTGTTCCCTCTCTCCTTCTACTCTTCGTCCCCTTTCTTCTGGTCCTTTTCTATTTTCCAAGTAACTTTAAATCCCAGATGAAAATTTTCATGTTCTTCCCCGCCTCCAAAACCTTTTCCTTATTTTCGCGACAAGACAAACGCCGGCCAAGTTTTGTGGCCTCCTTCTCCTCTCTCCTCTCTCCCACCTCTCTTCCTTACCTCCCCGATCTTTCCTCTTTCCCGGTTTTTGATCAGCTTCTAAAAATGCAATGTCAAGATGGTCATTCCTGAATACTCTATCGTTTCATCTTCTTAGTCTCTTCTACTTCATCTATCTTTTCTGTGCTGATCTATTTTTAGAAAATGTTCATCTCTAAAGGTTTTCAAAGTTGGTTTTCATTTGTTACCAAGCAACAGAATTTGAGGAGAAAGTAGATGAGGGCAAAAAAGGAGAGAAAGAGAGAGGAGATAATCATTTTGATGAACTAACATCTCAAAAAAAGAAGCAGGAGGTTACTTTTGGTTTATAAACAATCGATAAAAAAGATGAGGGAAGAACAATACCATTCAAACCAAAGATGGAAGACAAAAAAGGTCTGAAATTATGCGGAGTGAAGTGAAACTAAAACTAAACAGACAAGAGAAGAAAGGAACACAACACTCGAAGAGCTCCAAAGTGTTTGTTTAAATCTCAGAACGACAACGATAAAAGAATGAAGAAACAAGCAATTAAAACAGATGAAGATGACTAAGAATCAAGGAAGAAAGGTAAACAAAACCAACAGCAATTATAAGACGAGACGAAGACGAAGAAGAAACACCTAAGTGGAAGAAGATTCCTTTCAAAGCACCTTCGGATTACCTTTCCGACTCCTCATTTCCGACTTCGACCTCACTCACTCACCTTTTCACTCCCGGAACTTCCATTTCCGATCTTTTACCCCCTTCCACCCTTTTCTCACTTCCTCCGGTTTAACTTCATTCGAAACTTCCGTGACAACCTGAACGAGTCATCTACTTCCTCCCCTTCCCCCGTCTCTCTTAAACCAAAATTTAAATTCTCCTCGAAACCAATTAAAAGTCCTCCTCACTCAGGACTCTGTTGCTAATTACAACTTTTCCCTCAAAAATTTAATTTTGAAAACCGACAGCCCCCACCCCAGTCCATCCCCTCATCCCCACTGGGCGCCAAAATCGTGCCCCGAAGACCTTTATTCCTGTTTTTGATGTTACATAATAATGGGAGAACCCCGTACGCTCCGTGAAGATAAATTCCGGGAGGAAAGAACAAACGAGTCGGAGGTGACCGGGAAGAATAACAAGCGATGGTAGTAAGCAAAAGAGAGAGAGAGAGAGAGGAAGATGGGAAGAGAGCGAAGGGAGGAGAGGAGGGGGGAAAGGAAAACGACTGAATAAAGATGAAAGAAGAAATGCTTATGTTTAATGGGCGCCGAGGGAGACATGAATTTCATATCGCAGAATAATAACCAAGAAAGGTTCTCGAAGGAAGGACGAGAGGGGATGGAGAGGGAGAGGAAGCAGTTGAAGAATTACCTCAGCAGGAGCGGAGGAAGGAAGTAAAAAAAAATTGCAAGCGGAAACGGAAATAGCTAACAAATACAAGAAACTACAGAAAAGAAAATTTTTAGCATTCGAAAACAGGAAATTCACAAACGACAGCAGAACGAAAATTACTTTAATTATAAGTAAGCGGATATCCGGGCATTAAAACCGGAAGTAAACTGTTCTCTGTTTTCTGTAGGTTTTGTACGAATTCAATTTCGTTGGGACTTTTTTTTATTTCTGACAGAAAGTTTGAAGTGAGTGTGTGTGTGTGTTGGGTATGCGTGTGGGATGGGAACAAGCGAACGGTTTTAATTTCATTTAAAAATCGCGCGCGACAACAGCGACAACAGCGACGACGTCGACGACGACCTACTTTCCCCTTCGACTCATTAATTTTCTCTCAGAAAACATGTCGCCTAAAAAAAAGGAAAGAAAGAAAAAAAAATTTTCCCAACTCAAAAGCCAAAAGCGGAAAAAAAAAATTTTTCACGAGAAGTTTCAAGCACGGAGTCATCTTTTTAAATAATTTAATAGGGAAATGAGGAGAAAAATTTTTGGGATCAGGGTCGGATTGGCCTCTTCAATATTCAAATTGTGATGTGTCGGGGGGATGATTTTCTGAAGTAGGCTTTTGTGTACTGAATACAAGAACAGGCGGTGGTTTGGGTTTTGGGTTGCGTTAGACCTTCGCCATCGTGCTTTCTTACCTTATGATAGATGACTGGTACCTTCCAGAGCTTTGAGCTTTCTAAGTTGTGACGAAGGGAATTCAATCAAAGATGGCGCCGTGATATAGTATAATATAGTTCCAGCTCCAATTCCTGTAGTTCTGTTAGTTGCGTCTGGTCATACCACAGCAGTCAATCTATTGACCAATCTTGGTTCGCCTGTTGGGTTAAGTTTCACGAATCACATCTGTAACAGACCATGAAGCTATAATATTTAAAGTATTAATACTATATATATCAGTTTCCCAAGATCTTATTTATTATTATATTATAATACAACCGTTAGGTCAATTCAAGAGGTCTTTAGTTGACTGATCAAAGCGCCTGACTATAGAAGTAATGCTTCCGAGTTTAAGCCGTCTGTCATATACTATTATACTCAAGCCTGACAAAACAGGTGACAAACTTGAATACTAATCCTATATGATGACGTACTGAGTAGCCCCTGCTTGTGCTACAGTGGATTCTTCTTAATTTATATTATGCATTCATCATCAGCTTCTTGGTGTATGAAAACAAAAATGTGTAAAATAATATATGTGAGAAAGAGTAGATAATACTGTAATGTACAAAAATTATTACAATAATATAGGAAGAACCTATTTATCATATAAGTCTGTTTGTGAGAGGCCTGTGGTTGGGTAGTTGAAGTGCCTGATTTGCGACCTGAAGGTTGAGTTCAAACCAACTGCCACAATTATACTATGATAGTTTCATAGTTCACACTATTGTATATAATATAAAAAAAGGAGTTAAAACTTGACTCAGTTTCCTTCCGATAATTTTATAAATATTGCACACTTTTATGGTTCTTTCATTTCATAAGTAATGCACACTAGCTTGTTCATTTGAAAATGAATTTGAGATATTGTCTATGTGTTAGGTGGACAGGAAATAATGTCGGTTCTGTGCGCTACCCCTAATTTATATGATACGGTAAAAGTGATAAATGAATATAATTTAAATATCAAAATAATTATATAATTCCACACGATTATTCAAATCACCGACTAACCTTGATAGATGCGACGAATTACTGAATATTTATCACATTCACCGGCTAGTTTATACAATTTCAAGGTCGTAATGATGAATGTAACAACAGTTGGCTCATATCCTTGGATTCTGTCACGTCTCATTCATTCACCGCTTCTTGTTGGGAGGTTTGTTCACTGTTGCTGGTCAGCACAACAGCTGAAATTATTTGTCTTTTGTCAGCAAAGTAACAGAAGCCGAGGACTAAGCAAACTTTTATTCGAATTCCAATTGATTGTAAATTAAATTTTGTATGAATTATTTTAATATATTAATTTACATATTATGATTTTATATATATTTTATTCATTTATCACTTTTACCGTATCATATAAATTAGAGGCAGCGCAAAGAACCGACATTATTTCCCTGTCCACCTAACACATAGACAATATCTCAAAATTCATTATCAAATGAACAAGCTGGTGTGCATTACTTATGAAATGAAACAACCATAAAAGTGTTCAATATTTATGAAATGAGTTTTTGTACGAGTGTGCATTATTTACGAAATTATCGGAAGGAAACTGAGTCGAGTTTTAACTTTAAATATGATAAATATTCATTAGTTCGTCACATTTATCAAATTATCTGGTAATTTTGAGTAATCGCCGGGATATATATATATATATATATATTCCCTAGGTTTATCACTTTTACCGTAATGACATTACCTTCCCGTCCACATAATTAACAGTCAAGTAAGTCCATAGACTTGTGAGTGAGTCGTCCAAGCATCTAATTAGCAAGTGATGGTCGAGAGTTCCAGTCTCTTCACACATACTGTTATACCCAATCCTGAAAACGTTATAAAAACTGAAGTGAATCAGATAATACAAAACATATACATAAATATACTGTAAATGAAACCGAATGGACCATATTATTGTCTTTATTCTTCCCTCCTAAAATTATTTAATTGTATTTGTTAAATTATTCTCAGTTCCAAAAGTTAATTAATTCGATTACTGTATAAATTACATTCAAAATTTGAATACATTATATTTTTATTAGTATATAAATAGAAAGATTTGTCAAGGGGTTTTAGCTAATCAAATTAACTGTTGTTAATTTTATTATATAATTAAAATTTATATTTGATTAGACAAATTGGAAAATTTGAATTTTATTTTTTAAATCCTACCCTGGTTGGGCGGCGAGGAGAGACGCGCGGGTTTTTCACCGGAAGCAATTTATACTTTATACTGTATACTTTATCAAGAGGAAATTTTTTTTTTCTTTTACAAAATGTTTTCGTTCCGTTCTACATTACTCCAAGTCTGTTAAACCCATTCGTAATGACTCCTTCGTTTCTTTCTTCTCTCTCTTCTCCTCCCTACTCCTCTCCTCTTCTCGTCTCTCTGTTCCTCTTTCGGTTTTTCTCTCTCTCTCTCTTTCTTTTCACATCACGAAAACGTCAGGAATACCTCATTACATCTGATTGTTTGCCGTCTTGAGATATTTCTCATTTTCCTTCAAGTTTATCTAACGTTTCCAGTTCTTTTTTTGACTCCTCTCCTCCTCCTCCTCCACTCCTCTTCTCTTTCCCTTAACGACCGTTTGAAATTCCGTTCGTCCTGTCCTCCTCCATGTCCTTCCTTTCGTTTTGTTTGTTTATCCTTCTTTCCCTTGTTCCTCCTTCTGTCATCCTCCCTCCTCTCCTCTCTTTTGCTCTTCCTCTCTCTTCTCCTCTAAAGTCCTGTCAGAATGAAGTAAAACCATTTTAATCGCGAGGTATAATTTACCGATTTCCCTGATCTCGCAGTTACGATAGGAAAATTCGTTACGGAAATATGGCGGGAAGGAGGAGGAAGGAGAAGCAGGAGAGAGCGGGAGGAAGGCCGTCGTTTGGGAAATTTAAATCGATGCTAATGAAATAAATCATTTTCCCAAATTTAAATTTTACAACGAGCAGCAGCAGCAGCAACAGCGACGTCGGTGGCGGGGACATCGGAGGAGAGTGTGGAAGACCGGGGTGAGGGAACCACATTTATAGAAACACCTTCAATTTCTGCCCCTCACACCTTCTCCTCCTCAGTATACTGCAGAAAAATTTTCTCCTCTGTTGTAACCGAGAGATGAATGTTCTTCCATCCTCTCTCTCTCTCTTCCTCAGCCTCTCGTTTGTTAAAAATTTAATTTGGGGTGTAATTTCACACGTGGAATATGTCAACTCTCACGTGTCCTGTCGAGTGTTTTGGATTTTTCCTTTTTATTTCGTTTCGTTTGTCTCTCTTTTCTGTTTTCCCCTCTTTTCCTTTCCTGTTTTTTTGTGTGTGTCTTTCTGGTTAACAACCGGAAGTGTTGGACTCATTATAAATTTCCTTTTCAATGCAGCTTTAGGACTTTTCAAGGTTTTGGTTGACATTTGAGAAGATTTGTCCTCGTACAGAGGTTTTTTGAGTTGTGTGCTGTTTTGGGACAATCACTCATCTTATATTTTGATCAGGTTTTGGTTGTCTTTTTCAATTCGTTTTAGTATAACATGTCGGAGCAATATAATCTCTTCTTCTAGGTATATACGCTTCTGTTGGGTGACTTATACTAAATAGACTCCACATCATCAGACCTCAGTTTTCAGTTTCCAAATCTTAATGTCCAGATTTGTTTTTGAATGTTAAGAGTTCTTTAGTCTACGTTATATCTACTACTTTCTTTTTATACTATCGCTAATTTTTATTTTCTTCTTTGTCGCTTTCTCTTCCGGTTACTTTTAAAACTTGTGTCCTCTTTTATCCCATTGTTCTATCCCGGACTAATCACTCTACTTCCCATCCTGGGGTTAAGGCACCACTCTATTCTCCAACTAGAATTATGTAAAGAGGGCAACGTTTAAACAATATGGCTTCCAGGATGTTAAACCAGGTTTATATTAAGTAGACCAAACAATAATGTCGGTTCTGTGTGTGTCATGGTAAAAGTGATAAATTTGGTGTGTGTATATATATGTAATTCCTCGTAATTCTTCATAATAACCAATTAAGCTTGGTAAATGTGATAAATTGTTGAATATTTATCACATTTACCGGCTCGTTTATAAAATCTTCAACACTAAATGAGAAATTAATGAAAATTCGCTCAGATTCTTCGCTCACCGTTACTGGTGAGCAGAGCTGCTTGATGCTTGTCATCTGTCGAAAAAGCGACATAAGCCAAGCTCGTGAACAAACTTTCATCACTTTCTCCGTTACATGTTGTAGATCTTATAAACTAGCCGGGGATTATGATAAATATTCATCAATTTGTCACCAAGACTAGTCGGTGTTCATGAATAATCGCCGGAATTATATATTCATCTGATTCATCACTTTTACCGTAATGTATATACGATATTAGTTTCCGGTTGATGTAATACATACAGTTAGCTTAAAAAGTACAGAAGTTTATGGATAAATAAAAAGAGAAGCTTACCAGTGCACTATGAGACAAGACAGAAACACTGCCTATTGTACAAGATTTTCCTTCCTGCTCTCAAAAACTCAAAACCGTACTCCGACTGACTTCTTTCTCTTTCCTGTTGTAATGTCCATTCCCACAAACTGCTAATCACAAAACTGTCGTTATAATTTAGTTAGGTGACAAACCTCATGTTTCCCTTAATTCGTAGGGATCGTATAAATTATAAATGAGTAGTCCATTTTTGATAAGGGTCCGCGTTCATAGAGATGGTGTTAGTTTACAAGAGGCAAGTGGTTGAGAAAGATTTACTGACCACTTGATAACAGACTTATCACAACGGTTCCGTCTTCATTAATAGTAGTGAGAAACAGCGACTTATTTACAATTTATGAAGCTTTGGATTAGCTTATCCTCTTTCATCTCTTTTAAAGTTTTCTATTTGTCATAAATTTTCGGCTAGGACCATGAGACGATAACTGGATAGAACGCTGGAATAATTAGCGTATATGAGAGATAGTCGTGACGTCATGAACTGGAAGAAGATAATTATTCTGTGTGTTTGGATGATTTCTACTCTGGGTTTGCAGGTTAAACAACATCCTAAAAACAAAGAAAAACGAATCGGCGGATGGAAAATGATTTTTCTAGAATTTGTTTTCTCCTGTTGGTGGAAAATTTTTTAAATTAAAAAAGAAAATCAAATCAGTGATAGATTCAGACAAAACAAAAAAATTAGCATAAATTTATCGAACAAAAAAAGGAAAATAATTCTGAAAGAAAGGAGAAGAAGAGGAGGAAGATGAAAATAATTTTAACATCAAACAAAAAGAAAAACAAGGAACGAAAACAAACGTTTGCTCTCTCTCTCTCTCTCTTTCTCTCTCATCCCATTTTTTCAACTTCACAGTCTCAGCCACAATCAGCATCTTCCTTCTATTCTTTCTTTTCAAAGTTTTCTTCCACTTTTCCAACCTTTCCTCTTCACCCCTTCTTAAAAGCTTTTTCTTTAGCAAGGCTATTCCTTCTTCCTCGTTTTCTTTTCATCTTCTTTCTCCTTACTTTTTTAAGGTTGATGTGAGTATTCGAAAGGATTACGTCTATGTATAAAGTAAAGAAGAAAGTGTCACTAGTTGTTCCTTGTGTCTGAATTCCTAAAGTAGAAAAAAAGGAAGAAGAGGAAGAAAATAACGAAATGGAAAACTAAAAATAAGAGATGGTGTGAAATAAACAAGAACAGAAGAAGAGGAAAGAAAAAGAAAACGAGTTTAAGAAAAAAGTGGAAGAACAGGAGGAAGAAGATAAGGAGAACTGGAAGAAAAAATAAAAAGAGGAAGACATGAAAGAAGAAGAGGATGAGGAAGAAATAGAAGAAGAAGAAGTGGGAGAAGAAGAGGAAGAAGTGGAAAAAGAAGTGTGGATGGTGAAGAAGTGGAAGAAGAGGAGGAGAATAAAGAAGAAAGGAAGGACAAGGTAAAAACAGACAAAGAAGAGGAAAATAGAAAGAAGAGTCAGATGACTAAATGTGAGCCGTAGGAGTAAGAACCAGTTTGAAACTTGCCAACATTTATTTTCTTGTAACTTTTAGTGAGAAGCGACAATGAAAGAAAAGCTCAAAGAGAAGACCAAGTTAAAAGAATAAAGAAGAAATAGAGAGAGAGAAGGGGAATATGAGATATGAAGACAAAAAACAGACGAAACAAAAACCTTGTTGGGAGCAATAAATGAAAAGAAAGAAATTTTTTCTCTCTCAAGAAGAACAAGTAAACAACAGAAAAATCGGGTTAAGCGATGAAACAAAGAAAAGAACAGATATAAGAACAACACAAAAATGGTAAAAAAGAAGAAGAAAGAGTGGAGGAGGGGAGGAAGAGCTGAAAAGAGGGCAAAAGATTTAACCTAAACAATAGAACGAAGAAGAAATAAATCAGAAGTGAAAAAGGACACGAAGACAAGTGTCACGAAATTCTCAATTTCCAATGAGAACTTCAGACGCTTTTCTTCTCCTTTATCTTCCATCCCGTCCTCTCTTCCTCCCTTCCTTCCTCCTCCTCCACCATCATGGCCTCAGGCTCCTTGTCTTCGCCTTAGTCTTTTCCTCTCTCTCTCTTTGTCTTTGTCTTTCCCATTTTCTATTAAAATCTCAACTCACGTGAGAATTTTCATTTAAAAAAAGAAGAAAAGTATAATTTAATTGTCGGCCTTTCTTCCTTCCCTTCTCTCTTCCTTCCTCCCTCCTACCGGAAGTGGAAGAAAAATATTTCCTTTTTGATGAGAAGAGAAAGGAAGGGAAAAAAAAGTTTCACACAAAAGGACACTAAAACCTCTATTCATTCCTCTCTGACCTTTCCTTTAGTCCCTCCTCCTTCTTCTGTTCTTTTCATTTGTTTCTTGAGAGAGAGAGAGAGAAAAACGTTTAATTTCCTTCTTTCCTTCCTCCTACGCCATCTTTAAAAACTTTGTTTTATTAAAAAGTTTCCAATTTCAAAAAAAAATTCCCCAAAAAGGATGAATGGAATAAGAGAGAAGGTGGTGGAAGGAAGAGGAAGAGAGGGAGGGAAAACACTTGAAATTCTCACAAAGGTTTCAAAGGAAGAGAAGGAATTGGAACCTGAACCCTTTAAAACCCGTCTCAGATTCACAAAGGATAACCGCATACTTTCCCCTCAAGATGGCGGACCCTTTTGCCCGGAAGCTTTTGACTCTGAAACAGAAAAAGAAAGCTCGGGAAATTAGGACGCGGGCACAATAAATCTCATCAATTTCTCCTCTGTCTCCTCTTCTTTCTTTTTACTCTTCTACTCTTCTTCGTCCTCTACCTCCTTCCACCTCTTTTCACTCACTCTCTCTCTTTCTCTTACTTTCAATTTCAACAGGTGGAAGGATGGATTGGAAATTCGCCAAAAATCCTTTTCCTCGTGACGCGATTTAGTACAGGAGCCTCCGTGACCCCTCGCATCTACTAAATTTCCACCCCCACATTCCCCTCAACCCCTCCACACACACACCCATACCCACCATTTTCTTTTCCTCTGCTAAACTTTCTGGTTCTTCTTCGCTTTGATGCTCTTACCGGACAACCGGAAACGAGGACTATAGCCCTGGCACTTCCGCACTCTGAGTGAGAAGACTGAATGACCCTTTGGTGTATACAGGACCTATCCCCAATGTTTTCGGAATAATTTCTTGTAGTGGGTCAACGCCAGCTGACGAGGATGGACAAGATGGTGCGGAATCAAACTCTGAAAAGTTCTGGAAAGGTTCTAAACTAATATTCAATGAAGAACTTAAACAATAGTTTCAGAAACTTTTGGGACAGATCCCAGACTTTCACTCTGATGATTCCTACTTCCTGCTTCCGGTTTCACAGCCTGATGGGTTAGTATATTGATTCAAAGAGGAAATGCAAGATCGCTTTCCCCCGAAAGTGTCCAAATAAAATTTCCGTCTGGACTCAAAGGATCGGCCTCGAAGGAATACAGTATAAAAGCTCGACTGTCTGCCTTCTGTTTCCGGTTGGCTTTCGAAAAATTTTCTAATCGGTCAATTCAAACCCGTAAAAAGAAGGAAAAACCGGAAAAGGGATTCTTCCACTTCTTCTTCTCTCTCTCCTTCTCTTTGTCCCTTTTGGGAGGCGCAGGTCGGTAACAAGGGTAAAGTCAGCCCACTTTCCCTATTTTTCCTCAGCTTCACCTCTCTCTCGAAATTGCCTCCACTTTCTAAAACTTTTTTACATCCGGGTTTTATGCTAAACAGAAAAACAATTTGTTTCCCATAGTTCTGTACACTTCCTCACAACCCACCACCACCACCACCGCCCCTCTGCTCCCCGAACGGGTCAAAAAATTATTTCCGGAATTTTTTAATTAAGGTTTTGCCCCGGCTCTGCTCATCCCCATCCTCCCCGTATCACCTCCTAACTTTTAAAAATACTTCTTCGCTTGTTGGTTGGCTACTTCCGGAAAATTTTTTTCTTTTTTTTGTTATTGTTTCCCTTCGCCTCTTTTTGCTGCTTTTATTAGTCGTTCTGCTTCCGGTTTGGTAGTTTTCCCTTTTTCTCTTTTTATAGTTTGTTATCTTTTTTATCAGATCCGATCAAAAATTTTGTTTTTTTTCTTTTTATCATTTTTATTTCTGTTTGTTTTTAATTTCCGGTTTTTGATGGTTTTTATTGTTTTCCATCTTCTACCCTCTACCCCCACCCTTGGGTTTTCCTCTTTGTCGTTTCGGTTGCAGCGACTACTTAAGGGATCTTTTTATTAATTCCCTCTGCTCGTTTCGTTTTATAGACCCTGTGTTTAGTTCTGGTTGAGGATTCTAAAGTTATTTCCGGTGCGCTTTTAATTATATTGTAATTTCCGGTTTATTTAGATTTCAGTTTGTTTATTCCTCTGTCTGGTGCTTTTCTTTTTTATTATATATAATTAAAAATTTTTATAATTAAAATTGAAAAGAGAGAAAGGAGATAAAGATAAGAGTGCTGCCGTTTGTTTAAATACTAAGATGGTAGCAGGAGATTCATTCCAACAGCATAGCAGAAGACTGAAAATGCTAACTGATTGTTTGCTACCATGATAATAACTGGAATCCTAAATCCTCTTATTTTCGGATATTTGGCACCGGTTCCTATTGCTACCTTTAGGGTTCTGGTAAGGTCATATTCACTATACAGAACAGACATTTTTCATCTCATAAATAATGCGCACTAATGAAGAAATACTGTCATAAAACACTCTTGGGGAACCCCGTTCCGTCATAAACTTACAGAACAGACATTTTTCATCTCATAAATAATGCACACTAATGAAGAAATACTGTCAAAAAAACTGCACACTCTTGGGGGAACCCCGTTCCGTAAAAAGTTAACAATTTCAAGGCTCATTTCAAAAGTAATGCACACTTTTATGAGAAGTTCTAGAAAATTCGTTTTGAAACGAAGCCAAAAATTATATTAGACCTTCGTATGTTATAGTATTGATGTAGATTAATATTAATATAATCCCAATTTTAAAATTTAAGTGTAGCTACATGAATATGTACAGTTTATGTGTTGGTAGCTAATGTGTTTAGGAGTAATATACAGTAATTTTGTTTTTATACTGTCCAGACAGTTTTATATATATCCATGATGAATGTATGTATTATATCAACCAAAATCTACTGTGTTCTGTTTGGTTGTGTTATGGTTACAGAATCGAGATAACCCATTTTATGCGTTTTGTATATTATCCTTATTTCAGTATAACAATTATACTATAAGTTAAACCATACGCTACAGTTTTGAAACGCTAAATAGTGACATGTATGGCATAAAATGATGGCAGAGGTTCTCGTTACCCATATCTACGAGATGTAACACTAAATAGTTACACTTACGACAGCAGTAAACCAAAAAACCAAATCAAAAGAGACACAAAAGAGAAGAAGAAGGAGACAAAGACGACGTCTTTGCCTCAATTCCTAGTGTTCTGGTTCTCCGGTCTTTGCCAGCCTAATTCACAACGACAGAAAGCTGAAGATGAAAGATGGAGGACTATAAACCTTTTCCCCATCCTCCTCCTCCTAGAAAAAGTCATAAAATAAGAGATAAACGTCAATGAGACGAAAATGGGCTTTTAAAGGTCATTGAACCCAAGTGTTCAGAAAAATCGTGACAAATGTTAGAGTCTATAAAAAAAGCGGAAACGCGAAAATGTGAGAAAGGAAATCTCGAGCTCTTTCTCTCCAACTTAAATTAAAAACAGGTAACAACAGCGAAAATGGCGGAATTCATGGCTTCCATTCCTCACATCTCCGAAAGTAACCGTTAAAACCGGAAGTATAAAACCCACGGAATCAACCAAAATATATTCCCCACGAAAGATGGAATAATATACATAAATCCGGTGTTAATGAAATCTCGCAAGGTAGACGTTTATTGTCGCGGGTGGATTTGTGAAAAGCGGAAATGGGGAAAATCCGGAAGTGAAATATCGGAAAACGCGAAAAATTTGAAAAAGAAGATTGAGAACGTGGAGATAATTAAAGCAAAAGCCTTACTGAAGGTAACCCATATTAATTCAAGTGGAAGTGGTGAAACGGAGGCAATTAACAGACCGGATGTGCATGGAATTTTGTGTGTTTTCAACAACACAAAATATTTTGAGTTTAGAAGGTTTTCCATCTCGTTCGGGGGGGGGGGATTTAATATTAAAAAAAGATTTTTAATTAAGAGCGAACTCCTAGTCGATTCAAAGGTCAGAGGTTAATTAAAAATCAATCAAGAAACCGGAAATGGAACTGAGATTCAGTTGGATGGCTTTAATCCCTTCCCGAACGGTGTGACTCGTGATGAAGATTTTGGTCCAAATGTGAATATACTGTGATCCAAATATAAGTTCAAAACCGCTGTGTATTGTAAGATTTGATGTGTCGGGTCTGTCCCAAAAGTTCCCGGAATAATTGTGACGTCACTTGTAATGATCGAGGTTATAATTTGGTATCGAGCGAGTGATACCGGTCTCGTTTCGAAACTTAGGCTTCGTCCGAAGCTCTGTTACCCAGTGTTGTCAATTGCAAAAACTCATTCCGGGAACTATTGGGACAAGTTTTGCAATTGTAATGTCTGGAAAGAGAAGAATAGAAAATTTTATCTGTACTACAGCAGTAATATTCATTTCACTACAATTTGAACTCGTATCGTGACTATTCTCCAGCACCAGTCTGTACTACTTGGGCTTGGGTTTTGTCGAGCTAACTGGCACAGAAAGGAGTCTTAAGGGTGGAGGAACTAAACAAACAAAACTAATCGCAAAGGAATAGGTGAGACGAAGGGTCAGAGAGAATGAGAAAGTGATACCTAGAAGTACAGAACACAAACAGAGGAAGGAGGAATGAGTATCCGAAGGAAAGATAGCAAAACTGAACAGAGAAGACGGGGTGGTGATGAGGAGAGCCTAGAAAAGCACAGACTCTTCTCTCTCAACTCTATCCTCGGTCTATCCCTCGTTTCTTCATACCATACATCTTTCCTCTTTCAGTTTGTTTTCAGTTCACGCAGGAAATAAATCAATTAACAATATTTCATCTCCTTCTTCTCGATTCTTTCTTCAACCCCTGCCCTCAACCACCCCCGCACCCCTCCTCCGCACGAGAGAATAGACGAAAACCGAAACAATGCAAAAACTACTTTTATTCAAAACAACTCCTCGCCTTTTTCTTCTTGTTCTTCTCTCGTCTCTTTGTTTTCATTAAAACAAAATTGGATTCAAAACTACAAAATTTCAACCCTTATCTCCTACCCTCTCGCCTCTTCTTTCCTTCTCCTCGTCATAAGTTTCTTCCTGAGACAACAAACAAGAAAGGGAGGGGGGAGATTGAGGAGAAAATTTTTTTTTTCATCTCCTCCATCACGGGGAAAAAAACTTTTGGGATTACCGTCAAAACTCCAAGACGGGGAAAAAAGGAAAAGAACAAAAAATGAAAATCAAAACTTTTTCGGACTCAGGGTAGGACTCAGGATTTTAACTAAAACCAAAATTATCTGGCAAAAAGGAAAAACAAAACAATGAGAGGGAGGGAGAAAAAAATTTTTTTTTAGATTCTTTTAAGATTAGACAAAAAAAAATAGCTAAAACAGACAGACAGACAGATTATCTGATAAAAACTCACGAACATTCACCATTTAGCTGGAAGTAACTACAAAACAAAAAAAAAAAAAGTCATAGAGTAAACAAACAACGAAAATGGCCGCGGCGTCGCATCAAAACAAATTAGTTTCATAGAGGAGTGAGACTTACCAAAGGATCCATCCCTCTCATTATTCGCTTATGTGTTGGATGAGTTATTGTATGAGTCCGCTCTTTCTGTTTCCGGTTTATAATAGCAATTTCCTCTCATTTGTTGCATTCGGGGGGTGGTTTGATAGCCGCAACCCCCTTCCCACCCGCTCTGAAAATATTATTCGAGTCTCTTCAAAAGGCATTAGCTTCACACTCTTCTTTCCTCCTCCTTCTCCTCCTTGGGGAATGGAATTATGTCAGCTCCAGACGCTATAAAAATGGAGAGGCGACAGTTTTAACAAGAACGCAGTTTACTAGCTTACAGAGAAAGAAAAAATTTTTTCTGTTTTCCAGTTGTTTTTGGAGGTGGCGGTGAGGGCGAAGCTAAGTGAGTGGATGAACGGGAGGAGATACATACAGATGGGTGGGAAGAGACAGTAGAGGAAGAGGAGAATGGAAATGGAGAGGTGAATGGAAGACGGGAAAAGAAGAAGAAAATTTACGTCCGTCGGTCGGCCATTTCCCAAATTGAAACAACTTTTTCCCGTTCGGGAGTCAAAAACCTTCCGGGCTTCAATCCAAGAAACCGTTTTCTCTCCATTTTCCTTCCACTCATCCTCGTTCCTTTCTTCCTTCTAAAACCGTTTTCTAAATAAAATCCGAAATCTAGACAAGATTAATAATAAATTTTGACGTTCAACGTCAGTGCCGTAGGCAGACTGTCAAAATGGGTTTTCCCTTTCCCAAATCGTTTCCGTTTTACTTTCAAGTCGTTTTCAGTTTTTACAAACACGAAAAAAGGGCAAAAGTGAGAGGAGGGAGGAGGGAACAGGCTGTTGTAGGAGTGCCTTCTTGCCTCCATTGAAATAAAAAATTTGAAGGAAAACAGAAGAGAGGCTAATACACAGTCGGACGCCATTTTCCTCTTTCCAGTATAATCGGGACGGGAAAAGTTTAATCAACAGCGTGTTGCTCCTTACTTCCTTACGAGCCGTAATTGATTTCTTAGTCGCTTTCCTTCCTCCTCCTCTTCTCTCCTGGTCTCCTTTATTCTCTTGTCCCGACGAATCGGCTCAATATCCTCTTCCTTCTTCAGAATTTCTTCCTCTCTTCTGTCTCCCTTCCTTAATGCTGTAAAAAACTAGACGCTGTTGGATTAGAGTAGACGAAATTTATTTACTCACAGATTACATGTAGCAAATACGAGTACTTCTACATGCTTATGAAAGTAGTCTATGGCTGTCGTTTGACAACAGCGCTCTATCTCAGTGTGCTTTAATAGATTAGAAAATTCAGATGCTGACAATTGTAGGTTAAATTTTGTTGGTGCCGCACAACCTATTCCAGACACTATCTGGTGGTTTGATTGAAGATTTGTCTTTATTCCTGTCGTAAAGGTTAGGTCTGTGTCAGTCGGTGGTACGACTAACGTTACTACTACAACCTCGCTTGAGTACAGCTCTTTGTAACAAATTTCGGTGTTACCAATGCTGATTAAAGCTTCTCATCTTCTTTATTTACCTACACTGTTATCTCCTTCTCTCTCTGTCTTTCTGTCTCTCTCGCTCTGCTTCCCTTCCGCCATCTTCTCCCTTCTTTGTCATTTTAAAATCAGGTTTTCAGGAAAACCAATAATACATCTACCTCTTGAGGAGGTACGTACTCCTTAAGCAACAATCAGCTGGATTTTTTGCTTTTCTGTCATGCCATATGCCAAATAGTCACTCTACAGCATTCCTCCTCCCTCACCTCCTTCTCCTTTCCTCTTTTTCCTTCTGTCGTCTACTCCTCTCTCAAATTTTGTTTCCTTTCCTGCTTTCAAAACAAAATTTTTTAAAAATCGAGAACACCAACAAACGACAATAAAGTCCCAAGCTCAGGCATGAAGTCATTATCGACTGAAGACTGAAGGCAACATCTACAGCACAACAGGAGAGAATCCTGTTGTTTTTAGTTATGAATAAATCCAAAAGATCTCGCTGTTTATAGGTTGTCGGTGATGTGGCGACTTCGAGCGTCGACTTTCGCAATTTCCAAAAATTTTTCTCCTTTTCTGAGTGGGTCTTGAAGACAGTGCTGCCAACTTTGAATGAGATTTGAAAATGCAAAACGCTCGATTAGTCCTTGTGGGGGATTGTTATGAAGTCTTAAAATTCGAATTTGGAATGTTTGATCCGGAAAAAAATTTCTTTTTCCTCCTTTTTTTGTCTTTTTCTTTCTTTTTGCCTTTTCTACCTTTTTCTTCCGGTTTATTTAGTTCATCTACTTAACATTTTTTATTCTATTAGATTTTATTATGTGTTGTGCTCTTCCTTGAGCCAACTACCGGAGGAACGGAAAATTTTGAGTTTAATAAACTTTAGACTTATCCGTTCTTCTCTTCTTTCCCTCTTCCTAAATTCTTAGTGTGTATCTATCCATGTTTTCATACTTATATTAATATTTCTATATATTGTCATTTTTATCTTCTTCTTTCGTTCTTTTACAAGTTTATCCTTCAAACTAGACCAACTGCTTCTTGTCTAAAACTTGAAGACAAGTGTGGGTTACACAAAGAATTAAAAATAAAAAACTTTCGAACAAACTTTTCTTCCTTTGTTACTCTCTCACGCTCTTCCTGTTTCTGTCGTTTCTTATCTTCCATCACATCTATTCTTTACAGTTATCTTACTTTTTGGGAAGGTGTTTTCTTTTTCAGTTTCTGTTTCTTCCCCAACTTTCTACATCGTTGGTTTGTTTGTTCTAATTCTCTTCTGTTTTTTCTTAGCCTATTTCTGTCAAATTCGATATTTTTAAGCAAAGTTGGTTTTTAAAAGAAGGTAGGAGGAAGAAAGTTGTGAGAAACTGCTGTATACACTTCCCGTATCGGCATTCAACTAGAAATTACGCTCAGAAAATGGAGTTGCTAAGTCCTAAACACCTGCCATAGTTTAGTATTGAGGCCTCTGACCTTCTTGCGCTTATGAGTACTTATTGTAATAGCGACCAGGTGGCCGACGCCATTTTGTTTTTGAATGTAAATGAATCCCTGGATATTGTTGTTAATATAGTTGAGTTTCAATCTTGTTTTTCACCTTTTTGGGTGTAGCAGGATACAGGAGGAGGATTTGAACTAGCGACTATAACTTCTTAGTCTGGTACTTAACACTACACTAGAGACCTCCTGTTGGGTATTGTTGTTAATACGCACTTGGCGGACGAGAGATAGCTATAACCTATAGTACGCTTTACAATTTGGTTACAATATAACCCAATAATCCTTCTTTAAGGGGTAAGTAGTTCTTTATAGCGCTTGAATAGAGTATAACACTCGAAAGATAGCCTGTGCACGTTGTGACGCCCTCAAGCATAGGTTTAGAAACCCCAGATTTAATAAACATAAGAAGACAAGACAGAATAACCTTCTCTCTTTCATTGTAGACAAACATCATGGATCCATTCTTCTCGTTTTCGATTGTCTTCCTTTCCTCTTCAACAGATTTTTTTTTAATCCCATTGGCCACCTTCTTTCTTATTCCTTTCACGTGCACAATCCAATTTGTTTCCCTCGAATTACCATCTCTCACCTTTCAAATCCAATTCCAACATTATTTTTTTTTTTCTCCACCTTCGAAGAAGATAAGAAAATGGTTGATCTCATTAAATCCGCCACATTAGGAATGGAAATCTCTCGTTTAAACCTTTTTTTTTTTTTTTATTTGTCTAAATGGCCGGAGGGCGTCGTAACAGCCGCCAGAGGAAATTGCTGGAATTTTCCGCTTTTCGTCTTCTTATCTTTCTCGTTTCATATTTCCCTCGTCTTCATCTCTTTCCACGGCTTGTAATTTATAGAAAGTTGTTCGCTATAAACGCTCACGATTATCGAATTTTTTAAATTGAGACATGATTACAATAAATAGAGGAGATGAATGGAAGAGTTGATGGGAAAATCGTGATTGATTAGAGGCGGAAGGCAACATGATGGGAAATATTATGAACGAAGGAAGGACAGACATTTTAAAAAGGTGAAGGAACACAGTATAAGTCTTCCAGACTTTCCGGTTCGTAAAGAATTTTTTCAAAGTACTCACGCTAGCTTTTGGACAGTTTTTGGTGTGAAACCTTAGATGAGCGGACTCGAAGTCAAACACACCGTCGAGTGCTGGCTTATATCGCAACGACTTTTCATTTTGTCGGAAGATGTCTTCATCTAAAGAGAGAGAGAAGAAGAAGAAATTTGGGTCATCGTTGAAAGAAGCGCAAAAACTGCCAATCAATCAACGAATCGATTGTACGCGTTGTCTGTCCTTCAAACCGCATCTACTTCCGGATCTCTTTTTTAAACAACACACGAGAAAACATTTTACTTCGGATAGAAAATTAAAAACTAAAAACACATGCGTCCCAACGGAACACTCCTTCCTCCCTCCTCGGAGGAGAGAACACAATCTAAAATTCAATTTCGAAAGAGACATTAAAGCGCAACTTTCTTTCTGTTTGGTCCTCCTCCTCTCCTTCCCTCCAATTCCTGGTAAAGAGAATCATTGCCACATCCAAACGTGAGAGATTTTTCAAAAATCACTTCCGCTCTCTGGTTCCTTCCTTCCGAAACGTTATATTTTCCTTTTTGTGCAAAAATCCTTTTAACACAACAATATCACTCCCTTCTGCCAAAGAAAGAAGAGAATAAAAAGGCAGAGTAGAAGAGGAGGAGAGGGAGAAGAGAAGAAGAACAAAAGTGGAAAAAACACGACACAAAGCTTCCCACCTTCCGTTGCCGCCTTTCGGTCCGTCTCCTCACGAAATTATCAGAAACGGAAATACGGAAGGAAGAATGGAGGAGGAAGAGGAGGATGAGAGCAAGAACGAGGAGGGAAAAGGTTTTAATTAAAATGTTTCCCAAATGTTTTGAATATTCATTTTAAAACCGCGAAAAAGTCGAAACCGGAAAAAGGTAAATCATTTATGGGAAAATGTAAATTTGAAACACTTTGATGGTGTAAAACAACAAGGTCGTAACACCTCCACCTCACCCCTTTCCCTTAAATGACTTCCTTTTTCCTCTTCCGTTCGAAACAAATTTTTTTCTAAAATCCTCCAAAGACCAATCATCGAATAGATGAAAGAAAAGACGGGAGATCCCTTACAACTTTCACCTCCGAAACCCGAAAAGAGTAAACCTCTCGTTTGGCTGTGTTTGAAATTATTAAACCGGAAGTTCAAATAAGATATTGAATGATAATAGCTGAAAGGTGAAGCTATCTTGTTACTACAGCAATTTCTCTGACCGCCCCAACTTAATGACACCACCTTGGAGGGTTAACGACCAAATTAGACTACGGGTACACTGTCTCAAAAGGACACCACCACTTTGCTGACTAGGATATTCTTATATACGATTATTTATAATATTTATATAATAAACATATTAATGAAAGTAGGTTTACCTTTACATCCGTCAGCCAGTTGGTGCAGAATTATTGCAATGCTACAGTATCAACCGACGAACAAAGAACATTAGACTTCTCCTTCAGCGTGGCATTCAAAGAATTACGCAGAACTAAGGTATACAGGAAGGAAACCGAGACACCTGTAATCAGTAAAAGAATTGTTAATAATGTCAATCTTGCTTCGACCCTGATGATACTAATAAATTTAAGTTAGCAAAACGTCGGTATTCCTGTTGTGAGTATATGAAACAGTTTCTAAGACACCCTAAAAAATTTTTTTCGGCCAAGTCAGGTGGCTGGGGCTTAAAAGAGAAAAATCCTACAAACACTTTTGACTGTATTGACACACAGCAACAGAAATCGAACAAGAAAATTATTTACGAAAAATTGAGAAAAGAAATAAATCGGATATGGATGAGCATATGTGAGGGAAAACCGGAAACAAGAGAGAAAACCTATTCAGAATGACAATGAGACCACAAAGCAAAACACAAGACCCTTAATCACTACTTCCTTTTAATCAAGTCAATTTTCAAAAGAGATTAAATTAGAGAGCGAACATACGACGAAAGGAAAATGAAAACGTGTCAATAACCGGGAAACCGGAAGCGAATTTTAAATTTCCCAATCAAAATACCGTAGATTTCATTCAAAACTTTCAGAATCCCACAAAAAAAGTGCGAGAGAGGGAAGGGAAAGAGAGCTTTTCGTCAAACACCAACAAGAAACAAAACACCGACCAAGTTTCTCCTCCACCTCCGACTTGACTTCTCCAAACCGGAAATACGAAACTGAAAACTGTAACCGGTTTCAAACGGGTCAGCTGAATGGGAACGTCGGAATTAGATCGCACAACTCTCAACCGAGTCGGAGAGTCAGAATGGCGGAAAATAGAGAAACCGGAAGTTAATAACGCAAACCACACCTCAATCAATGGTTTGATTGAATTCTCGAGGACAGGAGGAGAGATGGTGTGAAGGAACCTTTTAAGGTTTCAAAAAGTTCGCTTGTTGCTCAAATAAAAGTAAATTTGACCGGAAACGAAGGAGAAATCCCAAGACAGACGAGAGTCAGTCAACAAAAACGAGGCGCGTCGTTATTTTCCCTTACGGGATTCAACATTTAAACCATCTTTAAGAGATATGTGCTGGGAAGGAGGAAGAGAGAGTTTCATTACGCACGTGCAGAACGAACGCACGAAACACAGCCGAAGAGTGTAGGCAGCGAGTGAGAGCAGAGAGTCATTGGTGAGTGTTCGGGATAGACGTCGCAGTCAAAGAGAGAAAGTGGGAAAGCGGAAATCAGGTTCGCTTCCGCCTTTATCGGAACAATTTTTTTTAATTTAAACGGAACGCGAACGCGTAATTTTTTTTATTGCTTCTCTTTTCATTTTGGGCGAACGCCATCGCGGCAATAAAATAATAAACCGAGCAATTCGTTTATAATTAAACGTTTGTTTATTTATTTCCTTGTTTGTTTCGTATTTTTGTCTCTCTCAATCCCGTTCGTCTTATTTTTTTGTCCGTACGTTCCAAGTGAAGTGTAGTTTGATTAAAAGTTAAACATGTGAATCGAAAATCGAACGGATCAACAGACAGTGGATTGGGGCAAAACCCCGTGCGAACGGTTTTCGCGTTTTTCTTTAAAAATTAACAACAACCCATTAAACGTTTACAGATTTACGTGTTTGTGATCAGTGAAACTATAAATAAATAAACAAAACTATAAAAGTTTCTAGAATTCGTTTTGAATATTCGCGCGCAATTCAAAAACATTTTGAACTTACCTCTATTTTGGATAAACAAATTCCTGTGACGGTAGGTATTACCTATCCTTGTATTTTGTTGTTGTCGTAGGAGGCAAGTAGAAATGATTTGAGCCAATTATCCACTCGAACGGATTTTCTTTCTGATAATTGGAACGTTTTATACTTCGTGTTGTGTGTGGGTGTGTCTTCTAATTGGAGTTTGAGAAACCGCTCCAGCTTAACTGTAGATTGATATAAATCTTCTTAGTAGATTTCTTATTAATTTTATTAAGGATATATTTTTGGGGGTTTATGAGTCGTAAAAAAGTTTGTCAGGTACCCATTTCCTACTTGGTTATAAATATAGCGCCCGGAGTTTTGAAATTGTCCTGATACAAAATGACGACGAAATGAATTTGTGTTGGACGTCTGTTTTCTCGAATAGTTGTTCTTCCTGTTAAGTAACTCTTTAACCTATCAATCGCGAAGATTATTATATTTTATACACTAAATCATGGGTCGGAAAACTGTTGCGATATAACTATATTATATTAATATATGCCTAACTGGAATTGTATTTCTCCCCCCCTCTCTAAGAATTATAAATTTTTTTTTCTCTGACTGATACTATAACATATCAATAGAAATAAATTTTTTCTGTATTTATTTGTAATACTATTTATCCTCGTATATTATATAAAAGCACTATTTAAGTTATATTTGAATGTGAGGACCGCGCAAAAAATTTTATTTAAAAATGGCCCGCTCTTCGAAAAAGTTTTCCGACCCCTGCACTAGATTCTATTCTTCGTCCTATTTCTTTCTATTCTGTTCACTCCTCCGAAGTATTTTCTTATAAATACCTCCCAAAACTTGTTCCTGCTACCTAAAAGAAGAAAAAAAGAAATTAGTGGAAAACTCAGAAAGAGATGGAAGGCGATTGGTTAAAATGGTAATTAATAAAAAAGATAAGAAACGAGGAGAAAGAGAAAAACAGTGAATGGTTGAGATAGAAGTAGATAAAAATTCCTAGTGGAGATAAAGACTCTCTTTCTTTCTCTTTCTCTTCTTTTAGTGGAGAAAATAAAAAAAACAAAAGAAGGAAATTAGAGAAAGAAAAGAGGAAAAGAAGAAAGAGGAGATAGAGAGAAAGGAAAAATCGAAGAAAAATCGAAATAGAAATAGGCGAAAAAGAGAAAAGAAGATCATAATCAACAAAATCATCATAAAAAGAAAAAGAGGAAAAATGATGAAGGAAGGAAGAAGATGAAAAAGAAGAGAGGAAAAATAGATCAAAAGAAGAAGTGTAGAAAAAGTGGAAGAATAGAGAAGGAGAAAAAGAAGAAAAATAAGAGTTAAAAAGAAAAAGAAGAAAAAAAGAAAAAAAGAAGAAAAAAGAAAAATAGAATAATGAAAAAAGAGGAAAATAAAGAATAAAGCATAAAATACAGAAGAGAGAAAGAAAGAAATAAGATATAAGACAGAGAGAGAAAAGAAGAAGAAAGAAGAGAATTAAAATTAGAGAATGTAAGATAGGAATAAGAAAAAGAAAGAATTCGGTACAGATAAAAATAAGAGAAGACGACGTCAAAAATGAAAGACTGAGTTAAATGGGGAGAGAGAAAGGAAAAGAAAAAGAGTGAGAGAAAGGAGAAAAGTCCTTCTAACTTCTAAAAGTTCTAAGTCAAGAGATAGAATGGTTGTAAGAGACATCGGTGAAAAAAAAACAGAAAAGATTTCAATGATACAGACAAAAAAAGACAAAAACAAAGTCAAGAACAAAAGACAAAAGAAACAAGCTAATTATCTTCACTAAAGGATACTTAAGAGTGATAACACAAAAACCAACAGCAAAAACAGAGCAAAACAAAACATTCATGACAAAAAATAAGACGACAAGAACAACAACAAGGAAAGAATGATGTCAACAGCTACAACACAAATTAAATTAAAAGAAAACAACCTCAAAGACCATCTCAGGACTAATTCCGCCACTGATACCCCCTCAAAAATAAAAATTAATCACAAAATACAAATTAAAAACAAAAGTCAAAAAGGAAAACTTTCCGGTAAAATTTCCGACCTTTTTCCAATTCCAGGTAGGAGGCCTGTTATTGAGTTATCAAACAGCCTAACTCACGACATAATCGTCCCCCCCACATCCCGTCCCACCCTGTTGGCTGGAAAAAGTAATTAAAACTCGATTCAATTCCATTTCCGGTTGTCCAAACCAGCATCCATGTCTTTTACATCCTTACCAAGTACCATATACATCTTCCGCCATGTTTGTTGGGTGGTGTGGGGGGTTTGAAAACTGTGAAAACATTTTTAAAACAATTTCATGTGAAAACCGCAATGTTTATGGATTTTTCGAGAACAACGGAACACTGTCCCAAGATCCTTCGAAAGTGTTTCTAGTGTATTATTAGAAAACCGGAAATCGTTTAAGCAGAGCAAAAGAGAAAGATGTTGGGAGGAATCGATGGAGGAGAGGAGGAAGGCAGAAAGACGGCGCAGAGAGTTATTATTAATAAATAATATTTAATCTTTGAGGAAATGGTTTTTCCTCGTAAAATGTTAATTTTAGGCGCGATCGTTACGAGAATTTAGCTTTATGAGGCTGTTTTGAGGCTCGATTTAGCTGGGAGTTTTGCCGAAAATTGAAGTGAACTGTGTGTGAAGGTGGGAGAGCCTAGCACTAGTTCGATAACTTTCGGCAAATTATTCAGCAACACTTCTTCAAACCGTAGATGAGATTAATATTCTCCTGTATCCAGTGTTTCCTTCTGCCATTTTGTCTTCCTGATCCATCTCTCATTATTTTCCACTCATCTAAGGTTTCTCATTTCTGTACCTCATTCCTTGCTCTTTGTTCGTGTGTACTTCTTCCCTTTTCTAAAGTATCTTCTTTCTAACACCTGTCAAACTTTGTTTCTTCTATTCTTCCCTTCAGTACTGGTATCTATTGGTGTTATGGGGTTGACTCGAGATGCGTGCAAGCTACAAATAGCTAAACTGAAATAAAACGGAAGTTAATGAAGAACTTGGAAGAGGCAGAAGGTACACACTCTCTCTCTCTCTCTTTCTCTGTTTTCTGTTTCTCTCTCTCTCATAAGTCTGGATATTGATTTTTATACTAGATGGTGGGAGTAAGGTGTTAAAGACTATTCCTCTCTTTTCTTTTCCTTTCACTCTATTTCTAGAGCAAGAAAAATGTGAGAGAGAAAGAAATAAAGAGAGGAAAAGAAGGAATAAATAAAAAAAAGAAAAGAAGAAAAAGTGAAGGATGAGAGAAGAGCAAAAAGAAACAAATAGAGGGAGAGAAGAAAAATAGAAAGGAGAAATTAAGAAGAAAAGTGGAAAATTGAGAAAAGAGGAAAAAAAAGAAAGAAGAAAGAAAGAAAAATAAGAAAAAGAAGGAATGATGAGAAGAAGAGGAAAAAGTAGGAAAATAAAGAGGAGAGAGAAAAAGAGAAAAGGAGAAAAGAAAAAGGTAGAGAACAAGAGTTAGAGAGAAATGAAAAGAAAAAGAACAAAAAGAAAAGAGAGAAAAGAGGAGAGAAGGAGGAGGGGGAAGGAGAAAAGAAGAGACAAAAATAGAGAGAATGATTAACATAGAAATACCTGAAATAGAAAAGAAGTTTACGGTACTGATAAAAATAAGAGAAGACGACGTCAAAAATGAAAGACAAGTTGAAGAAAAGAAAAGGAGAAAGAAATAGGAGGAGAAAGCAGAGAGAATGATTGAAATAGAGATCGGCGAAGAAAAAACAGAAAAGATTTCAATGATACAGACAAAAAAGACAAAAACAGCGTAAAAACCAAAAGACAAAAGAAACAAACTTAAATATCACGAGTAAAGGATACGTAAGAGTGATAATACAAAAACCAACAGCAAAAACAGAGCAAAACAAAACATTCACGACAAAAAATAAGACGACAACAACAGCAACAACCAAAGAAACCAACTCATCAAAGTCACCCAAACAATATTAAAAACTATGCCACTAAATTCGAATCAAAAACACTGCTCACCACACTACATTCCCAACTAAAAAACCACTACAATCACCCCCACACACCAACAGCTTTTCTCTCCTACAACGCGCCTTAAAAACCTCAGAAACGACAAAATTATCTGACAAAATCATTTTTTTTCTTTTACTTTCCGATAATGATAGATTTTTTGTTCGTTTCTTCCACCGGGGAAGGTTTAATTGAAAAATTCTTAAAAATCTTTTTACTATCTACCAGGAGAAAGATTGATTGACTGGTGAGTTGTCAAAAGAGACAAAGACAAAAAAAAAAAGATTCCAACTCAAACGAGAAGATGATTTGTCATTGAATGGCTCCTGCGTTTTTTCCTTTTTGTTTAGGTTGTCGGTAGCAGAAAAGGGAAATTACCCCACGTGGATGACCCAAAAACAACATCCAAAATAAAAAATAATTTCCACCCCGGAAATGGAAGATAAATAAATAGATAAAAATTATATACAAATAATTAATAATATATAAAAAGGAAAATTCTCGTCGGGAAATTGTTTCCACTTCCGGTTTCCTTTCATTTTCTATTTTGAGAATGAGGAAGGTGTTCCGTTGGTAATCTTCGGACTTAATCGAGATTCGACGTCTTCTAATCCCGCCTTCTTCCTCCTGTTTTACCACCACGAACTGGGTTGAAGTTCGTCGACTTGGGTTCGAGGTAGCTCGGTCTAGAGCGAATCCTCTTGGTCCACGACCCCAATTTCGAGATAAAAAAGATTCTTCCTCTCCCCGCCGACAGTCTCCTATCTCCTCGTTATACATGTCAATCCCCCGTTCTTTCCAACAACTTACGCTTCGTTTATTTCTATTATCTACTAACCTATCATCTTCTCTATTCTCGTGCCTTTTCAACAGACTTCATTTTTCACGAAACTGTTTCCTACTCCTCTCCCTTTCCATCTTCATCTCCTCCTCTCGATGACGAAGTGGATAATCTCTCTCTCTTTTTCTTTCTTGTTTCTATGCAGGGAAACGAAATTATCTAGAGAAAAAATACTTGTAATTAAGATCCGTTGTAAGCAAATAATCAGACCGGAA
The DNA here is from genome assembly GCA_016920875.1 of Columbicola columbae. NCBI lineage: Eukaryota > Metazoa > Arthropoda > Insecta > Psocodea > Philopteridae > Columbicola > Columbicola columbae. Next base: position 12,614,823 of record JADMLL010000004.1, on the reverse strand, counting down.
GTGAAATCTTTAACCGAGGAGAAGTGAGGGAAACTGAGCCGGAACTCAAATAGTGAAACCAGGTCGACAGATTCAAAGGAATTACACAATTGGAGGTTTATGTTTATCACTTGGAATGGGATTTCCGGGTTTAATTTAAACGACAGCGTTTGCGTCGCTGTCGTTTGAGTTTGCCTGTTCCCTCGAATTTCTTCCGGATTAAAATTTGACATCAGGTCGTTGGGATGATTTTTTTTTCTGTTTCTGAGGAATCAGGTCATGTTTGAATTGGTCGAGTCTGTTGGACTTTGTCGTGGTCGTCTCACACTTTTGTGTCAATCCTGTTGGAGTTAGGTGTATTAGTGAGACAAAGGATACGAATCCCGACCGGAAATGAATTTATTGATATAAATGATATCTACACGAATATCTACGAAAAATAGCGCGGTTGTTGTACCTGCACTGACTGGTACCCATTTGGTGTACGATTGTGTCTTCCTACAAATTTCTGCGTGTCTTCGTGACTTGTTTGTTACAAGTCCGCGCGTGTCTTCATCATGCTACTTCCTGCATTTTGTTGTGATTTGTTTCTCATAACTCAGGACCTGTTGCCTTTTCTGTTTTATAAGAAGACCACTACAAGTAGTTGCATGAACCAATAGAAAAAGTAAAGGTAGCAAAGTAATACAGTTAAAACGAAGAGACAGGTTATTTACTGAAACAAATCTCTATAAAATTTGTTTGCAAATTCTTATTCATTATCCTGAAATGAGAAAATCAAAATGTCAGCAAAAAATAGTATTGTTAGCAGCAAAACGTTCGCGTAGTAGTAGGTTTATCATGGTACCCGCAGTCCTCTCATTGTAGTCAACGTCAATATAATACTTCTACCCACTTCAAAAGGGAAAAAACTGAATCACAAAAGAAGAAAAATCAAAAACAAAACCAACAGACACAAACCAACAAACAAAAATTGTCACAAACTCCATCCTGCGTGAAACAAACACAAAGAGACTGAAACCAACGACCCGCACAATGTCCAACGAACGCAGCATCCGTTCCCAGGACGCCATTACTACCACCCACGACTCACCAATCACCATTCGCCGTTCATCCACCTGAGTCGTTTAAAACACCCAACCCTGCATCCTTTCACCAATTCCCAAAAACAGACCTTTTGTCATTTCCTATTTTCTATCTAATTTTCTTTCGAAACAGACAGTCAGCAAAATGACTACAGGATGACGTCATCGGGAAAAGGGTGTAAGAAAGTTCGGACGAAAGCTCGTCCACTTCAAAAGGGAAAAATTTGAAAAAAAGAGAAGTTGGAAGTGAAACCCACCTCATAATCTCCAAATCCATGTTATATTATTTTCGGTAAATCAGTGCCGTATTCAGGAAAACTAACTAACCGAACAAAATGGAAACTAACTTCCGAACAATCACGTCATTTCCATTCCTCGAATCCCTCGCTTAATATAAGCAAAGTAATTAAAACTGATTTAACAACCGAGCACAAAACTCACCCCTTCCGGTGTCCAACCAACCCTCATCATCAGAAGGAAACACTAACGGCCGTAACTTCTTGGAAAAATAGAAACAAAAACAAAAATTTTCCTTTTCGAAAAAATAGAAAAATTGACGATTCGAATCACAACTTCATTAGGAGGAAAAGCTCGAGTTAATTAGCTGACATTCATTTCTTCTAAAATAAAAATAAAAACCGAAAAGACCTTTTCCTTCTGTCTACTCAAAAAAAATTGCAAAAGGGAGGCGCCTCCCCGGGAGTTCACACCCAAAAACAAAAATCGAACAAAAGGAAGACTTCGAAACTCCCAAGGAAACTCGCGTTTGATAAACTTTCCAGTAAAATCTGTCGATGTGACGGAAGATAGGCTTCAACTTTTCTTTTCCTTGGCCCAACAAAAGACAGATTACATGGATAGATAAAAAAATAGATGAATTCCTTTTTTTTGTGTTTAATATCTTTTATCTACGACAACTTCCTAATCGGTTAATTATCTTTTATGTTTCTGGATCTGTAAAGAAGGAAGAAAGAAAATAAAACCGGAAACGAACGAATTACATTTCCGGATCTCAACGTTTTTAGTCAAATTATCTTTCCATCCAACAGGGTTGTCAAACTTAAGATCCATCCGATAATATATAGGCCTATATATACAGTATAATTTTATATCGTCCAGAATATTAAGACCACATTCTAAACTACCAGACAACATTTACACTGAAAATTCATTCCTCCAAATTCATTGTAATCCGTCATTATAAATTATACTTAAATACCATTAATTATACGTATAAAAGTATAACATTATATAGTTTGATAAAACATGCTCCAGGCAGAGTGTTGCCGTTGTATTATTAGATGAAGCAAAAAATAATATCGGTTCTGTGCGTTAATTCTAATACACGCCGTATATGTTACGATCAAATTGTCAGTATATATACTTATAGATGTGAAATTTCTTTAATTCAAATATTAAAATATTCTATTAAAAATGTAAAATGGCGTCGAAGGCTTTTTTTATAATTTAATGTATACAAAATGAACTCCTTTGGATATACTTGCGTTGGTTACTGACGTTGAGGTGAATCTATAAGGAGCCAGAATCCATCTTACTTCGTCCCTGGTTGTAAGTTGGGTCTGGTAGCAGTAGGATCTGTTGAAAAGAGTAAGATTTTTAGTGCTTTTTGGATAGTATTTAATGAATATTTATCACATTTACCGGGTATTTTATAAAACAATCAACTCATAATTTGAGCTAACTTTTATTAAATTCCTATTAAGAGTTAGACATTTTATAAACTAACCGCTAAATCTGATAAATATTTAGAACTTTATCACTTTTCTCCATCTCAGTTGGTGATTATGAATAATCGTCGGAAATTATATATATTCGTTCGATTTATCACTTTTACCCGAATTTATACTTACAATATTACTCTCCGATCCACATAATATTACAACATATTACGTAACACTTTACAAACCAGTAAAAGCGTGAGAGTAGTAAACCAGGCAGTCACCAGAGGAAGGATTTTCAAAACGACAGCGACCGCAACAGCATTCCAATCAACGACGTTCAAAATTCATTTGAGGTCTCTGTCGAACGAGTCAATCAATGTGGTTCTGTTCAGAGAGATTATTATGAATAAATAATATAACTTCTGCAAAAATTTATAAAACTGTTCCTGTCTTTCCTAATTCATTCCGGTTTTATTTTGAGTATAAATAAATAATTAGATAATAATGGAAATGACGTCATTACAAAAAGTTGACTTAAAACTTTACCGGACATTTGGAAGTGATGTCCATTTCCGGTTTGTTTCAATTAATACAAATTTCGTTTTGGGCAGATGGTTGACCCTCTTCACATCCAAACTTTCTATCTGTCATAATGAAAATTTTATTTTATGATTTTCCCACAGCAAGAAAGTAACCATATACTGTATGCGACGATAATAGTCGCGTTGTTAGTTAAGTTAGTATAATATTTTTTATACACTCCATCCAAAAACGTCTAGCTAACTAGTTGTCGAAATAAACTTTATCAATCGCCATTGGTAAACCCCATACAAACTCCTGTTCATCTGCTAGGTTGGAGTATATATATATATATATACGTTCAGTAATAAGAAGAGAGCCGAATATGCGGAAACTTGTTTCAACTTGCTGTAACAATATCGGACAGAAGTTTTCGGTAGACCTAGTAGATGGAACGATTTTTTGGCAGAGTTTCAACTAATTTAGAAATATGTAATTGGATTGTATAAATGACTTTTACGCGAGTTTAATTAACATAATATATTACGTCTGGGTCGTAAATGGACTTATATCACTTTCATAATTATTGAATCGTTTAATTTCGAAAATTGAAAATTTAATTTTGTTCGAGATAAAATTTGTTTTAGTCTCATTTTGAGTATAACTAATTGTGACTGTTAGGATGTGTTTTATACAAACATTTGGGTGATATTTCCGCCATTTTTTATTTATAATCTCTCCTTCGTTTGGTTATCTACCATGTTTTTGTTCCCACTGGTACTGAACCAGGTTAAGATCTTTCGCCTCCTTTTCTTCTTCTTTTGTCTCTTCTACGATGTTATCTACTCTGATGTGTTATCTTCTGAATGGTTCTGTTATGATTGCTGACAACTCAGTTCTGAGGCTTTTTGAGAAACAACTTCAATCATGAAGAAGCCCAGTTTCAGATAAAATTTCATGATGGCAGAATTTTTGATTTATCCAGTCACCACAATCATCTTCGGGAGATATATCTAATAAATAGTATATAGATAAATAAAAATTAATAATAATAATAATAATAATATGTCTACATTACATCACCCTAGGGTGATGGTCGACAAACTCGTCATCTAAAAGAGCCAGATATAAGTCATACAAAATTGAAATTTGTTCAAAGAGCAATGTTATACTTATATATACTCCCTAGTCTATATACTAGGTATATATGGCTCCCATTTGAGAGCCATTTCATACCTGTATATATTTTATAACCCATTTGAAACCCATTTTATTCTTATATATACTTTCATAACCCATTTGAGAGCCATGTTATACTTATATATATAGTTTTATAACTCATTTGAGAGCCATTTCATACCTGTATATAATTCATAACCCAATTGAGAGCCATTTTTAAAACTCTGCTATAGAGACAAGCTTTGCTGAGACATTTTCTAACAAAATAATTTGTGCTTAAACTGTACTCTTGAGTTTATACTGTATGTCGTGGCTTGAAGTATTTATAAAATGAATTCTATACTAAAATGTTCATTGCTGTTATATGTTTGAGAATCTGACGATCCTCTGATGTGAACTGATCCTTGATGAACAACTTACAAAGCTAAATGTTGACTAAGGAATCCGAGAGACTAATTGGTGATATCGCTGCTTGAAGTCATTGCTGACACCTTTTCTTCTGAGCTGGGAATTCGAAAAACTGAACATCTGTATAGTCAAATTTGTTCGACTTGCAACCGATAGCAGCTCAAAACAGATCAGTGGTCACATTTTCCATTTTGACTTTTGTTTCACCGGAATTTGTAGAAGGCTTTGAAACTCCACCATCTTTCGGGCTCTCCGTCTTCTATGACACTTCTTTCAAAAGCCACACCCTCTTCAAACTGATCATCCTGAATGATATCTGAGGAGAAGGATTCGATTATATTCGTATCATCATTAAATGTCTTCCCATCGAATTTGAGTTGATCAAAATCAAGTGGAAACCCAACTTGTGTTTCTATCCTTTGCTTGAGGTCTTTAGCTGTAACTTCTGGGAAGACCTCAACACTTATTGATTCTTTGTTCCCACTTTTCAGAACAATTATAAAGTTTTTATCCTCATTCATTGTTCCGTGACGCCTTCTTGAAAAGAAGAAAAACGATTGTTTTAAAATAATAAATTATACATCAAAGTGTGCATTACTTTTGAAATGAGTTACTCATTAACGATGAATGACACACCGTAGTGAGCATCACACTTACACTCTGTGACAAAAAAATTCTCATAAATCATATATAATAATTAGTTTTTATATTAGTATATGACATACTAGTATAAATAATTTCATAAATATTGCACACTTTCTTAACTAATTAAATCTTATAAATGTTGTCTAGTAGCCTGTAGCTTTTCCTTTGTATTATAATATATTGTTAGCAGGTATGATTTGTGTCATTTCAAAAATACTGCACACTATTAAGGTGACGTCATTTCAAAATACTGCACATCAAAACAATATCGGGCCGGTTATGTGGGATAGTTTGGTCGGTTATGATGCTGTAATGTTTCGATAATAAGTATTTGACATACAACTGGAAGTAATTTCATAAATAATGCACACTATGCGCTCATTAGAAAGGTCAAGATCATGTATTTCCAATTTCTCAAACTATTTTCTACAAGTTTCATGAGAAACTATACATTCAGCCAACACCTTGGACAAATTATCTACTCCTTCTGTATCATTTCTTTCTTACTGGAATTCACACAGACTACAGTGGGTTGACGAACTTCAAATCTCTTCCTCAGACAATCCATTCTTAGTTAATACTAACATGAATTATCTTCGTTTTAGTATATCTGCCAGAACAGCAGGTATACTGTATAGGTGATAAAATGAGAGACCCAAAAAAAGCGTCAAATGGGTATACAGAAACGTGTTCAAACTTGTGACATTATGGGACAGAACTTTCCGGTAGACCCAACACATCATTTTACTGTTTCATCAATTTTTGAATTACAATATAAAGTTACCTACAGTAATATAGAAGTCTGATACTTTCGCTCCTTTCAGTATTGTGTGTCAAAAAGGTTCGTATACAGAAAGTCTGTATCTCTTCTTTCCTCTTCTTCCTCAACGAATGAACAACAACAAATAAAAGGTTTCAAGTGTAAAAGTTCAACCTTGAAAATGTCAAGTCGCAGAGCCTTTTGCAACCGTTTCCCAGATAAAATAAAATTTTTCCAGATGACAAACGAAAAAGATAGATAATTTGTACAACTTTTCAAAACCGGAAACTGTGAAATCGTACCGGAACTTTCCTCGCTCCAATTCATTTTTAATTTTGTTCACCGGGAATAAGAGAAGCAAAGTTGAAGGGTATATGACTATTCCGGAGGGGAGATGATGTCTATTCAAAGGAAAATCATAAAAATTGAATTCTCATTGTAGCGTAAAGTTATGGAAGGTAAAAAAGACAGGTACAGACAAGAAAAGGAAAGTCAAGCGTGTTTGTGAGTGTCACGCGGAAAAGTTGGTCTCAGTAGCCGATCAAGCAAGAAGGACAACAGCGAAATTGGAAAAAGGTTCAAAAAAAGGTCGTAAACAAAATAGACAGAAAAATAGAAGATGAAAAATTTTTCAGACAGAACTATGTATACAGACAAAAAGCCCGGAAAAGTTGGGAAAACTAATTCGAAACAGTTTTAATCAATCAATCAATATCACGGTGTCTCATCTTCCCAGAGGCAAATCTTGTCTTCTGTTTCGATTTTATTCCAGGAACCTCCCTCTCCTCCTCCTCCTCCTTCTATTCCCTTGAGAGGGTTTATCGCAACATTTATCTTCTTCCTCATGCAATGACCCAACGGAGGTCCCTTTTTCATTCCCCGATTAAAGCTGAACCAGTTTTATCTCTCAACTCTTTCGTATGTGTCTGCTTCTACTCTTCTCTCTTTCTTCGTCTTCTTTCCTACTTCAATCTACAATTTCTTTTATTGGTCAGAGTCTTTCGTTGAAAGGTTCTGAAGAAAGAAAGTTCCATCTTGTTCTCTTCGTGTCCCGTGGGTAAAAGCTCTTCCTTTGATAAGTTACTGACCCGAAGAGGTGAAAGTTTGTTAAGGTTTTTGGTTTCTAAGAACATTGAACCCCTTTCAAGTCTTGGTCGCGTGTTATAATCGTGTCAGTGCTTAAAAGTAAGCAAAACAACGGAAGAGAGATGAGCTTTCGTAAGGTTCACCGAATTTGAAAAGCTTAGGTATGAAATCAGAAGTCTTGGTTATCATCTATTGATACTGTACTACCATCTTTGCTGACTGAGAGTGTTTAGGAGTGTAGGTCTTTGGCAAATCAGAGTAGGAAATACAGTACAACAGGATGTAAGAGGAGGTTCGAACTCTCGACTGTCACTTGCCGAATTTATGATAAAATGATCCATCCAGACAACAGCAGAGTCTCATTTTGGAGACAGGTGTTTGAACAGTATATTTTATGACTGACTGGATGAGTCGTTCAAAGAATAATGGAATGAAAACGCTTCTGAGGGCATAAATACCATTTTATGATTCCACTTCCGGAGTGTTGGAGAATGGGACATTTCCTTTTAACTCACCTGAAGTGATGATACTGAGGAGGAAGAACCTGCTGTTGCTTTTAAATCTCCATTTGGTAGCGCTGTCGTTGAAGCGAACTTAAATTCAGACAGAGGGCAAAGAAAAGATCTGAAAACACGAGTCACAAAGAAAGACAGTTCTACAGTCTCACCGCTCATCTTAAATGAAGCTGTCAATCCTCTCACGAAAGCTCCAACAGCTTTTAAAAATTGTATGCCAGGTAGATGCTAACTTCTTCGTATATTATGATATATAATATCGGTTTTCTTCAGGTGATGATACTGAATTCGAAACAAATCTCCATTTAGCACACTGTCTAGCTAATACCCAAAACACACACAGTCCAAGATGGCGGAAGTCATGCCGTGAGAAAGACAGAAATGAGTGAAACCGCACTCGGCGGAATGATTCGGGAAAAGATACCGCGAAACCATTTTCCACGACATCATTCATTTCCGGTCAATTGAAAGCAAAAAAAGAAAAACTTCAATTTCCTTTCATCTTTCCTTCTTTCAAATTTCTTCCTTTTTTGCCGAGTTCTCACTTTGGAAATTCTCTCAAGACAGACTTTTACACGAATATTTTTTTCCTACTGTAATGTTTCCTTTGAATCTTCAAGTTCTTCCCCCTCCCCGCCCGCCTCATCTCTTCTTCCACTTTCATTCTTTCGTTCTTTCCACTTTTCACCTCTCTTCATCTTCTGAATTCATTCAACCATTCAAATTCTTTCGACTTTGGTTTTAGAGCCGCCTTTAAAAGGAGCTGAAGGTTTTTTACTGTTTGAAAAGCTCTACTTCAGCAATCATGAAAATTATTTTTCTTTAATTTACCAAATAAGGAAGAAATTGGGTCACGTGATTAGTGATTTTAATTTTATAATTTCGATTTCATCGCTGACCGATTTTCGGCGTTCTTCTTATATTTGTTTAAATATTTATTGCCACGACCAAAACAACATAACCAAAGGAAACAAACTCTCACGTCCCCATACTTAGCTTATGAGAATTACAGAATATTTTAGAAGAGTCAAGAAACGACCTAATCGCACTTATGTTATCTGAGCTTGGAAATATTCTGGGAAGAAGTGGAATTGAGAACGTTCTACGCTTTTTTAGATAAAGGAGCAACCAACCAACTAACAAGTAAGAAATCATTTCGAGGTTGAATCAAACTAATCAGCGAGCACCTACCTATATTACCTATAGTATATACCTACTTACAGCACTTAAATATCTATTTATTGAGTGACCAAAGCAACCTTTCACCCTCAAACTATGTTTCTACTCCAAAGGCTCAAATTCTTACTGCCTTTCGTCCTTTTCCTTTTTGACTTATCGCATTCTTCTGTAATATTCTATCCAACCATCACTATTACTAAAAAGAGAGCGAATGGAATTCCTTCCTCTCCCAGCCTCTGAAACCTCTAACTTTCCAAGATAACCCTGTCTTTCCACTCAGACAGTTTCTGTACCGTGTAGACTATTTATCAATAATAACTGTCGAAATTAGGTGTGTTTACCCTAATTCTGAACAAAAACAGCGCGTTAGCTCTGATAGCCGTTTGTGTTACATTTATGATTCGTTATAATTCACTGACTCACTGTTAGTCGCTTCTTCTATTTATGTCCTTTGTGGAGACCAGTGATTCCCAAAGTGGTCTAAATCGACCTCCAGGGTCTATGACAACCTGCAAGGGATTTACGTCAGCGAAACACAAATTTAGGGGTCCATGAAGTGAAAATGGGGGTCCACGAAAGTGGATCTCAACACTGATAGTACCTATTTACTTATATTATACTATCTATAATATAAAGACGTACACAATATTTATAAAAGTGAAAAATTTCTTTCACTACAGTGAGAAATTTACAAAAAACAGTTAAGTAGGGGGTCTACTCAAAACCGAAAAACATGGCAAGGGGTCTACGACAGAAAAAAGTTTGGTAATCTCTGCCGTAGACTATTTCGGCAAGTCTGAGTACATCCTCATGCATCAGGCTTCGTGACTTGTTTGTTACAAGTCCGAGTGTGTTGTTTTAGTCGTCACAATAATCGTTCGTCCCACTGTCTTCAAAGCCCTAACCACTAGAATTGACACGTAATTGCCAACACCATGGCAAAAAGTCCGAATTTCGACCTACAGCAAAAAAACCGACAGCACATTCAAGGTCGTGAGCTAAAATGTCCACCGAACCGTTCAAGAGTTATGCGAGATGCATGCAAAAACAAATTTATTTATTTAGCTAGTTTGTTTCCGTTGGAAGAGAAATTTCATTTTCTTTTAACATCCCACAAAATTATTTTTTAATTTAAAAAATTTTATTTTCCAACGTTTGTTTAGGCCGAGAGTAAACCAAATAAAAATAAATAAATAATAATATTTTCATTTTATATTAATATCAGTTTCCGCGTGGTACGTGACTAACGTCAAGACGAAAACAAAACCCGAAAGAAAGGAAAAGAAATAAAGCAAACAGAAAACAAAGTAAAAAGAGCAGGAAACACTTTCCATTTTATGTCATCGATAACAAAATGGACACAGTAGTGCCAACTTAGCTCTCTCTCATAGGTTTTCCCGCCATTTTCCGCTTTACCCCTTTCCGAGAGAAGAGAGCAACAAGTGCCCGTAAGGTTGAAATCCTCTTCTCTCTCTCTCTCGACGGTCGTCCATTTTTCTTTTTTCCCTTTCTTCCAACCTTTTTTGTCACGTTCTTCTCTTTCGAGTGGATGAACGTCTCCGGTTTATTTATTCACGGTGTGACGTCACACTTTCACGGCTTCGAACACATGGTCATGTTGCAACACGATTTTTCTTTTTTCATTTTCTTTTTTTATTTTCATTTAGATAAATAACCAAAATGGCTGCATTCAAGACTTTGTAACGGTGTCATATGAGTTATATTTATGTTATGAAGTCAGGACCGTGTCAAGGAATATGTTTATAGATTTTTTTTAGAAAGTTTGATTTATGACTGTTGTAAATTTATGATGAAATTAAAATTTGCCATTTATTCGAGGAAAGAAAATTGAAACTTGTTTCCACATCTTTTTTCTTAGTCAGTTTTGGTTTTAAGGCTTACATACTTATATATACATTTCTCTTACCGGCAAATCAAAAATAACATTTCAGCTCTTATGTAACTAGTCCTAATCCTGCTTCTATTACAAAACACAACAGCTCACTACACTATATTCGAACTACACTGACGAAACCTGCACCCAACCAATTTATATTCTGTATATTCATTCTAATTTTGATTAACCAGTTCCTCCTGACTTCCGTAGTATAAGTGTCATCAGTTAGGTTCTTCCAACTCTGCTCTTAGCCCTCCTAAAGTCTGGCAGTCACCTATACGATGTTGCGCACCCTATACCCCTCCACTCTGGCTATTTCTTGTATCTCTCTAGTCTGAAATCTGCTACCTCTCTTCTTATACTGTAAACACCTCTCCTGTATTACATTTCCCGACCAGTCTTATTGCACTTAATGATTACTTCTTCTGTATGTCTTCGCGTTTTTCTGTTTTTCACCCTTTTTGAGGTATAACAGGATACGGGAGGAGGATCTGAACTCGTGACTATAACTTCTTAACCACTACACAGCAGATCTCCCGTCCGTTTTTGAGAATTTGATACCGAAAACCGGTTTTCAAAAAACCGACAGCAGTTCTAGTTGGTTGTGTGTCGTGTTTTATTCTTACAGTCTTCTCTTTCGAAAGTCGCCCTTTGATTGATTATCTCAGATTCGTTCAAGACGCCACTCAGTCTTATAAAGGGCAACGACTTGTCTCGTTTGGACGAAACAAAACAAAAAAAGCGAAGCAAAACAAAAGGGATGAAGACATTCGAAACGAAATTGAAACAGAGGAAAAAAAGGAAATGACAAAAAGAGTGAAGTAAGATTAATACTCCAAAAGTGAAACAAAACAAAAACAAATACAAAATGGCTAATGACGGCAAATCCCAGAGTTTTCCGTTCGCTTCCGTTCGTTCTTCCTCGAACAAGAACGGAGAACAAAAAAAAAGCGAAATTACGAAAAATGTAAATTAAAACCGTTTACGGCTTTCTAATCCGGCCTTTTCATTTTTTTTGGGCTTTTCAACCCCTCATCTCACCCCCATCATCCCCATTCCCATTTCCAACCTTTCATTCTCCTTCTCTTCTCTGGAAAACGTGACTTTTTCTTGTAATCTTTTTTTAGAAAGGAATTAAAGGACTCAAGAGTACGCACGCGTCATGCGAAATGGTTTAAAAAGGATCCAAAGACCCTCGACTTTCAAATCCTTTAATTTTTATCTTTATTGGTGATGATTTCGCATAGCGCGGTCCCAACCGAAAGACTTTCGTGAAACTGTGCGTTTAGCACTCGAGAGGTGACTCTCACTCATCACTTGGTATGAAGTGTGAATTCGATACGCGGCTATCATTCTCTTTGTCTTTATTTTTTTGAACGTGATTCCAAATTTCTCTTTGTATAATTATAGTGATTATAGTATAATTTTATATATTTATAAATGAAGATAATATTTTCTTACATGACTAGTCCACGATGACGAAACAGACTACATTTCAAACATTAATTCTAACGTGAAATTCGTTGAAAAACTATACGATTTTCATAAGTACTGCACACTCTTGTGGGAACGTCATTTCAAAAATATTGCACACTCTTGTAGGAACCCATTCTTAGGTCCCGTCTCGTCTCAACTCTTGTAGGAACGTCATTTCAAAATGATTGCACACACCTTAGAAATTTCATTTCAATATTGCACACTCTTGTAGAGAATCTCAACTCTTGTAGAATCATTTCAAAATATTGCACACTCTTGTCGGGATCTATTTCATAAATATTGCACAATTTCATATCAAAGCTCTTCTCATAAATAATGCACACTTTCATCAAAACTACACTGTAACACTGCACACAACCTCTAGCTGGTAGTTCGTTCGCGCAAAAGAAAAGCCTCAGGAGAGGAGGAGATCGAGAGGGGGAGTGCAGGGGCAAAAGGAAAACTCAAAAAGAATTTCTTCCCTTAGAAGAAGGTTCGCTAACCGAAATAAAAGGTCGTAAGCGATTTTTTATTATCGACGGGAACCATAAAATTTATTACGCAAAGCTTCATGTGTGGTCGTTACGCTATATCTACTTACCCCCACACTCTTTGCCTCCTCTCCTCCTCCTCTCCCCTTACCCCGCTTCTCACTTTCAACCGTTATATCCTTTTAGATGATAATTCGATTACGTTTTCGTCATCGGAAAAACCTTCGATCAAAAACCAAAATGCAAAAAGAAAATTTTCTCTCTCAGTCTGTGAATATTAAACGGTTTTTAATACTTTTATTAACTTCCTTGACTTTTCCCGCTCCTCTACTTCCACTCTCCTCTCTCCTCTTTCCCTTGTCTCGCCGTTCTCTTGCTTCCTCTTTTCCCTTTCAGCCTTTTTTATTATAGCCTTTAATGGATTTCGCTTTCTTTTCCTTCCTTTTGAACATTTCACTCAACTCGAGACTTTATTTTTCCCTCCGTTTTTCTGTATCTTGTCACTTTTTAAAAGAATTTCTGTTGCGAAACATGAGAGATTATAATGGAGAGTGGGAGGGGGAAAAGGTTCAGAAGCTTTTCCGAAAAGCTTTTTCTCCTTCCCGCCCTCTCCCTCCCTCTGTTTGAATATATCGGAGACAATTGGTTTCGGCATCGATTTGTTTATTTTCTCCTCTCGGAAAACTTTTCCCACTTTAAACCCCGAGTGTAATTTGTTGGATTTAGATTTTGAAAGCTCTCGAAATGAGATTTCTAAACTTTTTTCTCAACTCCTCCACTTTCGAGAGCCATTTAAATGTGTTGAATACAATTAGGAGGGCGGTCGTGGGATGGAAGGAGTTTGAATTTTCCAGTTTTTGCGTAGTTTCGAAGTTGTCGTTGTTGTTAATGTTCGTCGATAAATTAACCACGCCCACTGGGATTGGCTCACATAAGAATGTGGAACGAGGCAGTGCGTGAAAGAATCTCAGAACCGACAGAAAAGACAACTAGCCAAGACATATGGAGAAATCACTAAGAGAATTCTATACAGTAATATAGATACGGACGGGTACCGTTTGGGATTTTCCACCCATCCGTGCCTGTTTGGTTGAAGAAGGAATTCTTAATTATAGTTATAGTTGTAGTTGAGTCTTAATCCCATTTTTCACCCTTCTTTTGGTAGAACAGGGTACGGGAGAAGGATTTGAACTCGCTACCATAACTTCTTAGTCTGGCACTAACCACTATACCACAGACCTTCCATAAAATCCCTAATTATGATAATTAGTTCTTCTAAATTTTACCCGGTCCCACAAATAATGGATGATTAGGTGTATAGGGTTCAGCTCTTGGGTTCTCCAGTTCCAGGCATCAAGCTCCGCCCATAAATATTGCACACTTTTGTTAAGGACTCAAGAGTACGCACGCGTCATGCGTAACAGGTAAAAACGATCCAAAGAGCCCTCGACTTTCAAATCCTTTAATTCTATCTTCATTAGTGATGATTTCGAATAGCGCGGTCCCAACCCGAAAGATTGTCCTCATAAATAGTGCACACTCTTGTAAAAGATTCGTGAGAAACACTGCACTCTTGCAAAAACTCAATTTCAAAAATATTACACTCTTGTATGAATTCCATTTCATAAACACGGAACACTCATGTCGGGGATCAATTTAATAAATACCACACACGTTTAAGCAAAGTTATTTTTCATAAATAATGCACACTTTCATCAAAACTATATTGTAACGTAAACACTCTTCTCGTTCAGGTTCTGTCATCGTACACCTTAATTGGGTTTCCTCCACTATCACCGATTACGTTCTCATCGACTCTGCCTAACCCAAGCTACTCCTGCCTTATATACTCTAAAATGTAAACTCCCCCCTTGCAGACCTCACATTTTAAACAGCTACAGCTACAGCTTTCTTCTCATTCCTACTACTCTAAAACCACCGTCTACACCGAATAAGAAAACCAAAGCCCGAAAATCGAATCTCATTCATCTCAAAATGACGAAAGCTGACTACAAGTTTGCATACCCCTGATGACAGAGCTCAGCAACATGGAGTTCAATATAAATGTGTACGATTCGTGAGATTCACGTCAATTTCGCGTCATTAAACAAATAAATTAAATTTGATGGTTGGAGAAGAGAAGGGAAATTAAAAGACGAAGAAAGCAAGAGGAAGGAGAACGAGGAGGAGGAGAAGGAGGACGAGGAGAGGAAAGCTTTTGAGCTTCATCTTGTTTTTCTCTTAATTTTTTCTAAACTAACTTCCCTTTGGCTGTCGTCACTACAATTTATTTTATTTACTTTATCTCATTTTATCTTTAATTCAATTCATTTTCAACAAATTTAAGCCTTTCTGTGGTGACCCGAGGACAAAGGTTAATTAAATTTACCTTGTATAACAACAAAAAAACTACTCACAATAAATCCTAATTAAATATTTATACTAATTTGATATTAAAATTATTGTCCCACAGCTAATCTTGCCTATCTCTCATAAATACTCTACGACAGTGAACAAAAGAGTCAAATATAACTCATAGCCTACAGAATTGCAATTTATTCATCTATTTTATACTGAAATATATACTTCCCTAACTTATAAAGGAACCGTTTTTAAAGCTTTGCTGTAGTATAAACATCTTTAACATAGTAATTAGGGTTTCAATCTTAAGCCTGCTTTTGCTAAATACTGTATGTCTTAGTGTAACGAAATAAAGCTTGGTGTTATACTTAAATAAAGATAATATTTAGTTAATGAATTATACTCTAGGCCTTAAGCAAACATTTCGTGGAAGAGCCACATGCTACTCCGATCTCTGTTGTAAGACTAATGAAATCCCATGAACCTAGCTCTAGTCATATATTCAAACAAACTCGGATTCCGTGTGCGCCTCATGGTTTCATCTTTATCGTTTTAATATTAACATCTGGCGTGCGGGCAACGTGTTTTTACGTTTTTGGAAGTTTGTTGCTGGACTCGCGTAAGTTAGACGATTTGTAGTGGATAGCGGGTATTTGTAGCACCGTCTATTTTCGTTCTTTTTTGTTAAAATAATTGTAGAGCAAAATTTTTAAGTGTGAAATAAAAAAGTTTGGCGATAAGAACGGAGTTTAGTTACAGTTTTCGATTTTTCTGCAGCTATTTTGAATAATCAAATTTGCGCGCGATTCACGATAAAACGACCGCTAAATGCATAAGTTGGAGGAGAAGTATACCCGCATGCGAAGTGTTAAATATTTGACAAGGTCACTACAGCTCCTCTCCTGTTTTTATGCTCGTCATTTTTTGGTCTGTTTTGTTTTTCCGTGACAGAGTTTTCTTGTTCCTCACAGTTTTGTAGCGGTCGAGAAGTCAGCCAAAAATAATAATAATGATAATTGCTGTTGAGTAAAAAATTTTCAACAAAAGATCGAATTTCCCGGGTTTTTTCAAAAATAAATGAATTAAAAAAAGGGGGATGTATAGCTCGAGAAAAAACCGGGAAATTATTTTTTCCAAAATAAAATTGTAAATTGAAATTGTTTTTACTAAATATTCAATTTCTCAAAATGTAATGAAGTCCTCTCACCCTCCAACGCCTTTTTGATTACCACTCGCACAAAAAAAATCTTCTCAAATATCGCTCTTTTAAAATTTCCTCAGAGTATTGTTGTGGTGTTTTTAAAATTCCTGAGCTTGACCGTTTCCTCCTTGAGCTTTTCACTTCCCCGTCTTCATCTTCTTTTGATCTCGTTTCTTTTATTTTTTTTATCCTGACAAATTAATTTCGAGAAAATTTTCCTTTAAAAGGCGGGGGAGGAAGAAACCGAAATTCTGGAAATTTAATAAAACCAAAAGCCTTCTAGGATGTTACAAAGGTTTTGGTTTTCTGAAGTATTCGATAAGCAGGAAGAAAAATTTTTTTTTTGTTGGCTTTCTTTGAAAAACCGACCGAAGATCTTTATTTAAACTTCCCGAAATTAAAATATCAACAAAATATCCTCAAAGCATCCTTTTTCTTCCTTTTCCGAGAAGGAAATATCCAAAATTGAGAACTTTATTAAAAGTAATCTTCGTTGGTCCTCCTTCCAGCTAGATTCAGTGTTTATACTAAATTTACTGCCCTCGAACAGGAAACCGTGTCTGTAAGCAGTTGTTCGTTCCCTCCTACTACCACCTACTCTGTCATTAGTTTTCGATATTAAAGTTTTCTTGTCCGACCGCATGAATAAACACAAGAAACCCGGAAGGAGATGCGTTTGTTCGGTATTGGTTGGTTGGGGGGGTAGCATCCGCTGAAATCTCATCTTCTGAGAGTTTTCAACATCTTCAAAAAACCTACGCTAGAGGCTGAATGGTAACCTCTCCCCAGTCCAAACTTTTACACATCCGCCCACTTTCTCCATAGTCAGCATGAATCACTTTCCTTCCTCTTTTATGATGGGTAAAGGAAAAGACCGCGCTATAAAACGCCCCCACAATCCAACAGGTATGTGTGGGAGTGTTCTCGTAAAAAGGAAATCATTCAGATATTTCTCCTCAGACATATCTTCACAATAAGACGCGATTCATCCCTCCCTCAACCCTTATACTACTCACGAACAGCTTCCGGTTTGTTAAATGTGACGTGCAGATTCACTTCCTTCATGAAGAGGATGTCTTATCCGTTTCTGTTGATTAGTACGTGTCGCCTAAACTTTGATTTGATGTTGGATGATCCAAAACATTGCCGGTTAGCTGGCATCGACGCTTTTGACCTCATTGACGCGTGCTTTATGCCACGTTCGCACCTCGTTTTTCGTAGTTTATCCGAAGCCAGACACTGCGTCATCTTAAATCTGTGGGAAATCGTTAATTACACAATTATGAGTTTTTGTTTTTAGTTTATGTTATTTATGTGCTTGCTTTTTATAATTTTGCGGCTCTTCTCCTCTTTTTGTTTGTCTGTTCCTTTCCTTCCGCTGTTGTTTATATCTGTTGGTATTCTCGTTGTCTCTCTCCTTCCATTTCTCCTTTTTTGTGGGTGTGTTGTTTATACTATTTCTTCTTTCTTTTCAGATAATGGAAGGATACGAGGATTCGTTTTTAGAGTTTGCCTACCTAAACGAGACGATGGGCGAATATGACCCAATCAAATATCGCGAAGTCCAGGCGCTTTTCATGATCTTCTACACCGCTATATTCGTGTTGGGGATCTTCGGAAACACCCTCACGTGCTACGTCGTTTGCCGGAATCGGGCAATGCAAACCGTCACCAACTACTTCATCACGAATCTCGCTCTGTCGGACATTTTGCTTTGCGTGTTGTGCGTTCCATTCACCCCCCTCTACACTTTTCTGGAGTCTTGGGTCTTCGGTAAGACCCTCTGCTACATATTAGCACCGGCGACGAGCATAAGTGTTTACATTTCCACGGTGACACTCACGTCAATTGCGATAGATAGATTTTTCGTCATAATATATCCGTTTCGAAGTCGAATGAAAACGAGCACCTGTCTGATAATAGTTCTGGGAAGTTGGCTGTTCAGCATATTAGCGACACTTCCATACGGGTATCACGTCGCTTACCTGATATCATACGAAACAAATCAATCAGATGGTAATGAAACCACCATCGCAACGTACTACTGTGAGGAAGCCTGGCCCGGACACCACATCCGAAAGATTTACGGATGCATTACAGTGACAATGCAGTTCATAATTCCCTTCTCAATAATTGCATTTTGTTATACGAAAGTTAGTCTCAGACTGAAAGAGAGAGCCAAACCCGGTAGCAAGAACTCTCGAAAAGAAGAAATCGACAGAGAACGAAAACGACGAACGAATCGTATGCTCATAGCCATGGTGTCCATCTTCGCCTTGTCTTGGCTCCCACTCAACTGTATCAACATTGTAAACGACTTCAACAATCAAGTCGGAAACTGGAAATACTACAACCTCCTTTTCTTCGTTTTCCACGCGCTAGCCATGAGTAGTACCTGTTACAATCCGTTCCTGTATGCATGGCTCAACGAAAATTTCCGTAAAGAATTCAAGCAAGTTCTCCCCGGTTTCGATTCTTGCGCTGCTAGGGCGTCGAGCGAACGTCTCCCAGCTTGGAAAGCCGAGCAAACATGTACGGCCAACGAAACGGAAACTACGCTGTGTCAATCCACATCCATGGTGAGAAGATGCAGCAGCATTAAAATGCATCTACAGGAAGCTAATAAGGATTTAGAGAAACAAAGCGAAGTTGTCGCCGTGGAGAACATCCCCGTTTCCAAGGCCACGTACAATTTGGAAAAGGAAAAAGTCGAACTTCACATGAATTTGACCAGTGACAATGATTTGGTTCTTGTAAGCAGTCAAGCTAACGACCATAAATACTCACCGACGACGGAAGGACGGACGAAACTTGACGTCGCTTCCAACAGGAGTAACAACGGAGAAATACGAAGTGAAGCTGTGTAAGAGGCTGAAGGTAAGTGAAAAACAATGTTGCATGACTTTTAGAATAAAAAATTCTTTAAGAGCTTCAAATACCACGGGTTTTAAACTTAAATTCAATTTCCGGAGTGAAAACTTTCAACCATTTCGATATTTGTGGGGAAAATCGAGAGAGATGTCGAGGGAGAAGTAGATAAGAGTAGTTAATGCGAACACGTGACCCAAGCTTTCAATTGCTTTTCAGTGTTATTTGAAGCGGTCTTTCAAGAATTACAAATAGAATAAGAAATTTGTAAACATTCGACGCGACGCTCATAAATCTTCAAATTTGGAGAGAAAAAAAAAATCATTTTACGATAAACGTCGTCATCTATTTCCTCCTCCTCTTCCTCT
This sequence comes from Columbicola columbae, assembly GCA_016920875.1. Classification (NCBI taxonomy): domain Eukaryota; kingdom Metazoa; phylum Arthropoda; class Insecta; order Psocodea; family Philopteridae; genus Columbicola; species Columbicola columbae. The sequence goes on along the minus strand of JADMLL010000004.1, from coordinate 12,595,124 downwards.
TCCTTCCTCCCCCACCTCCTCATCCTCTCTCTCGAACCATTTCCAATTCACCCTGTCAATCGCCATCAATCACCAGTCCTCTCCTCTCTCTCCTCTACTCCGCTCCTTCCACATTTTCCTTCCTATCTCTTTCTATTGCCTCACTTCCTTCTCCTGTATGTCTTCTTTACCATCTCTCGAGTATGCTCTTCCAAATTTTTTTTTGTTTCATAAAAATCGTCTCAAAGCAGCTTAGCTCAGATAAAAAAGTAGATAAAGTTCCTCGATTCAACGAAACTTATTTTTTTTTAAGTTCTGTAATTAAAAACTTAACCTATTCCCTTCCCATCCACCCCCGCCTCTCTCTCTCTCTTTGTTTCTCTCTTTCTGTTTTCTTCTCCTTCTCATCCTCTTCTTGTTAGACTCTTAAAACTTCATTTCAGTCCGTAAATTTAAATTAAAAAATTAACGCGTTCAAATTGAATTTTTTTGTTTTCTAAAATTAAAGAGTTTTCCAGAAGCGGAGATAAGAAACAAGAAAACAGAACATAGGTAATGAAGAACTGACAAGAAGCGAGAGGAAGGAGACGGGAGAGAGAGAGACAAGGTACAGAACAAATAAAAAGATAAAATGGAACAAACAGCAAACGTTAAGAAGGGAACAATGGAAAAGGCTTCCGTTGTAAGAAACAATAAAGAAAAGGTTGAGGAGCCGGGGAGGAGGGTAGAGGAGAGTTAAAAACGAACAAAAAACTGGAAATCAGCATAAGACTGTATAGGGCAAGACAAAGATGGCGGAATCTCTCCTTTTCCATTCAATAAAACAGAAGCATGACAGGTAACATGACGACGAGAAAACGAAATTGAAAAATTTAAGGGAGATAGATTCGAAAATTAGACAGAGATGAGGGAGAGGGGGCAGAACGAGCTAAACTCACCTCTATAATTAAAACTTTTATTAATTTTAGATTCTGAGTCTTTCTCCCGAAAAACAGGGAAAGGGTTTTAAATTTATTTTATTTAACTGACAATCGTCCCTTGATCCTTTCACAGCATCCCTCCTCGACGAAGGATAAGACCGCACACGTCACAAAAGAGACAAACCTCTGGATTCTGTAACACACTTTCTAACACAGCCTCACCTTTCCTCCTCCTCCTCTAACACTTTCTTCTTTACAACTTTTACCACCCTGTCATTTGTGAGAAGGCTGTGGTTGAGTGGTCAAAGCTCCTAACCAGAGAAGTAACAGTTGAGAGTTGGAGTCTACTGTTACACCCGAGGGTGAAAGAAAGGATTCAAACTCAAACTAGCCTGTCATTTTACCTTTTCTATCACATCTCGCTATCTATGGTTTCTACTAGGTCAACAGTTCTCATTCCAAAACCATCTAGACTAACTCATCCTTCTAATTCTACCTCTACCAAAGATGATAAAAACGTTACAAAGACTCAGCAACACTCTTACCTTAGTCATTTTTAAAGTCATCTATTCCTCTTCATCTTCTGTTTCCTGATTTCTTCTCTATCCCATTCTTCTTCATCTTTTTTAGTTTGTACGTGTCTTTTTCTACCCGTTCTTGAGGAAGTAGGGTTGGACAGTACTCAAAACAATAAGGCTGTAACGGTACAAAGATAAAAGATGGCAGTTAACTACAGAATAAAATTATAAATTTAAATATTAATATTAGATGAACCGGAAAACAAACTAGACTTGGGTTAATGTAATAATTTACTGACTATTTATCACATTTACCGGCTAGTTTGTAAAATATTCAACTCGTAATAGCTGTTTTAATCAAAGTTTGCTCAGGTGCTTGGCTTCTGTTACTTATCGTCTATTCGCCGCTTCTGGTTGGGAGGTTTGTTCACTCTTACTGGCGAGCACAGCTACTTGGGTTGTTTGTCTTTTGTTAGGAAAGTGACAGAAGCCAAGTATGTGAGTCAACTTTGATTAAATTCGCCATCACGACTTGGAGATTTTATAAACCAACCCGGTAAATATGATAAATACGAATTCATTCGTCACATTTATCAACTGACTATGAGTAATTGCCGGGAATTATATACACTTTCGCTCGATTTATCACTTTTACCGCAACAATTTTGATTAAATTTCTAACTGCGAGTTAAAGATTTTATAAACTAGCCGGTAAATGTGATAAATACTCATTACTTTCTTAGATTAAAACAAGTTTAGTTGTCGATTATCAATAATCGTCGGAAATTCTATATATTCGTGTGATTTATCACTTTTACCGTATCAATTTTGATTGAATTCCTAACTTGGGTTGAAGATATTACAAAGTAGCCGGTAAATGTGATAAATATTCATTAGTTCGTAACATTTATCAGATTTAATGATGACTATGAACAATCCCCGGGAATTTATATATTTTCGCTCAATTTATCACTTTTACCGTAACATATGTACGATATTAGTTTCCGGTTCACGTAATATTATATCATTCACACGGGAAATTATTTTTATCTAATTCCTCACCAGGATCTCACACCACAAACATATCCACCAAAATGACGTCACACTATGACGTTGGTTCTCATCCAGCTCCAGACTACCATGGTCATTTACGATGGTCGATGGTCATCCAGACTCACTCAATGATGGTCAAATCGGTTTTCTTGTAGTGCTATCGTTGTCAAGTGACGGGCTTTGTGTTTGGTCCGCTTACCTAGAAAATTAATCGGATTAAGATCAGCAACCAGAGTTACTCTATAGACAATATATATTAATATATAGCAACCTTCCGTTTGACACGTGCTCCTATTATAGAAGTAAATCCAACGCGTCAGGGTGGACATCGGTCTCATCCAGGTTTCCAATCCACGCTAAAATTAATTATCTTGTATACTAACAAAAGAAAGGTTAAAGATTATAAATATATACTGAGAAAATTCAGTTTCCTTTTCTTTCTACTTTCTCAAAAACAATTTTTTTTTCTTTCAGAGTGAAAACGCGTTACAAAAAGAATATAAAAGCCTTAAAGGAAAAATTTTTCTAAAAAGCTTAAAAACATAATCTCAACACACTCTCATTAACTTAATAAAAAAATTATGTTTCCGCCTTTTTATATTATTCATATTAAAACGAGTCAAAAAGCTTTGAAAAACTTTTAATTTCACATATCGGCCCTTTTACTTGAAAGGATTTTTTTGTTAACTTCACTTTTGAAAACTTTCAAAGATTAAAATATCCTATTAAAAAATATAAAATGGCGTCGAAAGACCTTTTTTTATAATATAATATATACAATATGAACTTTTTTTTACGGTTTTGGTGGCCTAAATTCATCAAAATTATTAGATTACAAACCATTTTATATTGAACATTACTTGTGGTGTTAACTGACGTTGAGATGAATCTTTAAAGCCTTGGTCCTCAAACTGCAGCCCGTGGGTCACATGCGGCCCACTAAGCTCTACTGAGTGGCCGGTGAAAGGTCGATTCCTCATGTTAAGTCTGAACTATAGTACCTGACCAGTACGAAAATGTACGGGTGTGTGCTCAGAAACTGCTAACATTGTTTGCCTCAACATATCTTTATGAGGCAACATACAGAAACAGACTGACAGATGTACATACAGATGATGTCCTGAGAGTGGACTGTATGCGTCGACAGCCGGACTTGTAAAATCTTTGTTTTGGGTAAGACATGTGGCCCAGTCACAATGGTCACAATGGAAGTTTGGCCCGGGAAGGAAAAAGCCTGAGTACCAAGGCATTAAAGAGTAAGATGTAATCCTTAATTCGCCGCTGACTGCAAAGATTTTTAGTGCTGTAGTATATTATACTAACCTATTTCTTAAATGATTGTCTATTTATACGTATTACAAGTACATTCTTCGACGAGACATCCATCCAACCAATTACAACGTTCAGCAGGTCGTTTTGGGTTATACTGGTATAAATATAAAACTATAATCCCGGATTTTATTTATATCTAGACGGTTTAGAGACAGATAATTAGTATTTGCCGACTAATTTGTTAGTATTTGTGAGAAAATTGGTTAGAGTAGTGAAACCGTTTGTTATTACTTCCGGTTGACACTCACAAACCTTTTACTCTATTTCCGGTGTAATAATGAGGGACAGTATAAACAAGCTTTCCCTCTTCACTGCTACCAAACAGGTTCAGGTAGCAAAAGGATTAGTTCGAATGAATAAGCTCAATTCTCCCCAAAACCAAAATTATAAATTTGTAGCCAAACGGTTAGGTTATCCTTCAAACGTTAAAGAAGACATCCATTACATACTGTATACAATAGTTGGTAGTCATAGTGTCAAGTTGGCAACTGTCTATATAACTTAACGACTTATATTGTATGTAGTCTTCATATATACAGCTAGATGTTAATAAATTTAGTATTGGTGCATATTTACCAAAATATACTATATTACACCCTCTAAGAATTTGTATGACAAATATATATACAGAAATTATAAATGATAGTGTTCAGACTTGAAGTTTCTTATATTCTGAGTTTGTAGCGATCACGAACGATTCTCGAAACACCCCGAAAACTACTACACAACCCAAAACTAACAATATCGCATTGCTGAGTGAGTCGATAAAGTCACCATAAATCTCAGTAGAATTTGGAATGTACAGTATAAATAGATGAACCCTTTGTCGACTATATTGTTCAGAGCTTTAGGGCATTTTGCCAAAAATGATCACACATTCCAGAAATAACGTAAAAGGTTAGTGAGAATGAACCGGAAATACATCTTCATGTGATGCAAAAATTATTTTTGACTTATAATCTCATAAAGTATATAATTCGGTTTATGAGACTATAGAAGCTCAGTTAAATTTCTAAGCTAACCTCATCCGTTGGTGTTGTTTAGTTATAAAAACAAATTAAATCAGAGCGATCGGAATATATTTTACTGATAATATTAATAATATATGTTGAAAAATAATGTCTGGTTCTGTGCGTTACACCTAATATTATGTATATATTATGGTAAAAGTGATAAATTAGAGAAGCATAGTCCTATACAATTTTTGACGATTATATATATTCAACAAACTAAACTTGGGTTGATTTACTGCACATTTATCACATTTACCGGATAGTTTATAAAACATTCAACTCATAATCTGAGAAAACTTTCATTAAACCCCTCTTAGAAGTTAGACATTTTAATATATAAAATTTTATTTTTCTGATATATTTATGTATTAGTTAGACCGAAAAATAATAGATAATAAAATTGTGTATGTATTACAGTAAAAGTGATTAATCAGGAGAATATATATTCCTCTGCCATTATTCATAATCACTACCAAAACTTGGTAAGTGTGAAATATTAAAAGAGTATTTATCACATCTACCGGTTACTTTGTACAATATACAACTTGTAATGATTAATTTGAATAAATTTTGCTCAGAATAAAAAATGAATATTTTATAAAATACCCGGTAAACATGATAAATACTCAATAATTATTCACATTTACCAATCTTAGTTGTCGGATATTCATAATCACCAGAATCTATATATATATACTTTCTGGATTTATCACTTGTACCATAACACATGTTTATCAAATTTTTTTGTCCATAAATATAGTATATTTCTATTGTATATACTATCATATTAATAAATCAGGCGAGTACGTATATATAATTTCTGGCGATTATTGATAATCAACAACTAAACTTAGGTTAATTTGATAATTTTCTGAGTATTTATCACATTTACCGGTTATTTTATAAAATATTCAACTCATAATATGAGAAAACTTATAATTTAAGAAATAATTTGAGAGATTTGAGAATTTTTTTACTAAGTTCTAAGCTAGAGATTTTATAAACTAGCCGGTAAATGTGATAAATATTCAATAATTTGTCACATTTCCCAAACATAGTTGGTGATTATGAATAATACCGAAGAATTATATATATATTGGCTCTATTTATCACTTTTACCGTAACATATACACGATATTACCCTCCGGTTCACGTAAAACTTCCACACATCAGGGATTTTAATGGTGAAGAACCAAAAACCGGAAATACTGGCAAAGTTATAACCAAATAGATAAAATTAGCTAACAAATATTAGCAAAAGTTATCTGTCTGACTCGAAACCGTTTAGATATAAAGAGCATGCGAGAGGAGACGTTTATACTTAGCTTTGCGACTCACTGTAACCCCTACCATTGCAGCAGCCAATGAAACTCCTTCGTTTAACTTTTCTCCATTTTTATAGTCGGTCATTGGGATTTCTCTCAGACTGGAGACGTAAATTCTATATTTGTGCGAATCCATGGCTATTAACATCTGCTGTCCCTTCTTTTATGCGGTTTTATTTGTATTTGCCTTTCTGCGTCTTTATTTATGCGGTTTCTGAAAGAGAAACAAATAAATAAATAAGACGAACGGTTTCTCGAAACTATTACTCATCGTGATCAGATGAAGGAGTTTATATTATAATATTTATTTCGAATAATATAAATCAGTTCTGGAATTATAAGAAGATGCGATAGTATAATCTTTTTTAATTAAAATCCTCGTCGGTTGTTATACTTTTGAGTTTTCTTCGCGTCGTCTATCGGGGACGATGAGGGATGACAAGATGTAACAGCCTCAAACTTTTTAATTAGACAGTACAGTAATAATTAGGCTCTCCGACCATTTGCCTACAATTGGTTGTTATACTATTTATACAGTAGAAATGACAGAAACTTCTGTCCTCCGTTGAGAATTTCCCTTCGTAAAATTGTTACTATAGGAAAAATGTCTAGACAACAGACGCGTTAGGCTAACTTCATTGTTCTCTGTATCTGTGTTTTTATATTGTTACAATTATATAGTATATTTATACGGTCCTTTGTTTTGTTAAACGGAGATGAGTTCGTTAGTTACAGTCCTGCAAAATTTGGCGTCAAGTCGATTGAGGTATATAAAAAATTTTTTTGGCGCTAATATATAACTTTGCTCCTTTATAGTATAATTATAATTAATTTTTATATGTTCCTCGGAAGTTTGTCTTGTTTGCTAACAACAAAATGGTATAAACACGAGCCAAGAGATATTGTGAATACTGTGGAGAGCACTGCTATATAGTATACTTAAATCGACGCCAATTGGAAGGTAATAACCGACACACCAGATATTATACTTGTTAGTCAAAGTTTATACCCTTGGGTATAAACTAGATGTGGGGAATGGATTCGAACTAATAACCTAATTATAGTCAGGCGACACTAAACCTCTCCCTCAACCGGATATTATAATCAAAGTTCTCGAGAAGAAGCCCTGCTAAATCATTGATATACTCCTACTTAGCAACTAAAACAAATTTTGGTCTTTAGCTAAAGTATTAATATACTATGATGACATTTACTTTCACTGTAACATATACACTAAATTTTTGGAGTTAGTTACTTTCGGTTTCACCAGGAGCTAAAACTTAGTGACACGTCAGACTTTTTATACGTGTTTTATATCGAACTGCGTGTTATTTCGTATATACTAAAATCGAGATTCTTCAAATGAGAAAATTACTTTTCCAATTTGTCTATTCAGGGTACAGCTGGGATTTTCCCGGAAGGCCTGTCGTTAGGCTTTGCATAATTTTATCTTACTTCTCTTTTTACATATTCCATACTGTAATGAAATTATTTGTTTTTGTTTTATACATAACCGAATCGCGATTATTTTAAATTAGACTGAATCAGGGGAAAAAATGGAGGAATTTGAAAGGACCAGATGAAAGTATATATTGAGATGAAATGTCTTAGGTTTTGGGCTTTTTGGTGACAGGACTTTTCTAAAAAGCTGTATAATGTCTTTAAATTTTGGTATGATTTAATTTGTTCGTGTATATTTTTCCATTTTTAGGAAGCTAGTGTCAAATTGAACTATACAAAATATATTGTATGTACTGTAAGTTAACTAAACTGTGACTACTCCGTCATTACAATCAGAACACTACTCTCTTCTGTTCTCTTAATTGTTTACATGCGTCAGTGGTCCTCTCCTCAACCATTCGCACCAATTTTAAGTCTCTAAAACTAGTATAAAATTATATTTTTATTGTTTTGACCTATATATTAATAACGATAACTATAGGTTGTATTGTGACGGCAGTATCACAACCGACCAAACTATCCCACATAACCGGCCCTTAATTATTTTGGTGTGCAGTACTTTTGAAATGAACTCGACCCACAAGTGTGCACTATTTTTGAAATGACGTCACCTTAATAGTGTGCAGTATTTTTGAAATGAATCCATCCCATAAGTGTGCAATGTCCTATTAATATAAGACACAAGACTTGGCTACAAATAATATATTATAATACAATGGCAAAGCTCTAGGCTGCTGAGCAACATTTTTAACATTTAATCGTGTGCAATATTTATGAAATTATTTATAGTAGTATGTCATATACTTAGTATAAAAACCAATAATTATATATAATTTGTGAGAATTTTTTTGTCACAGAGTGTGAGTGTGATGCTTACTATGGTGTGTCATTCATTTAAAAAATAATGCTTATCGTCAATGAGTAACTCATTTCAAAAGTAATGCACACTTTGATGTATCATTATAAAAACAATGGACTAGTTTAGTATAAAATTCATTTCAAAAATACTTCAAGCAACGACATACAGTATAAATTCGAGAGTGTACTTTAAGCACAAATTATTTTGTTAGGAAATTTCTCAGCAAAGCTTTTCTCTACAGCAAAGATTTAAAAATGTGTCTCAAACGGGTTAAGAAAGTATGTATAAGTATAAAATGACTCTTTGAACAAATTTCAGCTTTGTAGGACTTGTATTTGTCTCTTTTGGATGACGAGTTTGCCAACCACTGGTTTAGTGAAAGAGTGAAATGTCTCGATCACCAACGTCAGCTTTGTAGTCAAAGTGCCTAACAAAAGAAGTTATGGTCGTAAGCCCTCTCTCCCAGTATTTGTTATACTATAAACGGGGTCGAAACTCGCACTAAAATTATAAAATAGTGATTAATAGGTGTTTTAACCGCTCTCCATTTTGAAAACCTAAATTAAAGCCCCCCAAAATTGATACAAAATGAGTCATCGGAAGTCTTTTTGATGTTAAACTTGTTCAAAACTTTTCTTCCTTCTCTCAGAAGAAGTTTTTAACTTTATATTAAAATATTAAAAGGGGCGAGAAGCGTGGCAACATCGCCTTTTGCGGTCTAGAAACCTTAAAGTAGATAAAAGGCGATAGAGGAACCTCCGTTAGAAATTATATTTTTGTCGGAAAATTTTTCCAAAAACCCAACAACAGCAAAAAAAAAGAGATCCAACATCTGATAAGAGATAGTTTTTAGGCGCGATTTTTTGGACGACGATAAAATTAAAATAGCGTCATTGAAACTGAAAGGAAGATGTAAGGCGACAGCTTTTCCTTTTTTTTTGTCAGAGGGAAAACAAAAAACCAGATGGAAGAATATAAAAAAGGAAACTGTTAAGAGGGGGTAGGGGGTGGGTGGTAGAAAGGACTGGGAAGGAAAATAAAAAGAAAATTCCCGTCCTCCTCCTCCTCCCTGTGTGTAAAGCCTTTTTCTATTTTTTTCCTTCCGATTCCTTTGCAAATTTATTTCCATTCTTTGTTCGTCGGAGCCTTTAATGGCGGTCATTATGTGTGAAATAAATAAAAGTCGCTTTTGAAATTAGATTTTCATTGATTCGTTGTTTAGTATAAATGGAAAGTAGGGAGCGGAAAGCCACCAAATTCCTCGTAAAACAAAAGAGTTCTCTCCGGGAAACCCAACCGACGCGGGGAAAAGTCCTAAAGAGAATGACAGTGACAAGAGAAGATAAGGCAATAACGAAAGGAATGTCAGAAACAAAGTAAGCCAAGCGAGAAATTCCACGGAATAAAAATCAATGAATAAAAAAGTTAGAAGAGAGACAAAGGAAATGAGGAGCTTTGAAGGAGAGTAGAAGCTTTTTATACCGTCGATAAGACTAATGACAACACCTGATCCTAGCGCTAGAACTCCCCTCAAACCCCCCAACACGCACTCAGGTATCCGTGTGCGCCTCTGTTAGCTTCATCTTTAGCTCGCTTTCGAATTAAATTCTATTAAAGGTGCTTACAGTCGATCCAAAGGATTTTCCGCTCATTTCCGGTTTTAAATTTTATCAGGTTAATGACCAACAAATTGACATAATTTCTTTTCAAAGGACTTTCCCAAATTGATTTTTAAAAGGGACTTTTCCCCAAAATCCTCGAAAACTTTTTTCCCCATTGAAGAGAGTTTCTTCTGATTACTCACCGCCCTCTACATTCTTTTCTATTTCTTTCTTCCTCTTGTCCTTCGTCTACGACTAATTGGTTTAGTAGTGCAAGGGTTCTTTAGAAGCGTTCCAACGAGGGAAAAACTCTCTTGAAATATAGAAAGCTTTTAACGAAAGAGCGAAAATGCGTTTCTCTGTTGTTTTTGGTGTTGTTGCTGTTGTCCCGCAGGCGACGTCATCCAAGTCGAAGTCAGAATCTTTCTGAAAAAAAATTTTTTTCTCTGAATGAAATGAGGAGGATGAACTGATATTTACTAAAACGAAAAAAGAACCGCAAGAGAGTGGGTATTAACCCACAACTTCCTTTTTATACAAAAAGACCCATGACCCATGCCTTAGGCTGATTTTCGTCATTTAAACAAGGGATTCTATTTTAAGTCGTCCTTCGCATTTTCTCCTGATGCAAATAAGGCTGTTGGCTTTTAAACAGAATTTTCCTTTCTTCTTCTTCGAACTCATCCTCTCTTCCGGTTTCTTTCCTTCCCTTCCCCCCCAACCTCTCTCTCTCTCTCGCTTCCTTACATCCTCCTTTTGTCTGCTTTCATGGTTTCCTCCTTTTAATAATTTTCCAGTTTCTCCACAAGGATAAAAACGTATCTTTCTGAATCTTTTCTATATTCGGTTAACGTTCCGGAAAATATCGATCAAAAGGAAACGGGGAAAGTCGACATTTAACGCGGAAACTTCAAAATCGGAATAGTTTCTGTTAAAGAGGAGCTTTCTCCGGCGGGAAGATGAGTCGTTTAAAGTTCATCTTTCTCGGAGACAGGAGTGAGACAGACGGAGACTAATGCAAATTAGAAATGAATTTTCCGGAACATGATCAATCGAATATTCTCAAATTAAAAACGCAAAAAGTTTTTTGTCGAATAAATCTGACAAGTCCAACGACCCGGACAAAGAATATGAAATCGAGTTTTGTCTCATCCTCTCCCGCTAAAATTGTTTACCTTCTCTGTCTCTGCACATCTTCTCGTCTCTCTCTCTCTCTCTATTATTCGCTTCTTTGTTTCCATTTTTAATTTGCCTTTTCATTTCCTCAGCTTTGAGTATCTTCCTTTTGTGATATCTCTTTTGTGTATATAAACTGGAAAACGATTCCGTGATCATTTTCGATTCCCGCCTCGGGAGGTTTTTGGCTGCTTCTGATTAAACGACGTTAATCACTTGTTCGAATTTTGTGGTAAGAACCCTTGTGTTTCGTGTTCTATTAATTACAAGGTGTGTTTTATGTGAAATTTCAGTTCTGTGATAAAGATAGACTTCTTGTAAGAGTAGTAGTGATAGTTGTGTGAAATATTTGTTCCGTTTCTCGCTTTGATTCGAGAAAGAGAGAGTAAGAGAAAGACTAAAAGACTGAAAGAAATTAAGTAACAGATAAAAGGAGAGAGGGAGTGAGAATAAGTAAAAGAAAGAATGAAAGAGCAAAAGGGAAAGACGCAGAGAGAGTAAGAGAAAGGCCAATAATAAGAGAGAGAGAGAGAGGAAGCAGTAAAAAAAGGAACAGAGGAAGGAGAATAAGTAAGAGAAAGAATGAAAGAGCAAAAGGGAAAGAGAAACAGACTAAAAGAAATAATGATTAAAAGATAAAAAGAGAGAAATGAAAGAAAAAGACAGAGAAAGAAGAGAGAGTAAAATAAAAACTGATGAAAGAGAGAGAATAAGTAAGAAATAAAGAGAGATAGGGAGAGAGGAATCAGTAGAAAAGAAACAAATGCATAGAGAATAAGTAACAATTAAAGAGAGGTAGAATGAAAGACTAAAAGAGAAAGAGATAAAGAGAGATAAAAGATAAATGAAAAAGAAGAATGAAAGAGAAAAGAGAATGAATGAAGAGAAAAAGAGAAGAGAGAGGAGAAAAGAAGAATGACAGAGAAAAAAAAAAGAGAGAATCAAAGAAAAGAAAGAGAGAGAGAAAAGAGAAAGAAACAAAAAAAATGAGAGAGAGGAAAAAGTAAAAAGAGAGAGAAGAAATGAACATGCTTGACAAATTTTACCTAACTACAATATACAATAAAAGACGTAGGTGAGTTCTTTACAAAACTTATTCCATAAATATTGCACACTCATGAGAGCTCACTTCACAAATATTGCACACTTTCTACGTGAGTTCATTTCATAAATAAATTAATGGATTCGACTAATCCAAACTTCCTTCCACTAGAAATTCATTTATCTGAGAGAAACCAAAACGTCTGAGCAAAGTACGCATATCCTATCCAAAATTTGACTTAAGCGCTGTAGTACCTAAAATATTAGCATCACAAAGACATAAAATTTAACCTAAAATATCAATAAAATGATAAAATCTGTTGGTTTTCGCTCCGGATTAAGAAAAAAAATTTTATCTCCTCTTTCGAACCTTTCTACCATCTAACCCCTGAATTCACGTTTAGTGTAGAAAACCCAAGTCTCGACAGATGAGTAGTAAAATTATCTAGATCAAAGAAACGACAATTAATTTCAATATCAAAACAGAAAAAGAAGCTAAGAGTGAGTTAAGTAAACAGAACAGATCGCATAAAGTCTTTTCTGGTATAATCATCGCTGATTAGCAGTCAGTTCATTTTTGAAAGATAAATAAAAGCTGACAGTGAAATATTATTAGAGTCAAGATGTATTTTTACGGTCCAGATCCAAGGAAAAAATTTAACTAAACTAAACTAATAAATAAAAAAGCAAACGACCGGAAAATCATCCAGTCATAATGAAGCTCATTCGCGACAGTGTTCATTTTAAATTTTTTATGAAAACAGAAACTTTTCGAAAAAACCGTTGACTGTGTTTGAACAAGCCTTCGGCCCTGTTGGCAAATAACCTCCGGTTGTTTGACGACATGATGAAGAGAAAAAATTTTAAATTTTCAAAGCAGTGGACATCGTTTAAGTTATCGCAAAAAGAAGGAAAAAGGAAAAGAAAGGAAACGAGAATGGCAAAGGATGACAGGGGGCAGGGTGGCAAAGGGTGGGTGGGGGGGAAATCAAAGCTGTCAACGACAGAAGAAAGTATCGACAAAAAAAACACTAAAAACAAATCGCCGGATTCCAAATTGAGCAAGCGCATAGGGACCAACATCAAAGAAATGTGATTCGGGAGGAAAAACACGACCAAAAAAAAATGTAAAACAACTTCCGGTTAAACCGAACCGAAATATATTTCCGATGATTAATGGGACTGTGGCCGGAGTATTTCCAATGCATTTTCCTACGCCTCCCCTTCCCCGCGTATCCTTCCAAGCCACCTTCCATCCTTTCTTTCATGTTTTATTCTTTTTCCACTTTCTCGAGCAGATAACCTCGACCATTAGTCACCCGAACCGTCAGAGAGAAGACTAGAAGACAAAGAAGGATTCATTTTCAAATGTTTTAGTCTTTTCCTTTTTTTTACTATCCAAAAAGAAGTGTGTAGGTGAGAAGAAAGAGAGGAGAATTAGGAAAGACAAAGTTTACACGGTGTAAATCTCAGACGTTGTTTACTTAGGTTCGATGGTGATGGGACGGTCTCATTATCTATCCTTTCATTACAAGTTTTATTAGAGAAAAAAAATAAAGACCAAAGGAGGAGGGGACCTCAGAACTAAGAAAAAAAAGAAAAAGTAAATGACAAAGAAGAAAATTGAGTAAGAGAAAAGTAAAAGAAAAAACGAGAAAGAAACAAAGAGAAGAGAAGGAGTAACGAAAGAGGTAGAAAAGAGAGAGAGGAATCAAAGAAAAGAAGAGAGGAATGAAAAGAAAATGAGTAGAGAAGAGAAGAAAATAGAAAAGAAAGAAAGATAGAAAATAAAGAAAAGAAGGGAAGGAATCAAATAGAAAAGAAAGAAATGAGTAAGAGGAAAGAGAGAAAGAACGAAAGATTAAAAGATAGAGAGAATGAAAGATAGAGGGCGAGAAAGAGTAAAAGAGAAATGAAACGAGAAGAAAGAAGAAAAGATGAAAGAGGTAGAAAAGAAAAGAAAGAAAAGAATCGACAGAAAAGCCAAGAAAGGGAGCAAAGAAAAGGGTAAAGAGAAAGCGAGAAAGAAGAAAGCAGTAAAAGAAAGAAAAAGGGATAACAAAAAAGGAAGGAAAAGGCGAGAGAATGAGTAAGAGAAAGAGAGAGAAAGCAAAGAGAGAGAATGAGAAAGATAAGGAAGAAGAAACGAAGATAAAAAGAAGAGTAAAAAGAAAAAGAATAAGAGAGCAAGAGAATGAGATACAAACTACCTTGAGGAGAAGAGAAGAAAGTAAAAAAGAAAGAAAGCCAACAGAAGAGGAAAAGCAGGAAAGACGGAACAGAGAAGAAAGGAATTTTCTCTCAAACAGGAGGCAAAAGAAAAGAATTCTGACTGAGAATCATCGAAAGAGAAAGTGTGGAAAGGGGAAGAAACGGAAACGGAAACTCGGGGCGATTTTTTCCTCAGGCAATTTATTTCACTAATTTTCTTTCTTTTTTTTATTTCCGGTTCTTCTTTCAAGTCTTCCTGTCTGTATCCACGATTGTCACAGCCTTTCTCTCTCGCATTTTATCTTCAGCATTCTGTAGAAAGTAAGTCAATAAAATTTGAAATACACTTCTGGTCCAATTGTATCTCTATACCGAATTTGTACGCATTTCCGGTTTTGATTTTCTCCAAAGAAAATATTCAACCTCCTTAGAACTCGATCTGGAAAAGTCCCCTGGGATTAGAAATTATCACAGAGTTATTTATAGACATCCAGAAAAGACCTGGTTTGGGTTTGTCATTCAAAACTCGCTCCACTCTCAATTTGGATTCCATCTCTCAGGAGACATTTTGACCTTCTCATCTTCGTAACTACTTCCCGTTCGCTAAGTAGTCCACAATCCTTCCAACTCTTCTTCTCAAAAACATTTTCTTCTATCATAACACCATCGCAGTATTCCGTAAAAGATGATTAAAACGACTTGAATGAGGTGAAAATTCGTCCCAAATGAATCGTTGGCTTATGGCAACCACTTCCTCAACTAGACGCCATATTGAAAAAGAAATTTCCTTTTATGGTCATTTTTCCTTCATGGTTATGGTTATGATTATGCTGAGTGTAGCATGTGCAACGCGTTTCTGTTCTTCTTACTACCAAAGGAAGAATGACTATATTGGCAGAAGGTTCGTATACTCAGTTCACAGTGATTATGTAGACTAACCCATTAGGCCAGTGAAATGGGTCAAAACTATGCGATGTCCAGTGGTACAGAGACAGGTAAAAATCATACAGTATGAGTTATGTTCATCTTTTGGCTCTTACACTACAATACTAAAATTGCTAAAACTACGTTTCGAAAATCTTTTAGACCCACATCACGTGAACCCACTGGTTACGTTCATCTTTAAGATGACGTTTGAGATTTTCTGATGTCATCTTTACTTCTTTCTTCCGGTTTCTGATTACATAATTTTCTCTTCTCCTTCATTCTTCTAGACATTTCCATGATTCTTCACCAATCTAAGGTTTTCCACCTTTGCTGTTCACCGCCCTGGACGAATATTCCCAACAGCAACATTGCTACAGCCCAAAGGAAACACAAATTTTCATTCACCAAAATTCTCTTTCGAACTCAATCTGGAAATCCTAAACAAAAATCATTTTGAGGAAGGAGGAGAGGAGTGGAAGGACGAGAGGAGAGGAAAGGAGACATCACAAGGCTAATAATCCTTCTCGAATTACCCTAATTCCTTTTAGCTGGAAAATTTTTTTTCCAGCGTTATTCCGATGTCCGCCGGAGGATTTCGTTCGCTTTTATGACGACATCAAGGGAAAAAGGCCACTGGACGTGACGTCACAACATCTCGTTTTATGCGTTGTGCCTCCCCTTGACTCCTCGCTCGACTAATTGCAAAATTTTTATTAAATATTTATTTTGTAATTCTGGCAAAGTTTTTGGTTAAAAAAAACAACAAAATGGCGGAGGAAATCAGATTTTCTGACAGAGTGTAATGAGATGAAGCTACAACTCGGATGTTGACCTAATTAAAAACTTTTCTTTAAAACCACTGACACATTCTCCTCCTTTCTTAGCCTCTTATTTATGCTCAACTTTTCCGGAAAATTTTTGTTGTGGTTTGACTTCTTTTGAATTTCGAATGTTAACTTAGTAAGCAACATGCGGCCCGCCAAGTGTTCTATCCACTTTCTCCCATCGATATATTGTTATATAATTAATTATAATAAAATGGCAGTACATACTAATTCGAAATAATTTTGTCAGGAGCTACTAACTTGTCGGTGACTTGTTCAAACATGTAATACGAACGCCCAGTGTGTTCTGTGCTTGTTGCCTTCTGTCACACAATCAGTCAGACTGTTAACTAACAATTTTAGCAATTCTTGAAAGGCGTGAGTGGAATATTATAGTCAAAAAGGTAATTTCAGAGTTTTTCATTCAAAACCAGCTTCTTTTATAAATTTTTGCGACCCTCCTACTTAAAGTGGGACCCACCAAAAAATTTTAAACTTTTAATTGGCCTAATAAAAAAAGTTGCTCACCCCTGACTTAAACAAAGAACTCAGGATTCGTTTCATTAATAATGCACACTGCTGAGTGTAGTTCAAAATACACTTTTTCATGGAGTATTGATATCATAAATACTAAAACACTTTAGCGCTTGGAAACGGGACATCAATGAATCAGTCAGCAATGACCTAACTCCTTCAATTCAACGTGAGTGATTTATGAGATTTCTAATTTTAAGTTCAGAAAGAAACCTTCAAGGCACTACCTGAAGGACAGAAAAGTAGACATCGTGTCTGTTAGTGGTGATAAAAATTTGTAAACCTACCTTAGGTAGAGTTATGAACCCAACAATCTCTTCTTGGTGGGGTAGCTATTAACTTAGTTGAGGTTTCCCAAGTATGTGGTACCATCATCCTCTTTATTCCTTGTCTAGGCGTGAAGGTTCACAAAAAGACGTTGGGATGGCTGTAATGAAAGCGGTCGGTTGTATAATAACAGTCTAGAAGTTAAAAAGTCAGCGATGAAGTACAAATCAAAGAGAATGGCGGTCCAGTGCACTGTTATAGACAGAAGTACACCGTAACCTAGTTATTTTAATAAACGACTGAGTGTGAAAGATGTCACAACCCTTCTCTCCTCTCAAGTATCATCAACAGACCTTTAAGAAGAGGTCTTAACACCCCAGAACAACACTACCAGTGTACGTCTTCCTGTCGTTTTATCTTCCACAAAAATTTTTCCCATTTCCTTCCAATTTATCGCTCAAAGGATTCTCAGAAATGAGTAATTCTGTTTACCTCTTCTGAATTTAGGTTTTCAAGAACCTCAACTTCACCCAAACTTTCTCCTCCTCCTCCTCTTCCTCACTCACCGCTCATAAATCCAATTATCTAATCCAAAGGGCGGAAGAGATGAAAAAAAAGAGGTTGAAGCCTTCACCACCACGTTCTCACAGCCTCCTCTCGTGTTTCCTCACCTATTTTTGATTAACATTTCATCCGATCCTACCTCAACCTCTTCCTCCCACTTCCACACCGTCTTCTTCCTTTTCTCTCCTTCCGCCCACCTTTCATCACGTTAACTCCGAACTTAATTTTATTAGGTTTAAGCACTTCTCTGAGGAGATTTGTCTTTTGTCAAATTTTAAATTTGTTTTCTTTGACCTTTTATAAACATAACCGTCGTCGCTACCCCCGGTACCAAAATTTTTACTTCCTCTTCCTCTCCACTTCCGCCAATCTCTACTAGGATTGTTCGGTTAAACCTCTTAACCGGAAGAAAAGAAAACTTGGAGACCGAAAAGTATTTTCCTAGGATTGTGCACGAATTACGACTCGTATCCTTCCTCCTCCTCCTCCTTTCCCGACCATCCACTAAACTGTTTTAAAATGACTCGATTAGCAATTTGAAAATTTAAATTCCCAATCACTTTCGACCGTTAATTTTAATTACAATTTAATTTGACGAAATTCCAACCCGGGGAAATGGTTCCCTCCTTGGCGAAACATTACACGAACATCACTTTGATGGCGGAGGATAGAAAGTAAAGCAAAAGGAGGCGGAGGGAGGGAGGGAAGGTAACGACCTACAATCGGAGGTAAATACTAATTTGCAATCAATTCCTACGAAGTGTGAATAATTGTTTTGGTGCTATTTTCAAAATACGCAATACTCGAAGTCCTCCCCCACCACCACCACCACCTCCCCCGGGTTTCATTTAGTCCGAAAAGCCTTTTTGACTCTCTCTCACTGATTAAAAAAACCTTTCAACTCTCCCACTCCTCCCGCGCTTCCTCTTTCCAGCCTTGAGGCGAATTTTTTTTTGAAAATCGAAACTGTATACAAAAAGCCAGGGGGCGAAGGGGGTGAGTTTTGGGGCTGGAAAACGTCAAATCAATAGTCGAAATCATTTATTTTTAGAGGAGGAGGAAGAGGGCGGAGGCGAAGCAGGAGGCGGGATACGTCCCAAAAGGTGAAAATCCAATAAATATCATAATCCCATATAAATCGGAGAACCCATGTTTAAAATGACTAAATCGAGCTTTCAGCGACGATTCCGCTTCTGCTTACGTTTCGGCTTTGACAGTGGAAAAGCTGTCAGGTTTAAATTCGCTTTTCTCAAACGGATTAATTCCCGGGTTTCGTCTTCAGCCATCTTCAGCAGAAGCAGCAGCAGTATTACCCCTACCTACCTCCTTTCTCTCTTTCCTGGTTTCAAGGCCTTTTTAGTTTCTCTCTCTGAAACAGTTATATTCCACAGAGTGAGCGGTATATATCAGCAAAGTTTTTGTTGCTTTCCTTTCATTTATTCAAATTGATTTTCAATTTAATCGCGAGCTTTCCACCGCTTTTCCGCTTCCTTTCCAAACTGGTTTGTTCATTTAATAATCATCCTACGCATTCCTATCGACTCACAAAGATGTTATCTCAGTTTCAATTGAACCAACTAGAAAGTTCACGAAATGATTTGAATAAAATAATTTACTACTAGATAATATAAAAGAGTATCAGTATAAATACCTGTAGAAAAATGTTGGTAGCAACAGATCGTGTCACACTAAACCAAACACTACAAACAAACAACTAGACAACACTCACCGCCGAATGCCATAACACAAATGAAATGGATGCCTGAACCTAGCAGTGGTCACATCCTCAAACTAAATCCGTTGCGCGCGCATTCTCTTAGTTTCATCTTTAGTCCCTTTTAACATTAACTACTATTCGTTACACTTCAGAGGTCATTACTACACTTAGTTTCGTTAAAGTTACTCACTGTAAATATTGTTTTAAGTTTAATATTTATTGATAAATCCCAGGGCGACGTTGAAAACTCAAAGTTTCCGGAAATGGAGTCATTTACAGCTTTAGAAAGTTGAGAACTTTTCGAAATGACACCCATCTCCCCCCCAGTTTAGACCTGACCCAAGTTACACTAATTTTGATGAGTGACTTCAACGAGTTAATTAATAATTTTGAAACCGGAAATAAACTTCGCGAAACTTTTACGTCTACCCCAATGTGGTAGACTACACGCACAGACACAACAATAACAGCAAAGAAGGAAACACTTTAGCAAATAGGGAGGAAAGCGAAACCGGAAGCGGATATTCTGGAAAACCACAAATCAGTGCGTCAAATTACTCTCGCCTTTTCCTCTTCCGCCTCTCGTTTCTCCGGTTCACCTAAATCAATTCCATTTCCGGTCCGTTTCGTTTAAATTATTTTTTTTTTCTTTACGCACCCTGAGAAAATTTTATGGCCGTTTTCTCTTTCATCGTCGATCGTAAACGCGAAAAAGATATTTTTCCATCAGTCTCTCTCTCTCTCTCTCTCTCCTTTCTTCCGCTCTCTCTTTCCGGTTCATGGAAGGAAATTTTAATTTGAGAACATTTTAATTTCAGTCATTCGTTTTATAGAAAACCAGGGCTGGCCAAAAAGGGTGACAAATTGGTTTTGGAAAAAGGGAAAAAGGTGTTAATGGAATTATCGATTAGAGAGAAATTGGCGCCGTTTTACCGGAAATGACGTTTCGAAAAGCTTTGAAGAGAGGAGAGAAAATGAGTTTTCCACCTTTTTTTTCTTCATTTGAAATTTGTTCATTCATTATAATGAGGGACAATTTAATTAATTTCCCACCCTTATTATAAAGGGGTTAAAATTAAGATATCAAAGTTGAAAACGAGTTCGCTCGCGCGCGGACACTTTTGAATCGCTTTTAAATTGCGCGTTCTTTCTGCCAGCTTTTCCAAATTGACTTTCTAAAAAGTTCTACTAAAAGGATGGAGGAGGAGGAGGAGGAGAAGGGGTGGAAAACAAGTTAAATTATGTCCTTTTGAGATTTCAAACATTTTATTTAATTAGTCGAAGCAAATTAAGGGATGAAAAAAGGTTTTGTTTTTGTTTTTGTAAATGTTGGCGACCGTGATACTTGAGGTCATTGCCGTTCTTACCCGAACTGTATAAAGTTGTGGAGAGTGGACATTTTTTAACTGTTGGACTGGATTCTTTAAAACGGAACTCTACAGTATATCTCTTATTGGTAGGCACTGTCGGGTCTTTTCAGAAGACATTGCGTCTTCTTTTATCAGATGACCAAGTCTATTACCTTATGCAAATTAGTATTTTGCCAGGAATCAACTTGTTTTACAAATTTTCCTGTTGCCTTTATTAAATAATACTGTAGCAACTACTACGGACTATTCTGCGTTCGAGTAAGAAACAAAAATCAAATAACAGCTACATGAGTTGATCATCACCAATTTGGACAGTTGAACTTGATGATACACTGTCCAAACACTTGTAAAATTAACATAAAAAGTGGCCGCCATATTGACTATATGATAGAATCTGCTCTTAAGATGAAGAAGACTAGAGTTCTATATGATGATGTGATATATTCATCAAATAAACATTCCTAGATAGTGTGTAGTATTTATGAAATGAAACCTCCAACCAAGTGTGCAATGATTATGAAATAGATTCTAAGAGAAAGTGTGTGCAATACATATGAAACCAATACTCCTAGAATCTGAGCAGCGTTGATATGAATATGTACCAAATTGATCAAATGAATTTCTCTAGAAAGTGTGTAGTATTTATAGTATGAAACCTACTAGTATGAGTGTGAAATAGAATCTACTAGAAAGTGTGCAATACTTATGAAACGAATAATTTCAGGAGCTGTGCAGTACCTATGACATGAAACCTCAAACACAGCTTGCAAAATTTATGAAACGTGTTTCCCAGAAATTGGTCCCCGTATAAAGTGTGCAGTATTTATGAATTGAATACTCCAGGGCTGTGTGCAATATTTATGAAATTAGACACCTCTTCCCTCCTCCCCACGAAAATGTGTGATATTTATGAAATAGATTCTACAAGAAAGTGTGCAATACTTATGAGACGAATACTTTGCAGTACCAAAGTTAAGTACCGTTACTTATGAAATGAGTCTCCCAGAAATTGGTTCTCGAATATTTATGAGCTGAATACTACAGTGTTGTGTGCAATATTTATGAAACGGATTCGACAAGAAAGTGTGGAAAACTTTTTCCCAATACTCTGAGATATTGTGTAGTATTTATGAAATGAGTCCTTAGCCTTACGACGTGATAAATTTATGTAGCCAGACAGGATTCATAGACCTCACACTTTACTCCAGGAACAAGGACAAAGAGCTGAGGAAGTCTAACGCTGTCTTATAAGTAATTAAAGTTTGGAAACGACTATGACACCGACAGTGACAACAGGAAAAAAATTTAAACACACTCAGAAGACGAAGGAGAGTGAGGAGGACAACAAACAAATGACAAAACTGTCTTGAAGACAAATGGAATTTTGTACGATGACCTCGAAGTCGCGATAGAATGAAGGAAAGAAAAGAAGTCGAGTCTGGCGAAACAGAAATCCGATAAAACTGTTAAAAGGAAAAGGAAAATAGGTGATAAATTATATGAGTAAAGAGGAGAGAGAGATGAAGAAGATAAATCAAAGGATTTGGAGATTTAAATTTAATCAAATTTGACTTGATTCCGATTCAAATGTCAATAAAACGATTTTCTCCTTCGGGGAGGATTGTTTTCCTTTTTTTCATTTCTATTTATTTGTTGAGATCTTGGGGAAATCATATTTCGGAGGACGTCAACAGAAATGAGGAAATCTTTTAAAAATTCCGTCTTCTACCTCACCTCGTCTGCCCACCCCCCCTTCTCTCCCTTCTCAGAGATAGTTGTTTACCCGGAAACATATTGCCGAAATATGTAAACAAAAATTATTTGGAATTTTGTTTTCTTCGTCTTCTTCTTCTTCTTCGTCTTCCTCTTCTCCCTGCGTTGAAATTGGAAAGATCAACAAAACAGATGAAACGACTCGTTGTTTAAGTTAAAAAGAAGGAGATTCACAAGACAGCGATGTTCGTCATGTGCTTTTAGAATGGTCACAACACCGAGAAACCGCGTCCCTTGCGTTCTGTTCGCTGGTGTACAGTCAAATCTCATTTCCAGCTCATTGCTGTCGTTGTGAGATTTTTAAGCTGTGCTCTTGGCAAATTTAAAAAATTTTACTCCTCTAATGCCTGCGAAATAGAGGAAAATTATATTATTAATATTATAATATTATTTCTTATACTTATACTCCTTCTATATTTATAGTTAGTATTGGTGTTATTATTATTAAAAATTAAAAATTTGCGCACTTTTTTGGCAAGTCACTTGTGTAAATATTTGAAATTTTCAAAAGGGCCTTATTTCATAATTATTGCACACCGGCCAGGAGTATTCAACTCATAAATATCCAAAAACAATTTCTGGGAAACTCGTTTCATAAATAACGCGACCCGTGTTTGATGTTTCATGTCATAGGTACTGCGCAGCTTCTGAGAGTATTCGTTTCATAAGTATTGGACACTTTCTTGTAGAATTTATTTCATAGATATTAAACATTTTCATAGGGCGGGGCGAGTGTCTAATTTCATAAATATTGCACACAGCCCTGGAGTATTCAATTCATTAATACTGCACACTTTATTCGGGAACCAATTTCTGGGAGACTCGTTTCATAAATTTTGCAAGCTGTGTTCGAGGTTTCATGTCATAGGTACTGCACAGTTTCTGACAGTATTCGTTTCATAAGTATTGCACACTTTCTAGAGAAATTCATTTGGTCAATTTGGCACATATTCATATCAACGCTGCTCAGATTCTAGGAGTCTTGGTTTCATATTGCATTACACTTGATTTGGGGTTTCATTTCATAAATACTACACACTATTTAGAAAGTTTATTTGATGAATATATCACATCATCATATCAGGACTCATTTCATAAATATTGCACACAATCCTGGAATATTCATTTTATAAGTATCGCACACTTTATGTGAAAATCAATTTTGTAAAAATTATACATTGTCATAGGGAGTGTACGCCATTACGCGAGATAAAAACTATTTGCTGGTTCGAAATTTAAGAATCAAAAATGGCTAACCTACTGTATAACGTTCATCCGGTTACTGGATGGTACTCGCTTCCTCCGGTGAGTACTTCCGCTCCCAGTAGCATCGAAGTTCCGGAAACGCTTTCATATCTTACTCTACGATTAGTTTATTTATATTTGAAGAGCGAAATTTAAAGTTTAGAACAGGAGGGTTATTTCATAAATATTGCACACCGGTCTGGAGTATTCATTTCATGAGTACTGCACACTTTGTAGGAGAATCCGTTTGATAAATATTTTACACTTCGCAAAATCATTCCCTGGTACAGTTTGACTTGAATCTTATGTTAATACGTTGCTGCTGTGACTGTGACTGGAAGAGTGACAATTGTGCACTCATTTGTGACTCTGGGGGCCATAATTATTTTTTGTACACTTTCAGAAAGCTTTAAAGTTTATGGTTTTGAAGTCATTTCCGTTAAATCTAATCTATGGTTAATTATTAACATTTTTTAAACATTTTAATTTTTAATTTCAATCTATTCTGTAATTTGTTCATCCCTCTGTCGCCCTTCCTTCGCTCCTTTTCCTCTTATTAACAGACTCCTGACTTAATATTCCTCCTCTTTGAGTTAATTAACCAACGTCCTCCGCGTTTCCGTCGTTTCTGTTTGAGAGGTTCCGTTACCATGAAACATGTTTTCCTTCACCTCCCTCTCCCTCTTCCTCTCTCTTCTTTCCTTAAATGAATTCCTCTTTTTTCGGTTTGATGGTTTCATTAAAAATTAATAACTTACTTGAGTTCAAGCTCGAGATCAGCCTCGACATTGATCGTGTTTTCCGGGGAAATTGGCCTTCACTTTCCCTCCGCCTCCTCCTGAATCTGAATCTCTTCCCTTTTTTTTCGTGATTTCGTTAAACACTTTCAGACTAAAACTGTGCTGTCATCGTTTTCACCGCCGTCTGGTTTGTTTCTGAGTGCTTTATCTAGCGGTACCCATCGGTAATAGCCAGATTCTTCTCAGACCACAAACCTGAGGATGAAGTAACACGTCTTTCACTCCTTCATTATCCTGTTGCTGTTACCTGCCGCTTTGACTGTTATTCTCTTCTCTTTACTATTCTTTGCTTCTATCTACTTCCTCCTACACCTCTTTTCATTTTCATAATCACTACGCTCTTTCCGAGCGAGGTGCCAACCTGTCTTAAGCCCAGACTACATAAATTGTGTTGTGGATAATAGGTCTGAGCTCCGGTTTTTCTGTCTTTTGTGTTATTGAGACACAATAAAGGAGGAAAGGTTTTAGACCTTTTTGGATGGACCTGAAAGGCAATCATCATCATCATGTGCCGCCTCCGCGTCGAAGGTTGGAAAGATGGTTTCCCATGGCTTCCGTATCCTTATGCCGTTGACCCGCTGAGTGGTTCTTTGCCTTCGGGACAATTTCCCTTCCCCAGGCAAAAGAGGTTCCCTCCATTCCAGCTCATCCATCACAGAGTGTTGGCTGTAGGGAGGTTGACCGCTTATCCCAGCGGTTGCTCGGTTACTGAAAGGCAACAAGACATGATAATTCAATAACAAAAGATATTTTTGACAAAAACAACCGTCAAACAAAAGACAAAAGATGGTCATGGAAGTGACCTGATTCTATTGTTGTGTATTCCTCCACTCAGGTCAAAACCATACAGATGATCAGTTATAGGCTGGCATACAGATCGATTGTCATACCCTTTTAGATTTTAATAAGGATCGTTTGTGTATGTATATTTATTTACTGATCCGGAAGCAGTCACATGAATAAAACAAACCCACAACTGTCGTACTGTATCAAACTCTCCAACTTTTCTTCGATACCTGTCTCAAAATTTCTTGAAACAATTTTCTTCAAAACCCACGTGGCAGAACTTCGAACAGAGCAGTTAATCAACCGCCCACAAAAAGGTTCTGAGAAAAAAGTTGTGAAACATTCCTAGATAACAACCTTAAAACTAGACCGCCTACTCGCTGATTCGAAAGGTTGATGGTTACCTAAGAGGTAGACAAAAAAAAATTTAACGAAGCAACGAAAGAGATGAAGGACAATGAAGAATTCTATGGAAGAAAAGACACACAAAGAAAAAGTTAATTAAAGAAAATCAGTCGTTTAATTGGTGCTGATCCACGAATTCCAGTTCCAGGTATGGTCAAACATGGAGGCCTTTTGTTATACTGAAAAATACGATAAGAAAGCAAAATTCAATAGAAATGATATAAGCGTAGGACTGAGCAAATATTAGCACGTGGTCATTCAAAAGATTCGCTGAAAAGTGTTCTTGCGCCAACGCTGATGACGTCAATGTTTTGAATCAATTTTAACTGGAATCGTTGGCAGCTTTGATTGTTCGCTTTTACGTTCTAAGACTTATATATAGGGAATCTTATTTATAAATATAAGTTACATACCCTACGTTTAATAGTAACGACTCTCGTTAGCTTCTTGACCGAGTCCTCCATGGGTACAAAGGCCACTGCTATTCTTCTTCTCGTTCTGAGTAACAGTCTTCCACCTGATTCGACGATGGCCCTAATAAAAAATTTGAAAGTCTTCAAACCCTCACTTGGTGTGTTGTTGGAGTGAGAACTATTTCTTGGTGGTGTGTTGAGTTTTGCTGTTGTCAAAATCTGAGAGGAAGGGATCTACAGATTGGCTTCTGGCCAACTGTTAATGGGTTTGGTTTTACAATACTCTTGGCTTGATTGCCTTGTTTGGATTTGTCTGACTTTTTTGCTCCGGAACGATGAAAATATGTGTTGATAAGACATTGGCCTAATTATCTATAGATAAAATCTATTGGCAGTTGAATTAGATTGACGATGTTGTAATAAAACAATTTCAAGTTTAGTTATTGATGGAATGATCAAAATTTCTTGTCAGCAAAACGAGGTTCTTGATGTAATTTTATTATCTGTTGAGTTTATCTAATGAAATTTATATACATCTACGATTTTTATTATATTTCTTATTTATTAATATAAAAAAGAATTAAAGTCAGAAATAATTTTTAATATTGTAGTGAGAGGACAGCGTTTAACACAGTGATTTTTCGAAAAATATTATAATTTAATAAATATATAACTATAATAAGGAATATGATAAATTATACTAAAATTATTGCTTTAAAACTAGACACTGTATCTAATGATTAATAGATATTTATGACTTACTGACTATTTCTTCACCTTATTATTTAAAGGAAGTGAAGTTGTTGGTCAGCATTCATAGACCTAGGTTTATGACTTAACTGAATCAGCCATATGGGCAATCCTTGTCATAACAAATATTTATATAAAAGTCTTACATATATTGATGAAAGAGTTTGGAATACTTTATACTCGAATGCCCTGTCAGAAAGCTCATACGAAGGATTTCATGCAATAAGGCACCCACCAAAGCTCACTCGATCAGACTATGTAAGCACTAACGTTGTTAGCAATCATTTCATTCATTCTTCCATGTGTTCTTCTAAGTTCTTTTCACAAACAAACCCATTTTTGGCAGTTGTATAAACTTTTTTGAGTTTTGTTTTATTCCAAGGACATTATCACTTTAAATGATATGGTATCCCAAACAGAGTCACATCTTATCTTGGACAATAACATGGCTTCGACCGATTTTTATAGCTATTTTTCTGATTTTTAGTGCTTTAACCCATGTGCCTTACCGACACCTGTACCATCACCATAACCCACTTGTACCTTAGCATGAATTTCTGTCAAAAACAAGTGACAACAGGCAGTGAAAGACAAAATTTATATGAAATAGAGTGTCCAAGACAGGAAGTCTGGTCCTGTTCTAATGTGTTATGTGATTATTTGACCTAACATCCACTGGGTTTGAATTGAAAATCTAAAGATTTAGTTACTAATGCAATTCTAAGTAGTAAAAACTAAACAATTATTACTAAAACTATATAACTATATATTACTAAAACTGAACTATTATAACTAAAAATAGCTGACGTCATGCGAAAAAGAAGTAAAGTCTTCTACGAACACCTTGAAAAGTCTGGTGAAAAATCCTGGCTCCTGTCAAAGAAAACAGCGAATATCGGACACGTCTCAATTCGAAACTGAACGAACATATAGCAAAGATAACTGACGTCATCATCCTCTACAGACACCTGGCGAAAATGGGCTTAGGAGTAACCAACCAGGCCTTTAAACACTTCTTCAACGGAAAAACCAAGCCGGCATGGTTCGTGAAGACTGAGAAAACCTGAAAGAAGCAGGGGTCACAACAGAAGACGTACAAAAGGCAGAACACCAGACAAGTATTTCCAGGGCAAATCAAAACTGAAAACAGAGTCCAAATAAACAGAAGAGAGAAAGAACACAATCAAATAATGGCGGAAAAGGAAAGGAGAGGGTAACCAATGATCGAATGAAAAAAAGAACCAAAAACACAATCATGCCCTCCAAAGTGTGGAAACAAGAGATTTAGAACAAGAACAATACAGCCTTCTATGAAACAAAGCCTATGGAGAATCCAAAATTTTTCAAGAATTTTCTGGACGAAAGGTTACGTTCCACGAAAAATCTTTATAATAAACACAAACGCCATTTAAAACCCTGTCAGAGGGAAATTGAAAACACAAAGGACTCGATGACAAAAACCCGAGAAAATTTTTTCAGCTTCAAAATGGCTTTCTAACTTTCTAAAAACTGTTTAGCCAATCCGGTTGATATCAGAATTGCGTCAATACTTTCAACTCAGCCTGCTCCCGGAAATCCGATAAAATGAAAACGTTTTAATTAAAATTAAAATCGAAAGTTACAGGGGAGGCCGAAACGGGGGTTGCCGCTGACGATGGAAAAGTGGGAGGAGCACAAAACAAAAGACCGCAACAAAGATGGGAAACAAAAGCTGAACGAGATAAAAATGAATTAAAATAATTAAGCGGCAATTAATTAATTGATTGTAATTGAAATCTGACTATAACTAAAGAGCGAGAGGAACTGATCAAATATTTGACAAGAGAAAGCCGCTTGAAGAAGAAGCACTTGAAAGGAAAAGCGTCTTCTAGACGATGAATTTGTTTTAGAAAAGGCTGTGATAAAGAGAGCGGTGGGTGGGAGGTGGAAAAAGTAGCGGCGATGAGAAAATTTTTTCTCTTCTTGACATTCAAATGAACTTGTTTGTGGCGTTGTTGATTAATATCTCCGTGGGGATGGTTTTCATCCCCGATCCCACCCCTTTGTTACCACCTTAAGTAATTTTCCGTTTTTTCCTTAACTTCCTCACGTTTCATTCATTTTCACGAGCTTTAACCGTTTGTCAAGGGAGGTGTTTTAAAATCGATCATCGGAAATCGATTTATTGGAAATTCCGATAGTTACCTTCTGCTCTTCCACAAAACTTATCGAGGAAAGAAGAGAGCATGCGGTCAATCTTTCCTTTTTTCTACGAAAAAACAAAAATCATCCTGAAACTTAATATGTCTGAGGAACATACTAAACAGAACCGCCTTTTGATAATCAGCAAATGATCAGTCTTTTCCCTTCCTCCTCCTTCATCCCCTCTGTCCGTCATTTCAATTTCTCTCCGTTTCAATTACCCAAACTGACCTGAACTCCGTGTCAACAAATCTCGAGGAAAATATAAAATTTGATTAAATTCTTCGAGGCATTTGACGCAAGGATGGGGAGGAAGGAAGGAAGACAGAAAGAAAACCGTTTCACTCCGACCAGTTGATTACTTTTAGGCCCTTCGATCTCTAATATCCGGTCACGTCTCTTTCCTTCCATCCATCCATCCGTCCAGAACTCAACCGAACACGACAACGGCTCTCGGTCTTTTCTTCTCTTCCTCCTTCCCACCCCCAAACCTCTTCCATTTACGACTTTCGCATTTCGAATTTTTCACGCAAATACATAAACAATAAAAGGAAAAAACTTGGAACTTTTCCTCGCCGACATGTTAGTCAAAAGAGAGAGAGAAATGGAGGAAAATTTTTCACGAGCTTCTTTCCGAGGGATTTTTGACCGGAAAATTTCACTCAACTCAATCCTCTTTCCGGTTCTTTAATATCGAAAGCTTTTTAATAAATTGAAATCGTCGTCGTCGTCGTCGTCGTCTTCGACCTTTTCAATCCGAAAACCCTCCCGAAAAAAAATTTTTTTTGTGTGTGTATTTCTTTTATTGCTTATTATTTGGTAATAAAAGCTCGGGAACTTTCTTTTCTTGTTGAGTTTTTCTTTTTTATTCTATTCTCCTTCCCTCCTTCTATCCACCTCCATCCACCTTCGCATTAAAATCTGAAACCGGTCGTTTGGTAAATTTAGAAGATGAAAAAAAGAGGAAACTGCAGACTGTATATAGTCAGCTTATAACTAACAAAGTGTTCTTACTCCTTAAACCTTTTTAATAGCATTGAAGTTTAATTCAAATTAAACTTTTATTACTTATCTCTCGCCTCCCTCTCTCTCTCCTCTTGCTACTTTCATCAAACTTTCAACTTGTCCCAAAGAGGGAAATCTCAAGACAAGTATCGAAAACCTTTCGAATAAGGGACTTCCGGTTGGAAAGAGCTTTTTGATTTCTTCTCGTTCAAAAAGCTTCAAGATAGTGTAACAAATGAAATTAATGCGAAAGAAATGGTAAAGAGAAGGAGGGATTACGGAATGAAAAGTGTTCGAGATAGAATTCCGATCTGTTCTAAACGCTAACAACAGTCAACGGATACTAACCGGACGACAGGCAACCTTTTCTCAAGTCGTTAATACCTGTTGCAAGAGCTATCACTTCCTGTGAGTTGAGACGGTTTCCTCCATTACGAATATCCAAAATGGGCATGAAACTATCACGGTGGGTGTGGCGAGTCTGTAAGCAGTAACAGATATTAATAAAATCAATGTAAGAACGGACTAAAGAAACTCGAAGATTGCGCATGGCTAAGTGGGTTAAGGATGTGACTAACTCTAGGTTTGAGTGGTTAATTGGTCTGATAACAGTCATGTGAGATAGGTGGTGTGATTCGCTTAGTGTAAGACTGACATATTAGTTTTAGGTCCGTGGTACTCAAGCGTTTTCCTTCCCGGGCCAAACTTCCATTGTGACTGCCACACGACTTACCAAAAAGGTTTTACAAGTCCGGCTTTCGACGCATAGTTTATCCCCAGGGCATCATCTGTATGTACATCTGTCAGTCTGTTTCTGTATATTACTTCTTAAAGATATGTGGAGGCAAACAATCTTAGCCGTTTCTGAGGAGAGGCCAGAACATTTTCGTACTGGTCAGGCACTATAGTTCAGACTTAACAATTAACAATCGACCTTTCACAAATCGGTTTTCACTTACCCACTAGGTCCCTCCATGGAGCATGGTGGCCCGCAGTTTGAGTGCCACGGTTTAAGATAAATAGTATCTGTTACTATTTTTAGCGACAAATGAATGTAACTCGGCGCATGGGCGCAAATTCGTGCACCAAGTTATAGTGAGCGTGGTGACTGGGTTGGAGGGTGTGGTTGTGGTGATTATTTGTTAGTAGTCGTGTGCATTAGTTTTGAATAATATATCGAGTATATATCCGTTATTGTCTACTCGAACTAACACTATTCTTTATAATTTTTATTGCTACTTCGGTCAGCACGGTAGATTTCATTGTCCCAGTCGGTCAGACACTGGAAAACGTTAGTCTAATATCGTGGTCGCACAACAACAGCGCTCAACACTTGGAAAACAACTTTCCCAAGTTATCAGTGTAGGGCTATTAATAAGCAGATCTATCGATTGCTGCTGTTTCTAACCCATCTTATAATCAAAAGCTGCTTATGGGTTATGAAACCAGCAAAAATTAGTCAAGACAGACGAACATAAAAGATACCGAAAGTAGAAAATAAAGGAAAAACAAAACCAGTTCAGTTATCATTGAACATTTAGCAGGAAGAGGAAGAAAGGAAAACAAAACATACTAGATAAACATCAGCGGTGGGATACATACACGAATCCTTGTGGAAAGTGAAGAGGAATCACAGGGGAAAAACAAAATCAAAGAAAATGGCGTCAATTTAACAAAGCCTACGTTTGAAATCATTCAAAAAATAAAAGCAACATTATGATAAAAAGAAAGAAGAAGAAGAGGAGGAGGAGGAGGAGAATGGAATTCCTCTGGCGCTTTTATGACTGAATTAAACTAACAACAAAGATGGAAGAAGGATAAAGGAAGCGACGAAAAGACTCACGGGGAAATCTTTTTTTATGACACGCTTCCGGTGGAAAATTCGCGAGGAAATGAAGACAATAAATAAAAGCAGACGAAAACCTTTTTTCTGAAACCGTTCCAAATTGTCATACGCCGGTTTTATGAATGCTAAGCTGACCTGAGTGCAGGGTTCCATGGTATATACTGTATATACAGGTGATCGCAAATTATAAAAGTAGCTCATTTAGGAGGAGAGGTGGAAAAGAAGAAAAATCAGAAGACGGAAGTGATTTTGTTGAAATCGCTGAAGTCCACAAGCAAGAGACAATGGAAGGCGGTGACTAAGATCGAAAGTCCTCTTTCACCTTCATCTCTCTTCTTCTTGGAAAAAAGGCTTTTTTGGGAATGTCAAAGAAAAGATTTCCTTCCTCCTCCTCCTCCTCGTTCTTCTTCTCTCCTCCTCGGTGTCGATATTCTTTTTCCTTTTACACTTCATCCGCGAATTCTATCAAAAGCGTCCTAATAACTTCCTCGAATTTTCCTCTCCTGTTTCGTCATTTTCTATCATCTCCTCCTCTTCGCTCTTTTGCACTCTATCTCTGGGTAGGTGTCTCTCTCTCTCTCTCTCTCTCTCTTCGTTTGAAAAAGGTAATATCACAAAATTTTCATTTCTTCTCTCTTCAAGACACTTTTCGAATTTCGACTTTTCTATCTTTAGCATAAATTTCCTTAAAATCTTTCGGTTAAGTGTATCGACCAATCCATAACAGTTTTCTTTGTTTTTCAACCAACCACTTCCGGTTTACTCGCCATAGTCTTTTCTGTCTCCCTAACCTCCATTTTGGCAGGAATTTCTACTACAGGACGGTTTTTCATTTTCTCTACACTCTTCAGATTACTCTGGTCATTTTAGGGGAGGTAATCAAGGAGTCTGACTAATGACTGTCATACCCGAAAGGGTTAAAGCTCAACTCACTAAACTCATTTCCGGTTTTCTTATCACAGCTAAATTTCTTACGTCATAGGTACTTTTGTAAATAAAGTTTGTCGTCTTTATATTACAAGATAGTATAATGTAAGTAAATGGGTGCTATCAGTGTGTGTTGAGATTCATTATCGTGGACACTCATTTTCAGTTCATGGACCCCTAAATTCTTTTTTCGCTGACGTAGACCCCTTGCAGCTTGTCATAGACCCTTGGGGGTTGATATAGACTACTTTGGGAATCACTGTTTTAGACTCAAATAGTATATGCTGTTCATCGTACTAGCTTTGTGACGGCATCCATTAGTATTTACTGAAAGAAGTCATTGGAGGTATCATGCGAAGACAGTATAACAATCTTGGGTCATCCTTTTCTATTAGATGGATCGGAAAATTATTTCGGTTCTGTGGGTTATACCTATTTATATGTCACGGTAAAAACAATGAATATATGTATAATTCCCAACGATTGTTCATAATCAACAACTAAACTTGGTTAATAGAATTAGTTGCTGAATGTTTATCACATTTACCGCCTAGTTTGTCAAATATTCAACTCGTAATCTGAGTAAATTTTTATTAAATTTCCCAACTTAGTGATTTTATAAACTAACCGGTAACTGTGATAAATATTCAGTAACTCATCTCATTAACCAAGCTTAATTGGTGATTATGAATAATCGCCGGAGATTATATGTATATTTTCGCCCAATTCATCACTTTTACCGTAACAATTTTGATGAAATTTCTAGTTGCGGGTTAAATATGTTATAAACTAGCCGGTAAATGTGATGAATTTTCATTATTTTGTCACATTAACTCAAGTTTAATTGTCGATTATCAATAATAGTCGGAAATTCTATATATTCGTGTGATTTATCACTTTTTCCGTATCAATTTTAATTGCATCCCCAACTTGAGTTTAAGATTTTTTAAAGTAGCCGGTAAAGGTGATAAATATTCGTTAAGTTGTCACAATTATCAGATTTAGTGGTGACTAGAAATAATAGTCGGGAATTATATATATATTTTCGCTCAATTATAAGTAGTAATGGAAGAAGTACTCGCTCAATTTATCACTTTTACCGCAATAAATTTACAATATAACGTTTCGATCCTCATAATACTTCATCCTTTCCTCCCTGCTATGGAATAAGCTTTAAGGTTGTTCGAACTTGACGTGAGGAAACCCACTTCTCCTGCTATTTCTTACAAATTTATGTACTTGACTGACTCTTATGGTTGTGCTGTTGTTACTGTCTAAAGATAGTTTGGGATTAATTGTCGCAAATTAATACTTTTCTGTAAACAGTCGACAAATACTGTTTCCCT
Organism: Columbicola columbae; assembly: GCA_016920875.1. Lineage (NCBI taxonomy): Eukaryota > Metazoa > Arthropoda > Insecta > Psocodea > Philopteridae > Columbicola > Columbicola columbae. The sequence goes on along the minus strand of JADMLL010000004.1, from coordinate 12,560,955 downwards.
TTGTTCTAAAGAAGAGCCATTCAACAGGTTCTTGCATTTTCATCGTTGACTTCAAAGGAAATACTGTTGTAATAGTTTTCTGTAAACTTTTCAACTTTCGTACACTAACCTCCCTCAATCTTTGTACTTTTGTTGTACTGTGAACAAAATTTCCGCCAAAAAGACAATGAGGGAAACAAGTTAATGGCAACCGTCAAGGACAATGACAAAACGATTTTCTTCTGTAGCGGCTTTTGAAGAGGATACAGTTGAGGACTGCGAGACAGTTTTGGGTCTTGCAGAAATTTTTTTATACAGTAATATAGAACATAAACTCTTGGGATTTATGATAAAACCGGAGGGAATTAGTCAGCAAGAAAAAAATGGAGGACCGGAAACTGTCATACTGAATTAAACCGGAAACTGTATGAACAAATACAGTCTGACCAATATTAATGACCATGAGGTAAGCGTCCTTTATCTGTGTTTTGACTTCCTTTCCGTGAAATATTCTCTCAGAGATAATTTTTCTTCTTTCTCATCCACGAACGCGAGGTGAAAGAAAATAGTTGAAGACAAAGAAGAGGAAACGGTGGGAGAGGAGATGCTGTGGGAGGACACTACCACCCAGAATGAGAGAAGGTGGGAAGTTAAAGTTCTCCAACCGGAAGTTTTTTAATATAAAATTCTTTAAATTTTTTAAATCTTTTCCCGTGAAAGCTTTCTCCGCCATTTTTTCCCTTGTTCTCAATATTTTGAACCAGAGCCATGTTAACTTCCGCTTTTCACCCTTTCACTAATCTTCTTTTATAGGCGAACGGTTCGACTATTATGTTGTCAGTTCGGTTGATTTAAGATGAGGATTTTTATTTCTTCGTCTTTCTCGCTTTGTGCACCTTCAACTGGGATAAGCGGCAAATGATTTATCTTGTTTTTAGTGCGCCCAAAGCTTTCGGGTTCTAGTCGACGGAGAAAATCCTGACGAAGGAATGAAGTACGAAAGCAGGGAGGTGTTTCGTTATTTACGTGTCGAAATGTCTGAACGCTGTTTTCAAATCTTCGAACAGTGTTACGTGTGTGAGAATTCCATGACTGACACTTTACCGGAAATGCTGAAATTATTCTCATTCACGAAACAGCTTTGAGATTTGGAGTTGAGGAGCTGTTACCCTCTGTGCTGGTGATGGTAAACTTTTGACTGCTACACTGGTGAAGTCAGATTTTTGGGAAACAAGAGAACGAACTCTGACTTTGTCCTCACGTTTTGGAGCTAAAGACATCTGTAGTGGAAGGAACTTCGGTCTCGACTCGTAGAAAGCGTGCAATATTTTTGAAATGATTTCCGATAGAAAGCCTGCAGAGTTTTGAAACAAATTTTTGTAAAAAGTGTGCACTATTTATGAAATGAACATTCCACAAAAGTGTGCAATAGTTTTGAAATAATTTCCGATAGGAAGTGTTCAATATTCTTGTAGAAAACAAAATTCTTGTAGAAAGTGTGCAATATTTATGAAATGAATTCTCCCTAAAAGTGTGCAGTATTTTTGAAAGATTTTTAATAGAAAGTGTGCCGAATTTTCGGAAAAAATTTTCTGTTGTAAGTGTGCAGTATTTATGAAAGAAATCCCACATGAAAGTGTTTGGTATTTATCAAGTAGAAACCACGTCAATATGCTCACTTTCTATGATAACTCATTTCATAAGTATTGCACACTTTCTATAAGAATTCATTCAAATATACTGCTCACTTTCTGAAGGTCTGAATGTCAATTGTTGACAAAATCATCCAAAAATATGATACAAATGGCGTATAGTCAATCATTTCTTTTCGTATAATAATATAATTATGAAGATTATAGTATATTTTTATATATCTTTACATGAAGATAACATTTTCTTATCTGACACTAGTTCAACCAATTCTCAATTTCCAATTTCACAATTTTAGTTTTAGAATTAATTAGAACTTGAAGAACTATTCGAATTTCATAAATACTGCACACTCTTCTTCTTCTGGGATGCCATTTCAAAACTATTGTATATTCTTGTAGGAATTCCATTTTCAAAAGTATTGCACACTCTTGTAAGGAATCGATTTCATAATTGTTGCACACCTTTGTACGAAATTCATTTCGAAAATGTAGAACACTCTTGTGAGGATTCCATTTCAAAAACATTGCACACTTTTGGGGAGATTCCATTTTAAAAATATTGAACACCCTGGTAGAGATTCTTTTTCAAAAATATAGGACACTCTTTTAGGAAATCCATTTCATAAGTATTGCACACGCTTTATGACAATTAATTTCGAAAATACAGCGCACTTTCTGTGACAACCCATTCCACAAGAAAAAATGTTTGGATTCGAAACTTAAATTCCTTCCACTGGGGATGACTTTAGAAGTGGAGAAGGTAAAACGTCTGAATATTTGTAAAGGAAGAACCTCCCTTACTTAAGAAAAAAAAATTTGAAAAACTGGCTGAGTATCCCAAAAAGTAATTTAAAGATTACAAACACCAAACCATAAATTAACAATAAGACAAAAATGGCGTCCGCCACCTGGCCAATATTACAGAATGTTACCTTAAGTGCATAAAAATTTTGAACACTCTTCCTCTAGAGTGTCTCCCATCAATAATCATTTTCTAATTAACCTCAATTGGGAGGAGTAGTGTAGTAGCTAAAGGTCCTGTCTTGGACGCGAATGGTCGTTAGTTCGAATCCTCCTCTCTCATCCTGTTGTACCCCCAAAAAGGATGAAAAACGCTAATTAACCCCAATTAAGATACTGAATATCCCACATAATTATACTTTATGCTCAATCTTGAATAAATAATCTTAATATATAGTCAAAATATATTTTCAAAGTAACGCAGATTGCCAACTGAAAATAAATTTAAAGAAAAAATGGCGGCGGTTGCAAAGTAGGCCGAAACTGATAAAGCAAAAAAGAGTTGTACAGTTCTCCTTGCTAACATTTTATGTAAACAATAAGCTGAAATTTAAATACCGGAACCAGGTCAAGCCAGACCCTGGAACCCCATTAAAATAAGGACCGGTCCTCTCTTAATTACGAAAGGTTCCTAAAATTCTCTTTTCCCTCATTATTAATAAAAAATATTATTTATAACAACTCGAACTCCGTGAAATATTTCACATTCTAACGGAAAAGCTCTAATTAAACCGCATAAATCCTCGAAACGCTGATGTTAAACTTAACGTGGACCCATCTCCGATTTCATCTTGTGTAAGATAAACATGAGATTCCTTCGAAGAACAGTGTTACCCAAATATAGCTTTGTACCTTATGTTAGTTGAACTTTGCGGGCCTTTGTTTGTTGTTCTATAGTTTTATGGGCCCATTATAAAGTGTAATATATTATCCGCTCTAACTGTTTTTGACCGTTCTACCCTTAACCTGAACCCTAACCTCGAATCCTCTACCTGTTTTAACGGATTTTGTGTGTTGTAGCTTACTTCGGTTGAAGATGTCGACAGATGGGCGAAATGTTTGGTTTTGGTTTTGAGGGTGTTTTACTGGTGTAAGGGAATCTGAGGACGTTCTGTGTTCTTTATGCGGTAAAGGTCTGGTGGAAAATCCTCTGTCCTGTCGAATATTGGAGACGTCATAATCGCGAGCTATGTACCACCTGGCGAGAATGGACTCAGAAAGACTGACCAACCAGGTGTTCAAACACTTCCTCAACAGAAAAACAAAGCCGGTGTGGTTTATAGAAACTGAGAAAGGCCTGAGGGAAACAGAGGTCACTACAGAGCGCATACAAAAACCAGAAACCATGAAGAAGGAAGTGGTGGTGGGCTTAATCCCGTTTTTACCCTTTTTGGGTATAACAGGATGCGGGAGGAGGATTCGAACTCACGACCATTGCATCCAAGTTAGAAACTTTAACCACTACACTACTCCTCCCGGCCCTGAAGAAAAAGTAGAAAACACGAGTTTCGAGGACAAGCCCAAACTGACAGAACAGAGACAAAACAAACAAAAGACAGAACATAGTTAAGACAGGATGGTTCAAACTATCCGAGATAGCCTAAAAATCACCCATCAAACTGTAACTGTTTCACATCTGTCAATCGCTAAATAATTAGCCAGTTTGTTCCAAGTTGGTTATACATCACCACAGATTAGAAAACAAGCTGGACACAAAGTCAGATTATTTGAATATAATTTGTCTATTCGTACCCAAAACTTTTCAGATAATTTTTTTGTGTTTAAGCAAAAGAGACAAACAAAAAGTGAAACTAACGTCACATTAAAAAAAACTCGAACAAGCCACACGACAAACGTTCCGTGTCAGTGAAACGAGTATAAATATAAAGGAAAATCACTGAAGCGATTAGTGAGAATCACTAAAACAGAGTTTTCAGCTGACAGCAGCAAGATTTTAAAAATCTTTTAACTGACAGAAGTGTGTTATACATAACACTGTTAACTAGAACTACCAAAAATATCAATAGGATACCTCCTATCCGGAGGACACACCTAGAAGCTAATCTGAACAGAGTAGTGTGGTTCTGAGGTTGCCGCAAAATACGTCCAACTTATTTTGTTTATAAAATATAATATATTTATAATATAATAAGTTTATGGTGTCTTCGATTTCACTTCCAACTGTTCTCTTAATAAACGTTCTAACGCTATGGCAACAAACCGTTCATGTAGTTCGGCAACTTGCGGCCCTTTGCACCTTTTGTCAGCCCCAATATAATTATATTTATATAAATATATATGTAATTAGAATTATATTTTTCTCTTTTTCCCTTTTAAGAATTATAACATTTTTGTTCTCTGACATTATTGTTGTTATGACATGTCAATTAAGAAACAAATTTTTTCTATATTTATTTTTAATAATATTTATACTGAAACTTTATATGATATATATAAAGCACATTTGAATGTGTAAAAAATTTTATTTCGAAAATAGACCCCTTTCGAAAAAGCTTGCCGACCGCTGATGTAGATTATTCAGAACGTTGAGTCAAAACAGGTTGAGTGGTGGTATTTATACTTAATATAAATTTATTTTATATACTATAATGAAACTACTGTCTAATTTGAAATTTCCGAAGGTAGCGTTGGATTTTGTTCTTTCGGCATGTTACTCAACGGTCACATAACAATAGCATATCCCAGCCCACAGCCTCCGACCTGTTTCTGGTAGTAACCTTCTTCCTTCCAACCAGCCTACTCTATTCCACTCTCTTTCTTCTTCTTTTCAACTTTGCCCTTGTTTATACTTTGAGGACTATTTTCTGTCTTGTTTGGTTTTCCAGTCAGTCTCATGTTTGTCTGCACGACGTCCAACCGCTGTTGTAGTTGACGAAAGGATGTGACAACACAGTTCTTGGTATATATGACTTCAAAGACTTCCGGTAGTTTGAAAACGACCATAATTGAAGACCAATCAACTAAAAATATAAAACCTGTCAACATATAATATATTTAATTAATTGTATATATAATTGAATCAAAAACCTGCTCACACATTAATTACAATTAGAGATAAAGTGTCATTGATGAACAGAACGACAGCCATATTAAGCTGTCATCAACTCCTTACGCCTGGACAACTCAGATTGATTTCCGATGTTTTTGCAAATAAAATGGTGGACCCAATTAGCAAACTGATGACCGTGAAACAATAAAAGGAACGTGGGACAGAAAAAAGTGGGAGTGCCCTGGGGGTGGGGTGGGGGCTAAATTTGAAAGAAGAGGAAAATCAAGGAAAAGCTTGAAAGGAAAGAATGCGTAGGTATTGTGTGGCCTTGTACCCATTACTTGCTGAGCTATGTGACATTATTCAGCACAGCAACCAAGTAAGCGTTAATATAATTCGAACGGTACGATTATATTGAGAATGTGTTCAAATTTCGATTTGAAAAATCGTTTTTCCTCTAAATACTCCGTCCGGGACACATGACAATTATATAAAAATGTTGATTCAGTTAAAAGCACGGCACGTGTCAGCAGTATTCGCGGTACGGATTTAAAAAATGATTTAATTGGATCCGCGAATAAAGAAATTGTTAGTCACGAATACAGAAGCTTTCTCGGAATTTTTTAACTCCCGAGTATAGCTGTATATTGTGTTAGCGACAGAATGAATAACTTTTCTCAATGGCTACATCACATAAATTGCAAATACAATCCCCTGCTATAGAACAAGTACACTCTATAGTCTTGTGATGTCAAAGCGCTCATTAATAATTGTTGCGCCCTTTTGCGCACATTGCACCTATTTCGTCGGTGACACATGATAAGTATAAAAATGACGTTGGGAAGTATGTGGCGCATCATTAGCTCATCAAAACTGAGTCAATAACACTGTGTCAGCGAATTTTGGATAAGTTCAAAAATCAAAATTGAGTAAAATTACAAAAGCAATTCAGTATATTTTGTAATAAAGATAAATTTATGAAAAATATATTTATAATAAATAAATAAAACGCGGCTTAGTGAATGAAACGATTTCCCAACGTAACAAAGGAAGTTTTTCCCTCTTAAAGAGATCATTGTTGCAAATTAGCATTTCCATCATGATATTATACTATAAATATAATAAAAAAGGAAATATTAAAGGGATTAAATAAAACGGAAGTGGGCGGAAGCAGAGAAGATAGGAGAGGAAGGAAGATGATTGAAAGAGGAGATGAGACTCCGAAACATCTTAGGACGATTAAAAAGATCTTGAAATTTCCGTTTTTTCCCTTTTTCGGTTCTTTGTTACAAACTTTCTCTTTTCTCCCATTTTCCCTCTCCTCCTCCTCCTCTTCCTCCTCCTTATTTTCATCTACCTTGTTGGAATAACTCTGGGAAAGATGGGAGAGACTGTAGCGATTTTTTAACGCCAAATTGATATCAAAAAGCGAAAAGCTCTGGAAATTTGTGATCAGGGCCCTTTTTAATGAGGGTATAAGTGAGAGGTTGAGGGGGATGTTTTTGGTTTTTATTCTGCAGATATTTAATTAGGGTAAACAATAGCTGTCGGGTCTGAGAGGAAAAATTAACTTCGAAATCCAAATTAATTAGCTTTCGGAATGTAATTTTGAAAAATAATTTTTGGAAAGGAGAAGGAATTTGAGTTTGGGTTGTCTCTGGACCTCTTTCGTGAATAAAATTTTTCTGTTGGGGTAAATGAAGAGGGATGATGAAGGATAGGGGGATGTTTTCGAATGAAAATCATTTTATTAAAATGATGGGAATGATGGTAATGAAAACAGACACAAGAGAACAGGAGGCAATGTGGTGAGTCTTTTCGGTTCATCGGCTTTTTGGTTTTTTTTGAAGTGAAAATTTTAATGAAAATTTCAAATTTCGGTTTTTGACTAAATATTTTTCGTTCAAAGCTCGGTGAGCTTTAAAATTTTCGTTATTGTTACCATTAGTGATGTTGAGCTTACATCGATCGAGACAAATTCTGGTTATGTAACACAATCTCCGTCACCCGTACAACGATTTTAGAGCTTAATTAGCTGTTGGATTTCCTTCTTGTCCTTCCGCGTATCTGACAATATTTTTTCATAGGCAAAGGAACCTCTGTCTCGACTTCAGGACTTTATTTATTAAACGACTACACCAAGAAATTGTGCAATATTTTTGAAATGAGTTCTCAAAAAGTGCGACAAATTTGTGTAACAAAAACTTGTAGAAATTGTGCAATAGTTATGAAATAACTCCTCTGTGATAGGTTGCAGTATATGTAAAATGAATTCTTCACAAAAGTGTGCAATATTTATGAAATGAACTCTGATAGAAAGTGTGCAGAATTTTTGAAATGTGAAAATATTTACGAAATGAATTTCCGTGGAAAGGATGTAATACAAAAATCATGAAACGATTACTATTTTAAGAATCGATCAATATTATTTAATATATAATATCAGTATTAATTAATATATAATACTTACTATTAATAATTAATTATATAAATTAAAACCTTGGTACTCAAGCTTTTTCCTTCCGGGCCAATTTTCCATTGTGACCATTGCGATTGGGCCACACCACTAAAAAAAGATTTTACAAGTTCAACTTTCGGCGCATACAGTCCACCCTCAGGGCATCATCTGTATGTACATCTGTCTGTATTTTCTGTATATTGCCTCATAAATACATGTGGAGGCAATTAATGTTAGCAGTTTCTGAGCACAGACCAGAACATTTTCGTACTGGTTTCAGACTTAACAATGAACAATCGACCTTTCACTCCATCAGTTTCCCTGGGCCATTCAGTAGAGCTTGGTGGGCCGCAGTTTGAGTACCAAGGAATTAAAGGATAGCAGGGAACAGGGCCTATTAAAACAGTACAATTTCCTTTCATTTAGCCATTTTCCTTTCTGTATACCTGCAAAACCTCACGCATCCTTTCTCCTGTCTTCTAAACCTTTACCTCACCTTCTGCTCATTCATTTGTCGGCTAAATCCTACTTCCCGAACCATAAAAATACTTTTACGGCTCAACTGAGACAGGATTTCCGTCTAGTAAGGATACCTACAGGTGTGAGTTTGGGGTGGGCCTGGCCTAACAACATGAATCCGTGAATGGTAAGGTTGAAAAATTCAAACGACACAAATTCCCCGGGAATAGAATGAATCAAGGGAACCTGCTTCCTGCTATTCTCCCTCTAAGAATTTGAGTAAATAATAACAAGAGACAGAGTACCAATAGAAAATAAATGAAAAACAAAACAGAAGAGGAACTAAAGAGAATTGAAAAACATAAAAAAGGAAATCTAATAAGACTGACGAAAACTAAAATAAAGACAAACGAAAGGAATCATCATTGACGATGTCAAAGGTATGTAATAAGACGTAGGGAAATAAAAAGGAAAAATCAAAGACGGTAAAGTGGAAAAAGATGAGGATATAAACATATAAATCGAAACAAAAAGAAAGGAAAGTAGATGAAACCGGAAGAAAGTAGGAAAAAGGAAAAAGATTGAGAACAAGATAAAACAAAATTGTTTTACCACTCCTCTCTCATGCTCCCTCATCTTTCGTTTACATTCACACCCTCTCTCTCTCACGATAAAATTCTTATACAGTATAATATCTAAGTTTTCGATCTTTTCGAATTCTCGTTCTCGGTTGTTGCCCTTTAAAAAAGTTTTCATCCCTGAAAAAAAACAACCATAAGTCAGTTAGGAGATGACGAATGAAGAGAAGTAGATGGGAGAGAAGTTGTTGAAATAGCCCGAACAGTTTTATTTACGAGTTTTGAGGTCTTTTGTGGGGAGTCCGAAGGTTTTTGAACAACTTCCGACGTCTACCCATTCTTTTATAGATTATCTCTCGTCCTTCCCATAATTTTAGATAAAAAATGAAGGAATTAAACGGTTAGCTCTGTATAATACCTTTGTAGGGGTTTTTCTTTAATTCATCTACACTCTCTCAAAGAGGAAATTGATTTTGGTGTTTTTGGGGAAGTCAAAAATGAAAATTGACTATCTCGAAAATTTTTCCCTGTAGAAAATGTTCTTCTGTAAGTTTTTTTATTCACTTTCATTTCCGGTTTTTTATTGACTTTGTATATCATTTTTAGACAGTCCTGGAACGAACTCTGAGAGTGGTGGAATTGTTTTTCAATTTTTTTTTCTTTTCTTCGGATTGAGTATAGTCTTTGATTTGCCTATATTTCAAGAAAATTAATCCGATTCTCTATAAAACCAATGAAAAACGCAACAGCCAATGAGATCTCTCAACAGGCACTGTTATCTAACGGCAGGTGTGTGGGGAATCCTCTAGAAACCTGCAGAAACTTCGGATTATGCTTATCTTACATGCAAAGAAGATTCGAGTAGGTTCGCAAAATGCAAATCTAGAGAATTCTAGCATATCCTTAGCTTATGAGAACGACTATATATTCAGATGTCGCCGATGCCTGCAGAGAGTTTCAAGTTAGTCTTTGTAGAGTGTGTTTGAAGTATTGTAAAGTTATGGTTGTTGTGCATAACTTTTGTGAATTAACTGTTGTGAATTTAGGCTATATTGTTGACGACCGATTTCGCTATGAGCATGGACTTTCCTTAGATTTAAAATAACTTTAGCTTTTGTCATGAACTGTCTTTTCCTTGGAAAGTGTTTGGGCGTCGCATACACCAGCACAAAAACCCTGTTTCTATCATGACAGCCGTGGGTTTTGGATATATTGGGTGGGTATATTGGGTTTTGGATAAGTTTAAGATTTTCGCAGATATTATTATTAATGTTAGTATAGAACTTTTGGATATCGTTCAAGCACTGAAGAAGTTCTTAGTGTCAGCAAAAGGAAGAGCAAATTTTCTTATGTTTTCAAACATTGAATAGTCAAAAGTTGTGTACTAATGAATTGAGTTTCAGTTTCATTACGGTTTCTCAGCCTTGAGGATAATAAAATATGGGAGAGAGCTTGAGAAGGTTTACAATGATAACTTCTCTAGTCAGGTGGTTTGACCACAGCCTCCCTTCCCCTCCCGAGATCGTACAATATTTATGAGATAAATTATCCGAGGAAGTGTTAGTATTTATAAAATAAATTCTCCTGAAAAGTGTGGAATATTTATGAAATGGTTTGAACCCTACACCTCACTTCCTTCCACTGAATGAAGTGTGCAGAATTTTTGAAAGACATTCCATATGAAAGTGTGAGGTAGCCTGTCAATGAAGTCGAAACAATTTCATACTGTACACTTTGTGATAGAGCTCATTTCGTAGGTATTACACACTTTCTATGATAAATATTTTAATAAATAAAGCACACTTTCTGGACGTCTGGACGTCAAATGTCCGACGACAGACTAAAATCTAAAATCTACGTCTAAAGTATCAAAAAAATACCAACAACTAACACACATTAGTTAGATATATCAAAATATTTCCTCATACTATACTTGTAGGGCATACTACAATTCACCGCTGTAAAGTACAGTGTGTCCTGCAATTGTATTACAACATAACCCAATAATATATATTAAAAATTATATTTGTATAGGATAAATAATTTTTTATCGTGTTCGGATAGCAGAGGCACACCTAAAATGATTTATACTGCGAACATAGGTTCCAACTCATAAACGTCAAATATAAACTTGAGCAAAATATATTTTTAATTGCCCGGATAACTGTCGTGAAAATCAACCCTCTCATCTCCACCCCCGTCCTCCAACCCCAACTCCACACTCCTCCCAACAAAGGAAACGAGATGAGTTTTTGAATAATTGTGTTCCTCACGAGCCAGAGCAAAACTTTTCACGCCGAATAATCGCTAATTGAAAGCAACGAAGCAGAGGACAACAATGAAGAGAGAACAGGAAAAAAGGGAAAAATTATCTAATTAGAGAATATTAATCCACGCAAGGAGATAAATAAATAATAAAACATTTCCCTGGCGAGTTTTCCAAGTTTTCTTTTTGGTGAATTAACTCGAAACTAGAAATTGTCGGTGATGGGCTTACAAGTCAAATCAAAACTGAATGACGTAAGCAGGGAAAGGAAGGAGAGGGGATGAAAGTCAGATATTAAATAAATTTGGTTACGCATTCATTGCGTATATGTCTCCTAACAAATGTGACAGTTAAAAACGAAAATCAAAATTAAATTTGACGCGAACGATCTAAACAAAACCCGGAAAAAATGGTTCAACATCGTCGGTAAATCGAATATGGGCGCGCTTCCCACCTCAGCGCCCCAAAAACCTCCCCCAATGCGAACAACATCTCTTAAAATCATACACATACATCACCGAAACGACAGATTTCTTTTCTTCTTATTAAGTCAAGTAAGCAAATAAATAAAATTTTCCAACACAAAAACGGAAACGTCAAGATATAGGTTTTCAATTTTCGATTCCTCAACGTCTCGACGATAAGAGGAAGCGGAAACGCATGAAAAAAGGCTTCGGGGTGGAAGGAGGGGTAATGGGGCGAAAATTCGACTGGTAAATTGTCTAAAAAAATTTTCCCAACTAAAAAACAGTTTTTTGTTGGTCAGAAGAAAGATTTGGAAAACTCAACCTAAGAGTGGAGAGGAGAAGTACAGGAAAAGGTCCTCGATAAGTACGTTACGTAGCCTCTTCCGTGAAGGATTTGGGTTTTATGGTTGGACGGGAAGATTGAAACCATAATTGGTTAGAAAAAAGAAAAACTTTCATACAACTCGAATGATGAAAAGGTTTGAAAGGGCAAAGAGTGGCTGACGGTGAGGAGGGAGGGAAGTAGAAATCAAATTTCTGACCACTTTATTATTATTACATCCTGTAAAAACAACCGAAAACCGAGGAGAGGGAGAGAACGTGGCGTCAGGTGCGTTTGCGAACGTTTCGCCATACTCCCGCCTATCGATCAATTTTTGACCGACGTCACTTCCATTCCGGAACCGGGGGGAAAAAGTTGAAATTCGATTTCATTCAGCAAATTACTCCGTTTGTTCCGTCGGAAACACGGTCTGTGGGGGGGAGGGGTAGGAACAAAGAAAGCAAAACAGAAGGGAAACCGTGGAAGATAGAAAGAGGAAATCGAAAAAAGCGGACCAACATCCTACCTCATCTCTTATTTACATTTTTATCCGATTCTGATTACGCTTTCTTTCCAAAAATTTTATTAAAAGAGATGAAAAACTCTTTGTTCTCCTCTCGCGTCTCCTCCTCCTCCTCCTCTTACTTCTTCTCCAGCCTTCAAAAAAAAGGTTTTTCCATGATCAAACAGGGAATAACAAAAGAACAAGTTAAAACCGAAAATAGCCTGTAAAATTAGTTCTTGAGAACAATTAAAGGAAAACAAAGGAATAATGAAGGAGAGGAAAGGAAAGCAGAGGACAAGAAAAAGGACCAACTCAATGCAAAAAGTTTAGAAAAAGATGAAACAAAAGAGATACACAATTTGTATTCTAAATGAACGAAGACTCAAATAATCTAAGTCTGAAAGCTTCTTCGAAAGGTTTGTAAGTAAAAGCTCACCGTCTTAATACAAAAGAAATGAGTTTCATCAACGTTTCCTCAGGTTCTTCCGCTTTCCCTCTCCCCATACTTTGATGTTTTTCTAAAATATAAAAGGAACACCCAGAAAAAATTTAAATTTTCTGTTTAGGGATTCCTCGAAACTATTAATTAGTTAATAGAAGGCATGAAGAAGATGGGAATTAGTTAATAGTCACCCTCCCCTCCTAACCCAGGTTTCAGTTCTAACCTTTATCTAGTTCCTAGTGTCTATTTCGAAGATGAAAACATCGTTAAAGCCAGACCAACTGTGATGAGCTAGTTAAGTGAAGCAAATAGTAATGCGAACTAAAATGAAGCTAATAGAAGTGCACACGCATAGCTTGCGACTTTTGAGACAATCAACTGATTAATTAGTCTGGGTACATTAGAGTGAGCGAAATCGTATAATATAAAGTGAGACAATAATATAATACGTATTTGATAAATCAGGGGTGGTCAACACGTCAGTCAAAGGTTTTGTAAATAGCCCGCGGAAGCTAAATTTAAATAACTCGCCTTCGTTTAAATAAATATTTGAAAATATTAATTCGATAATTTATTCTAACAATAATAAACTGTCTGTATAACGTGTTTAACACGACTAACAAATGAATGTTAGGCTTTAAATTAATAGTTTCATGCTCAAAAAATAGAAATCTCACAAAACCGCCCAAAATTATGAGTAGAACAGTAAAATTTTTGAGTGTTTATACTTTACATCGTAATTTTTAATTTAATAAATATTATTACTATTATATTAGATGAGATGGGGATCAATTAGAGATGAAATAACTTGACCTAAAAACTATATTGAAAAATCACGACGACCGGAGAAACGACTGTCAAATACCGACTCGACTTCTTTTAATAGGTCACACCAACCTAAATCAAAACTGAACATGAGGATTGCCAACTTAAATCTTTATATATTTAGTCCAACAATTACGCCTAATAATATAACTTAACACTTGGTACTCAAGCCTTTTACTTACTCGGCCAAATTTACATTGGGACCGTTGCAACTGGGACACACGACTCACAAAAAAAAATTTTACAAGTCCGGCTTTCGACCCATACAGTCCACCCTCAAGGAATCATCTGTATGTACTTCTGTCAGTTTGTTTCTGTATGTATTTTCTATATTGCCTCCTAAATATATTTTGAGGCAAACGATGTTAGCAGTTTCTGAGCACATATCCGAACATTTTCGTACTGGTCAGGCACTATAGTTCAGACTTAACAATAAGCAATCGACCTTTCACTCAATCGGTTTCCTCTGGGCCACCGGGTCACTCAGTAGAGCTTGGTGGGCCGCAGTTTGAGTACCAAGGAACTTAACGGTTATCGATTTACCTATTTACCCATATTCAGAGAGATATTTTACAGAATAAGTAGCTAAGTAACTAAGGGATGAAAGTTTGGCCACACCTGGTATATATACTATTCACTTTAAAAGATGACTGTTACCTTTAACGTTTTTTACGCAACAGCAAGACAACAGAAAAATTTAGAAAAACTCCTGAGTGAAGGAATACGAAAGGAAAGGTAAAAACCAGAGAGAATTCGAGGGAGCCGTCACCCTTCAACCCCTAAGCGCCATACTTATTATTCGAAATTAAAAAATATTGAATTCTGTTAGAGAACGGGTAATGGAGGAGCTTACAGAAAAAAATTATTTGACGGGAAATGACTTAAGTCCCTTTTAAAGAAATTGGAGTATTTTTGAAAGAGAAACTGACGTGGTGGTGGGGGGTGAATAAGCAAACAATTTTTATTTTAAAAAACGAAGTTGGATGTGACAAGGAAGAAGAGTGTGGGCGCTTTTAGAAAGGAAAACCGATTATTATTTATAAAACTTTCAAACAAAAGAAAAAAATTTTGATTTTGATTTAACTTTATTGCCCCCTTTGTTTGGTTATCGATTTTTGTTTTTGGGGGTGGTAAAACAATTTTAGTATTACTGGTGCTTTAAAATTCCTTTTATTTGAGTTTTAGTCCCGTTTTTGACCTTTGAGTATATGTTGGGAAGGGATTATGATCACCTAACCACATTCTCTCACTCTTTTACACACTAGAACCAATTAGTATAATGAAGACCCTCAAGATGGTACTCATGAGTTGATGAATCTTATTAACACTACTCGATCATCATTTCCTGTAGTTATGTACATAACTGAATTTATGCTTAACTGGATGATATAAAATGACACGATCAACTCGTCTTTCCTTTCTTCCATTTCGAGAAATAAAACGAAATAGTCTGGAGAAAGTTGAGACTACAAAACCGATCAAAACGAAATTGGAGGATATGTAATTGCGGTGGAGGGAGCGGGGGAGGAGGAGGAAAAGCTTGGCGCCTACAACAGAAGACCAAAGACATCAAAAAATACCGACCTTTGGCTTTGCCAGACGACTTTGGGCCGTACGGAGAAGTCAAGTTTGGTTATTTGTCAATAAATCTGTCCCGGCTTCCAGTTTGATAGTCTTTAAAGTCAGGTTTATCATCCTCTTCCCTTCACCTTGAGGATTTATTTCTAGTCGGTATAGCACAACTTTTGAAAAATAAAAAAGAAATAAATTTTATGTCGCTAATCCTCAGCAGTTTTTTGGATTTTATAACTCACCTCGGCCTTGATTTACCACTCTGTGACCTTTTCATTCCCTTTTTAGTGAGGAAGACAACATGAATCGTCGGTCGAAGCTAAGGGATTGCACACCGAGCCGGAGAAATCTGATTTTTTGAACACGAGCAGAACAAAATATTTAGAAAGAAGTATAAAAGTATAAAAATTAGATAATCTTGAATCCAATCCATCAGCAAAAATTGGTTGAGTCAAAAGACTCGCCGAAGGACTGTATTGATGCGAACAATCTCCTCCAGATGGTTTTGAACTTCTTTCGTCTTTCTGTGACAAACTATCTTGTAGGAACTATCAAAAGTTACTTATAGTTGAGTTTTAGTCCCATTTCGCACCCTTTTTGGGTACAACAGGATACAGAAGGAGGATTTGAGCTAGCGACTATAACTTCTTAGTCTGGCACTCAACCACTACACCACAAACCTCCCGAAAGTATCAAAAATCTAGAAACGTGTTCCTAAATCGAAATCTATACCAAACCAGAGGTAGCATGCTATATAACATCAAGCCATCCTACAGAATGAATGTTTCAAACTTTGCTAGTAACATATACATCCTCAATCAAAGGCAAATTGATTTTGAAGAAGAAGAAACAAAAATTTTCGAATGAAGTTCAACCCCCTCCGCCATTTTTAAAGACAGCAATTTGATTTAAAGGACTTCGTTCAAGACTTCATTTAAATATTTCAAATTTTTTTCCCCACCGCCTTCTTTTTCAGCTAAATGAAATCCGTTGTTTTATTTAAATTAATTGCGAGAAATTCTTCGTTAAAAATCTCTGACCCTGTATAGGGACACGTCATTAATCATCCGCCCTGTTAATTACAGGGGTGGGAGGGTGGGGGGTGGTGACATTATGAGATTGAAAAATTGTTACAAGGAAATCCCCTGTCATCGGAATTTTCCCTCAGCCTCTCGTTTCTTCGTCGCCGCAAGTTCACCATTTCCATTATCATTGATTTGAATAAATTTGCCAATTTAAGTTGTCTTCTGCCGCTGTTGCTGTTGCTGCTGCTTTCTTTCTTCTACTTTTATTTCCTTTTTGCTTTGAGTTTAGTTTTTCCTCTGTTGTTATCGCATTTTTATAATTTTTTTGTAGTATGAATGTCGTTGGTATTTGTATATAATGGTACCTCGGGTTTAGTATATATTTTGATTTAACAAAGCACCAACCCCACGTCGTTTTTAGAATATTGATACTATATACGATGTCATAGGAAGAGATCAGAATTCCAAAGCCATTTCAAGAAGATTGCTAACATTGGTACAGTCCTTAGCAAAGCTATCATGGGGAGTCTCTTTGACTCATTCAGTTTTAGGGCAGGTGAGACCCAAGATTATATTTCTGCCAATACAACAAAAACTTAGAACTCAGATTGTTAAGTCTTAGTTGAGACTTTCCACCAGATATCACGTGAAGCTGCAAGTAATATCGTACATGTGTTACAGTAAAAGTGATAAACAGGGCGAATTAATTAATATTTATCACATTTACCGTCTATTTTATAAAATTTTCAATTTGTGGTGGAGAATTTAGTAAAAATTTGCTCAAATTATGAGTTAAAAGTTTAAAAAATAGTCGGTGAATTTGATTAAGGTCTTTCAGACCAAGCTCAGTTGATGACGTTGAATAATCGCCGGGAATTAGAATCGCCTGATTACTGTAACACATATTAGGTGGTCGCAGAACCGACTATAACATTCGGTCCACCTGACACGTTTGTTTTAACTGTTCGATACGTTAGACTGATATATTATTACAACCAGTCAAGAAGCCAACTACAATTTTATAATTACGAAGTTGAAGTGTCACCAAAACGACTTCTACCCCAAAGATTTCTAAAGTTAGTCAGTAGGCTAGGAAGTAGAAACTTAAACAGAGGTTTCAAAACTTCAAAAGGAGGAAGTAGGAACTTTCAGAGTTCACAAACTTCAAAAAGGTTTCAAAACAAAAACAAAACATAGGAGCAAAACTGAAAAGTAGTGGAAAAAAGTCAAAAATGGAAAAGTTTCTCTGAATAAATTTTCTTTATTTTGGCGTTTTCCGGGCGGACATCCATGTTTCTCGAATTTCTCTTCTTATTCCTTACTCCCACTCCTTCAAATCATCCTGAGCTTTAACAACTCTGATGACGCAAGCGAGATTTTTACGACCGAATCAATTCCAAAAGAGTTTCGAAGGGTGTTTGCGCCATTTTCCCAACGATTTTCCAAATCTGCGCAACAAATTCTACTCGCTCATCTTTCTAATTTTTCGACTTTGATTTACCGACGCCTGAAGTACTTACTAACTAAGGGCGCTCATCAAGCGCTTCCTTCAAACATTTTCTTTCTTGTAGATGCTATTACTCAACTCATTTAATGAGATACCGTCTTCTGCTGCTGCTGTCTTTTTTGTTTCTTATTTCCTTCTTGACTTTGGTTTCTGGTTATTTCGACCTCAGGTTCAAATCCGTCTCCACAGTTGCGATCACATCATTTTGGTATAATTCCTCTCTGAGTGAGCCTCCTCACATCTCAAATAAAAATTCCAAAGCTTCAAATCACCCACCGGGAAATTTCAAAAATTGAAACCTCCCCATCCAGAAACAAAAATCTGATTCATCAATCACCAAAAACTGCCAAAACTCTTTTCCTTCCCCAATCCTTTATTAATACTAATCAATTTATACTTTGTAACTGGCTAAATCGATTTGAACGATCCATAACACAAATATTTTGTTCGTTTATCTTCTGACACTTTTAATGCCCATCTCTCTCTCTCTCTCTCTCCCCTACAGCAGCAGGATTTTGTCGTATCACATGACCAACTACAATTAATCAGCAGAAATTTGATTTCTTTTATTTTCGACCGGGAATGTGTTTCCTGTTGGAAATCAAGACGTTTTTTTCTCTGCTTCCTTTTTCCCCTTTCTTCCGTTTTCTCCTTTTCACTTCTTCTCTCATTCGTCTTCCACGTCTAATGGACTTTCTTTCTCCGCTTCTTTCATTTTTTTTGTTTTTCTACTTTTGCTTTTCCAAGTTATTAATCAAAAATGTTTTCAAAACTTTTGCCTTTCTTCCTCTCCATTTTGACGTTTTCCTTTGTTTCTAAAACTTTAATCGTTTCACCTGCCACCATACTCACCTCCCCCGGTTTCAAAAAGATTTGAAAATTTGATATTTTCTTCAACCCCTTGATTGAGAGAGGTGGCTGTTCAAAATTTTTCATTCCAGAACATAAATAATAAAATGTGTCCCCCTCCAAAAATTGTGTCCAAAAAGAAAAAGTCCCGGGAAAATGTGTCGACGACAGTAAGCTGACAAAGTTGAAAAATCTGTAGCTTCACAACCTTTTTCTTGGAGGAGCAGGAGGGGGGAAGAGTGGGATGGGAGAGAAAGAAGTTTTGTGATAAATTCACAGATTTGTCTTTCTGTTTTTCTTCTGATCTTCTTCCACTTCCCTCTCCGAAAAAAAAGAAAAACGAATCTGAAAAATCTGTCAAAGTTTTTAAGACTAACTTTTCCTCCATTTTCATTCTTAGCGAGTCAAAAATATTTGCCAAACAGTTCCAAGACCCCGCATTCCTTCCAAAAATTGTAAATCATCATTAATAATGTCAAAAGTTTTCATTTTCGAGTGCTTTTTGAATTATTCAACTTCCGGTTTATGTAAAAATTTCGTGCAGCCTCCGCTCGAAATTAGTTGTTGCATTTAGTGCGATATGGACTGGAAATTCTGGGAGTGTGTCATGGCGGATGAATATTTGTATTTGTTTAAATGGTATCTAAGTACCTCATATTATATCTAAGGAATATATTATAATATATTATAGAATATAAAGAGAGGCCTAGTTTGTGGTTAAAGTTCCTGACTTGGAGATTATGGTCGTGAGTTCGAATCCTCCTCCAACATCCTGTTATACTCAAAAAAGGGTGAAAAACGGGATTAAAACCACTTTAATAATAATTATATTATTTATTTATATTAATTATTATAATAATATACATATATGGAGGTTTTAATCCCCTTTTTCACCCTTAACTTTTGGGTATAACAGGGTGTTGGAGGAGGATTCGAACCCACGATCATAGTGTCCAAGTCAGAACTTAACCACTACACTACTCCTCCCATATAATAATAATATAGAATATACAGTATATTGTTCGAATAAATTTAAATGATTGTTAATGCGGGTTTTGGAAAGAGCGGTCACATACATATACCTTTTACTGAGCTTATGATCCTCAGGTGAGTGCTAGTTAGGTGTAGACTAAGTCTGAGTTCGTCTTTGATTGAGTAAAGATGAGTTTGTGTGACGGTCTTGGTGCAGAAAAGACGTGCCAGAGTGTGTCGCTTTAAATTCGATGCAGACGGTGTATAAGTTTGATATAAATTAATTTCGGCAGGAGTGGTTTCGAGTGTGACAGGTTGGAACGGTCTTCCGGTGTTTGCTGATGGATTCATATGGCAAAAGGCCAAAAGGTTTACGCTTTCTAGAGTTAAAAGTTTTGGCTCAAAGTTGCAAATCAGTTTAGACTTAGTAAACAGGCGTTAAGTTTAGTGTCATCATCATCATCCATTGGTATTACAGCTTTGTTAGAGCCCTGCCTTCAATGTTACTCTTCTCCATCTGTCCTGATTCTTGGTGAGGTTCTGCAGCCCCAAACTCCAAGCAGTTTTAGGTCTTCTTCCACTTCCAATTAGTTTAGCTATACTAAGCTATTTTCCTATAGTTAGTATATACTAATTGGAACATATATCGGTACAAACACGTTAGTACATCACAGTTTAAGAACTGAAAATAGTTTAGTTTAGCTTTAACCCCGTTTTTCACGCTTGGGTACAACAGGAAGGAGGATTTAAACTCACAACCCTAACTCCAATAATCGAGCACTTTGACCGCCACCCTCACTCAGAACTAAAAATGAAAACTCGAAAGGCGAACTAGAAAATAATTTCAGAGACACAACAGAACCAAACATTCAGGAAGTAATATCACTGAGCCACCATAATTAAAAAAAATGTAAAACAAAAAAATTTTCCGACAGATTTTAATTCTGTAACAAGAAAGTAAAACTCCAAAAAAATAAATGAATTCGCTGAACAATAAACTAATTCAGCAAAGAAATAAAAAAACTTAAGAAAACACTCGCCACCTCGGTTATTCAAATTAGAAAAGAGGATTTTCTTAGGATTTTCATTTCGGTCGGGAAATCATTTTCTTCTCATCTGTTTTTTCATGTGTACTGTTTGTTTGGGACTGTTTTTGTAAGAAGATAATTTCGGATTTGGGAGGAAACCTAATTATTTTATTATTAGTGGAAACCATTAAGAGAATTCTAAGAATTGAACAAAAAGGAAACAAAATTTACAAAATTTTTCTGTTCTTGTTTTGATCATCGAAATAAATTTGGAGAAAGTTTTATGTGGGGCGTGGAATTGGGGTAGGGATGGGGGTTGGAAAAGATTTTGACCTGGCATTTGGTTTTACTGTTTTCCTCCGAGAGAAAATATTAGAAGTTGCTCCGAGTCAAAGGGCTTTTCCCATTTCTTTCCCTCTTTATATCTCACTAGAGATTTTTTACTTTTCCTACAATTTTCGGTATTTATTGCAACCTTGAGATCTTTGAACGGATTTTTATTTTATAATATTTTCAAGTGTCCCCTTTTTATGGTCTTTTTGTTCGATTTTTAAAAAAATTTTTCTTTTTGGTTGAGATGGAACTAACTCTATCAATCTCCCGAACGTTTGGTCCAGCACATAAAGGTCTCACGTAAGGAAATGTCAGTCATTTAGGTTTATCTAATTCTGTTGGAATTTTTGAGGTGAAAATATACGTGACGTAGCTTAGGAATTGTTGTTTGTCTATTATGTTCAATTTTTCTTCTTCAAATTTCTCTCCCCACCCCGAAGGTTGTTTCCAAAAACCACAGTTTTCTGAGTCTTCTTCAAATTCTTCTTTATCGTCTCTTCTATATGATCTCTTTTTCAACAATAAAATTTCTAAACTGATAAAATAAATTTCAAATTTTTAATTTATTTCGACGATTTTCAAATTTCAATAATATTTAACCTCTGAGTGTTATGCACTGCACTGTTTTACCTACTTTTATAAGTGAAGATTTCGTATAAGTGGAAAGAAGTTCACACTCGAGTGGAATCGTTTCATAAATAACGCAAATTTTCTTTTGATTTACATTTCATAAATGTTGCACACTTTCTTTCTTTTTTTGTCCTTTCGGCCATTTCCTCGGACCACGTCAACACTTTCTCTTAGATTCCTCTGTCAGCTTCCTCTAGTATTTCTTCATTTCTCTGCTATATTCTTCTTCCTCTCGGACCACGCTTCAATTTGGCTCTCTGGTCGAACCTCTGAGGTTCCAGTTTCTTATACATCGTGTCCCGCCGCTCGAGTCTTGCCGCGTGATACCTAGTCCTTCAAGATCTCTCTTGGTTTCCAGGATCCATGTCGGTTTCGTCTTTTCTTTACGAAGTACTGGAAGATCTTATTCGCCAGTCTTTCTGGACGTCTGCTCAGATATCTGTGGAAGGCTATCCTTCTCCTTCTCATGACATCTAAGATCCTGGCACACTTTCTCCTGATTTAAATTTCACAAATACTTTGATTCTTGGTGTCGAGGCCTAACTTTTAAGATTTTCTTCGGGTCTAATGCAAAACTAATGTTGATGAGGGTGAGAGAAAATTCCGTAATCCGCTTCAGGGGCGTAACAGTCTACAATTCAACATTACAACACTATACACTTACACTAACAGTGAGGAAAACGTGAATTTTTCAAATCAAAGGAGTAGAGTTTTTTAAACAACAATCAATTTAATTTGTCTGAATTTAATTTAATTTTTTTTATCTGTTTTTTTATCTTTTCCTCTCATTTCAAAGCCTGTTTTTCAGAACAGATAAATTTTCCTCTTTGTTCTTATCAAGGTTTTTAATTCCACTTTACTTTTATTTCGTTTTCCCGGAGTCTTTTTTTTTAATAAATTTTTTCCCCTTCAAAAATGTTTTCATTTAGATTTAAAACAATCCACAACTGCTAACAAGACGTAATTTTAAGTCTAATCTACTTGACCCATCTCTCGGGTTTGCTAGTCAGCATTTTCAATTAGGTTTCTTTTGATCTACAAAAAAAATTTTTTTTACGACCACGATGATGTACATCTTTGCCTTCTCACCATCAGACCTCGAATTCATCTCGAAAGTTCAAAAGAAAGGGGACAAAAGAACCGGAAACGGAAAGAATCCTTCAACTATAATCATTCAGGAAAACTTTTCACCGAACAATGTTCAAATCGATATTGAAACCTCCTCTCGAATAATTGTAAAAGCGAGGAAGGGAAATGAAAGAAGACAAAAATTTATGTTGATTTGAATAGAAAAGTGGGAAGAAGGGGGGGGGAAGAGACAGAAATTCTGGAGAAGAAGCGGGAAAAGAAAACAGAAAGAAAAGCTCGCGTACGAAAAGGAAAAAAATTCGTTTTTCAATTATAACAATAAACTCCGGCGAATTTCCTTTTAAATGGAAACGGGAAAAGCTCGAAAGCACACACGCACACAAAGAGGAAAAAGCTTCAAATCGAAATTATAAGTCGAAAAGTCTTTAAAATTTCTTTATGACACGTATAGAGGCTAAAAGAAAAAGAAAACAAAATGGCGGAGATTGAAAAATAAGAGAGGAGTAAACGAGAAATTCGGGTTGGCAAAGCTTTATAAACATGGGCTGTCAAACGACGATGACGATTGCTCGGGATCTTTTGCAAATGTTTTTCGAATGGGGGTGGGGGAGGGTTATTCACCGAAAAGATACACCAACTGTCATCATCACTACACAACAACTTGGATGTGGTTTCTAAAGTTTCCTTTAGCTGGTTTGATTAACCTATTAGATTGTTATATATTGACGCCGTTAACTACTCCAAATTTCCACGGTGACCAATATTATGTGTTAGCGATGAATGTGCGCAATAGGTGTTAGTCGACGCTTCCAAGTTGTGACGTCAGAGGGTAGAGTAGAGTCGTGTTCATGATAGCAGGTAGTTGTAAGGGTGGGTTTGTACGAAAAATTGTGTTGTGTCCAAGTAATCCGTTATGGCTTACTTGTACGTCCCCCTAGCCTATATATATTAGTGACATCTGTAGTTTGTAGCAGTTTCTGAAGGGTTGAGATTTCATTCTTGAAAAGGTTTTTCCTTCGGCTTCAATGACTGGCATAAATTTGGCATCATCATTACAGCTTCTGGTACCCACTTTGGTGATCGGCACTGACACTTACGTTCCGACTGAAACATTTTCCCGGACAGAGATTACGGAAAGTATTGTGGTCAGAACAATAGTCGTCTTTCGAAACAATAGACAGAGACGCGTTATTCGAATCTAGAAGAGGAAAACAGCAGAGTTACTGTCGCGACCTAAGCCGCGCACTGTTACAAATTAGGAAGTTGGAGTGTAAAGGTGAGAAAGTCTTTGAGGGAAATATTTTGCAAAGGAGAAAGTTGGCGAGGGTCTTCCCGTGGAAAATGGAAGCCTTTGAAGAACTTATCTCGTTTTCGATGTGTCGTGGCACCAACCAAATTACTTTTCATAAAGGAGGTCAAAATTTTTTCGATATCTATATAAAAATTTTTGTTTTTCCCCTCTGAGATCGAAAAAAAATTTATTTAACCTTTCGTCTCTCTCCTCCACTTCATCCTCCTCGTCTTCCTTCTGCTATAATCTATCGGCATTTATATTGACCTCTTCTCTCTCTCTCTCTACCGATTTTCTTGGGGGATTTTTCTCTTTTTCCTTCCAACAACCGCTTTTCTTTTATATAAATGGCAAAGAATAAAATTTACACTTTCACTTGAAATCACAGTGGCGTGTTAAGAATTAAAGAAAATCAGAGGCGAGGATCGTGTCAATAAGTTACGTTAGGAGACTTTACCTTACGGGGAGGTGAGGGAGGCAGGAAAATTAAATTTTTCAAAAGCAATTTTCCATCTTAAGCATTTTACAAAATTTTTGGAGTCAGGACAAAAAAAAATTTGAAAAGTGACTTAGGAAACGGAATAGATGACACGTCATAAAATACGAAGGAAACAGTTGTAAAGACAAAAATTCAGAATCCGGGATATAAATCACCAGAATAAATGGCAGAAGGAGGAGTGAGGGAAGTTTCGAACGGGTTTTAGCATAATTTTGTAGTCCCTGACTAACGACTGGTAGGAGAGAAACGCTCAACAAAAGATCCAAACAGGATCAACTAGGGAGTAAGACGAAAAGAGAAATGAAGAAGGAAACTGAAAGAGGAGGAGGAGAAGGAAAGAAAATGGAAAAAATGAAGCAGACGAAATTTGTTGGAGTCTGAATAAACTTGTCCTCATAAAGATTTTTTTCGGGGGTAGTTAATGAAAGCTATCTCGGTCTTTTCGGCGTCATTTGACGCTGGATTTATCTCACTCGTGCGTTTCGTAAAATAATTTTTTTTTGTTTTAAATTTAACTAATAAATTGCTCGTTTAATTCAATTTATTAAATTGAAATGAAAATAAATTTTATAAATTTTTTGCGCCATTAATTTTTGAGGTTGGACAAATAAATTTGTTAGAATTTGAAAAAGTGAAAGTTAATCTTTCCATAGTATGGTTGGTTTTATAGAATTAGCAAAATAAAGTCGTGTCAGCAGACGAAACAGTCTTAACACTTATGACACAGCCGCGAAAGTTCGTACTAAAACTGCGGCCCACAAAGCTCTATTGAGTGGCCCAGTGGCCCAGTGGAAACCGATTTGTGAAAGGTCGATTGTTTATAGTGCCTGACCGGTACGAAAATGTTGGAGCCTGTGCTCAGAAACTGTTAACATTCTTTGTCTCAACATATCTATATTGGGCAATATACAGAAAGTACATACAGAAACAGACTAACAGATGTACATACAGATGATGCCCTGAGGGTGGCGTCGAAAGCCGAACCTGTAAAAACCTTTTTTTTGGTAAGTCGTGTGGCCCAGTCGCAATGGTCACAATGGAAATTTGGCCCGGGAAGGAAAAAGCTTGAGTACCAAGGTACTCTTATTAATAAAAGATTTTAAAAATAGGAGACAAGCTAGTGACACGTCAAAGTAGAGAAATCCTGGAAAATTAGATAAACAAAAAACAGTTTTAGACTAAATAATTACGACCAAGGTAAAAGAGGACAAAGGAAGAGAGTAAGAACGTTTTCGAAAGAAGAAAGACCCGGATTTGAAAACCGACAAAAACACAAACCGAGGCCCGTGTCACCAGAAAACCAACATTAACCTTAAAACAAAGTTAAAATAATTTTTTTTTCTACGTCACAACCAGAATTATTTATAATGAAAAGAAGAAAGAAAACTTTTATCTATCATCTCCTTCTCTATTTCATTTTCGTTCTTTATCTATTCTTGTCACATTTCCCACATGCCTGACTTTTCCACCGTCTTCTTTTTGTCATCTTATTTTGAGGGAGAAAAAAAAGAAGAAAACACGGCTTCGGGTCGGAAGGACATCATCTTTAGTTTACGACCATCCGGTCAAAGGAAAACTGTCACACCATGAAACCAAACCACCCGTTCCCTCCGACTCACAGAAGAATTAAAATTCATGGGAGAGCAACACGACGAACGCCTCCACACACGCAAATATGGCGTCCAAAGAGGGAAACGTAACAAGATTAATGACCGCGGAATAATCTGTTTTAGTTACAAAAGAAAATCAACTTTCTCCTCTTTCTGTCGAACTCTCTCCTCCTCACCTCCCCAACCCTCCCACCACCACCACCACCACCTCCTCCTCCTCCGCCACTGTCTTAAACTATATATGCAAATCTCAAATATTAAATTCATATTATTAAAATCCTCGTGATGGCAAAACTTCTTCCACTCAAATCGTATTTTTCCTGGACGACAGAAGAAACTTTTAAATTGAATTAATATTTTCCCGGAAACGGGGGACCGAGACGACACGGAGGACTATGAAGAGAGTGAGAGTTTGAAGGAGAAAGGCGGGGGTTGGCAGTGAAAAAATTTGCAAGTTAATGTGTAAGAAAATGTTTTTGTGTTCTTTTTGGTGTGCGAACAAATGTGACGGAAAGTTCATGAGAGAATGAGCAAAACTTACCACCGCTACCGGAAGTGTGGAAACCTTTCCTCATTCTTCTCCAAAATCCGTGGATTTCCCTTCTCTGTCTGATTCTGGACATCTATTATGTGTTGACACCTTTTCCCGGTAACATACGAGGGTAGTTTACATCTGAAAGGGATTTTAATAACCCGCCATTGCGGTGTTATCTGAAAGAGAACAACAAACAAATTATCTGAAGGGTTTTCACAATCTACTTCTGCCCCGTTTGGGAAAATTTAAAGTTCCTGCCACGTTTCTCTGACCTTAAAAAAAAATTTTATTGTCTCACCTAATACATGGCCTTTGTAAATGGCGGACATGTTTACTACTTACATATGAGACAGTTGACATTTTGTTTTTCTGTTTAACGAAAAATGTATTCCCCTGGTGCCACGTTATTTTAAACTATAATTTAAATTTATGGCTTTATGAAAGTTGTTTTCTACTTTTCTATTCTCTGGTTTTTATAAAAAA
Source organism: Columbicola columbae (assembly GCA_016920875.1). Classification (NCBI taxonomy): domain Eukaryota; kingdom Metazoa; phylum Arthropoda; class Insecta; order Psocodea; family Philopteridae; genus Columbicola; species Columbicola columbae. The sequence goes on along the minus strand of JADMLL010000004.1, from coordinate 12,533,768 downwards.
ATGAGTCTCCTCTATACTGCTAGAAAAGTTTGGCTATTTGTTAGTCTTTTTAGAACACTAAGAGTTTTATGGATATGTTACAAACCGCGTAAAAATTTCACGAAAGGTTTAAGGATAAGAGAACAACACCCGCCAGAACCGAAGCAAGTGTATAGCTGTTGACATCTTCGGCGGTAAGCTAAAACCGCGAAAAATATTTTACGCAGGTAAATAATTTGATGTCATTAAGTTTGATTGGATTAAATAAGACAGGAAAAGGTCCTAACTGTGGATGAGTTCTCATTCCTGGTTAAGTGTTTTACTGTGTTTTCAGGAAAAGTCTTTAAGCTTCTAGACTTTTCTTTACTTACGCGGTTTGTAATTTGCTCATAAAACTCGAATATACCATAATCACCAACTAGCCTGGACGAATCACCGAGTATTTATCACATTTACCGGGCTAATTTAAAAAATTTTTAACTCGTAATGGGGAAAGTTATGAATGTTTGCTCGATTACGAGTTGGAGATTTTATAAACTACTCCGGTAAATGTGATAAATATTCATTAATTCCTCACATTCACCAAGCTTAGTAGGTGATTGTGAATAATCGCGTGGATTATATATATTTTCGCCCCATTTATCACTTTTACTGTAACATATTTTAGGTGTAATGCAGAATCAGTGAATATTTATCACATTTACCGGGCTAGTTTAAAAATCTCCAACTCGTAATGGGGGAATTTAATCAAAGTTTGCTCAGATACTTGGCTTCTGTGGTTTCGTATGAAATCGCCGCTTCTTATTGGGAGGTTCGTTCACAATTTATCACTTTTGCCTAACAAAATATTAAGGGCATTGATTTGGTTAGGCAGATGGATAAGAAAAATGTAATCGATACTAACTCCGTCCTGCTGTATGTGTTATTTTATGGGAACCCAAAAGTATATCGAATATGGGTTACGGTAAAAGTGATAAATCAAGAGGATATATATAATCCTTGGTGATTATTCATAATCACTAACTAAATTTGATAAATTTGATGAGTTAATGAATATTTATCACATTTACCGGCTGGTTTGTAAAATCTCAAACTCGTAATGGCGAGTTTAATTAAAGTTGGTTCAGATACTTGTCTTCTGTGGCTTCGCATATATTCGCCGCTTCTTACTGGGAGATTCGTTCACCGTTAGTGGCGAGGAGAGCTGCTTAGACTGCCTGCCTTTGGCAGAAAAGTGACAGAAGCCAAGCATTTAAGTAAACTTTTATTAAAGTCTCCATTACGAGTTGAAGATTTTTTAAACTAGCCCGGTAAATGTGATAATTATTCACTAACATTCTACGTTACATCTAAAATATGTTACAGTAAAAGTGATAAATGGGGCGAAGATATATAATCCCAGGCGATTATTCACAATCACCTACTAAGCTTGGTGAATGTGACAAATTGATGAATATTTATCACATTCACCGGACTAGTTTATAAAATCTCCAACTCGTAATCGAACAAACATTTATAACATTCCCCATTACGAGTTAAAAATTTTATAAACTAGCCCGGTAAATGTGATAAATACACAGTAATTTGTCAAGGTTAGTTGGTGATTATGATATACCGGCCTGATTTATCACTTTTACCGTAACATGTTTAGGTGGTTTAACGCATAGAACCGAGATTATTCTTCGGTTCACCTAACACATCCATTCTGTATAGAAGGAGGAACCATAAATTGCCATAAATCTGAGTTGAATCGAGTTAAAAATTTTATAAACTAGCCTGAACAAGTTGGTAGTTGGTGATTATGCATAATCGCCGAGAATTATGTAGATTTACTTGCATTTATCACTTTTACAGTAATATTTAAACAATTTTATCCTCCAGTTACACATTTTACTTTCCTATTAAGTAATCAGTAAGAAGAATGATAGTATTTATCAAATAGTGGTTATGGATAACAGGCAAAAATTGTATGTAATAGTCGATTTATCACTTTTACCATATCAGATCTACGATTTGATTAATTTTTTTGAATAGGACTTTGTGTTTATACTATGTAACACCAACTGGACTTAATTATAGAAACACGTCTCTCATTTCATATTAGTAACCGCTTCCTCTGTGACCCAATTTTCCGGTTTTCAAAATTTTCAAATTTTAATACAGTTTTGTATGACATGTGTTATTGCGTCATAACCGAAATTTGATACCTAAACATCGAATTTGGTTTGAGCTTTTAAAGATGAAACATCTGGGGAGATGACACCAAAATTCTTTCCTCGAACCCGAAAACGAAATTGGCCCAGGACAGTGACTATACTAACATTAATATTATCGTTTACTGAACTGAAATTTAAATTTTTTGCAACGTCAAACCCACGCTTTGGTCAGAGGTCGTTGACCTACTGACCATTTCTAAGTAAAAAAAATTTTTTTTGGTGAAAATCAAAAACAAATTCCTCGCAACATCTCCACTGGATCGCATTTTGTAACGTTATCCAGTTAGTTCCAGATCCACTACGTCTTGTTTATTCTTAATTTTCCTAAAAACCTTTCTTCGATTTCCTTACGCCTTTTGTCTTCACGGAAATTTACTTCCGCAAATTGTATGCTTCCCAATATTCTTCTTCCGTGTAATTCAAATTTTCCTTTTTGGCCAGTGACCCAAAAACTTTCATTTCCTTCGCTGGGTTTACCGATTTACCCTTAAACACCCTGTCTCTCTCTGTGTATGTATCTTAAGCATTCTCTCCTCTCCACCATTTTATTCCTTTGAATTTGAATTCATTCGCGGTATTCCAATTTCTCTAGTGCTGTTGCCTCTGATTTCAAGCTTAAAGCTCCGACTTAGTTTTCAAATAAAGGTATCCTTTTAAGCTGTTGACCGACTTAATACCATCCTCAAAGTCAATATTTGTGAGGTAAATAAAAGTAGGAACGCTAAAGCGTTTTGTTTCTTCTTCGGTTTGTTTTTACCTAAGCGACCTGGTGGTCTGTAGTGCATACAACAGCACTGTTTCCTCTTATTTTTACTTCTGACTTAATTACTACATCAGTCCAGATAATTTTCGTTCGATTTTATACTTAAAATAAGTTACAACATAAATAATGAACTTAGTAGTCTAGTATGTTCTCCTCTGAGTCAACATAACGTTTATTATACTAAAGCTTTAGAACTTCCGCTCGGGAACTTTTTAAGCTGTATGTAAAGACTTTGAGTTATATTTATACCTTATCTCATAGTCTGACATGTTCGTCTTAAAACCAAATAAAAGGTGGGCGGTTCATTTACTCTTTGGCTGTGGCTCTCCGACAATATGTGTAGTATAGGGACCCAATTTTTAAAGCCATAAATTTATGACATTTAATCGCTTATGGGAGTGTGCACTATTTATGAAATTAATTCTAATTATATGTCATATACTTATTATATAGACTTAGGATGTATAAGTTACTTTTTAAGAAATTTTTTTATGTCACAGAAGTGATGCTTATCATGGTGTGTGATTCATTTCAAAAATAATGCACACTTTGATGCTGAATTCATTACAAAAACTAAATTTTAGTACAGAATTTATTTCGTAAATACTGTACTTTAAATCAAGACATACTGTATGCAGCAAAGACAAGCTCGAGTCTGTACCTCCTTAAAAATATGTCAGCAATGTTTGTCTCTACAGTAGAACTTTAAAAATGGCTTTTGAACAAATTTCAAATTTGTTTTGTTTATTTGGCTCTTTTGGGAGACGAGTTTCCTGACCACTGATCTATATATATAACCCAAATCCTGTTTAGAAACCAAATCTACAGTATAACCTACCGCAGAGGTTTCCAAACTTTTTTGTGTCGTAGACCCGTTGCCATGTTTTTCGATTTTGGGTAGATTCCCTACCTACCCGATATTGATTTTGGTAAATTTCTCACTGTAGTCAAGTAAATCTTTTACTTCATAGATACTTTTATAAATAATGTATATGTCTTTATATTATAAGATAGTATAATGTAAGTAAATAGGTACTATCAGTCTATTTTGAGATTCACAATCTTGGATCCCCCCATTTTCATTTCATGGACCCCTAAATTTTTTTTGGCTGACGTAGACCCTTGCAGGTTGTGATAGGCCCTGGTGGTCTATATAGACGACTTTGGGAATCACTGATACTTGAAAGACAGCTCAGAAAATTATTTTAACAAGAAAATCATGCTGTGACTTGCTGTTGCAAAACTTATATTATTTATATAAAGCTAAAAAAAGTATAAATAACTTCTGAGGCATCCAGAAACTAAAACCTCAAAAATTTCAAATTCGAGACAAATATGAAAACACTACTATATACTATGTTGATATCTAAATTAAAACGCTTTATGATGGCGAAATGCGAAATTAGAAACCTGAAGATGATTATATTTTGAATCTGGGACGTAGATAAAAGGTTACGAAACAAACATGGCACCCATGGGAGTGTTGAGAGACGAGTATAGGCAGAGAGAGGGAAGAAGTAAAACCCAAAGCAATCATTAATATCAAATTTTGTAATATAGTGAACATTTATAATAGCAGAATACAAATCGATCCCGTCCAGCGATGTATCTACCGCCACCGACTTTATATAAAAACGTCTTCTATACTCCTGGACTAATTAAAAAAGGACAAAATGAATTAGCTAATTATTTTTAATTAAGATCCTTTTACGTAAGACTCTTGTTTATAAATAGTGATTTAGTACAAACCATAAGTTACTCATAAATAAATAAGTAGTCTAAGTAAAGATAATATTGGAGAGGAGGAATGTTTTTAGAATGTCATTCAAAAGGAAGCTTTTGAAAGTTTAACCTCAAAGTTGAAAACCGCTAGGTTTTGCTAAATACTTTCCCAGTTGAAAAAGTTACATGACAGATGAAGTTTGAAAGAGGGCAAAAGACAAACCCGGTGTAGACTTGGATTATAACAAATGACAGTGGGTTTGTGACTGAAGGGTTTACAACCGCAAAAAGGATTGTGTTCAACATTCTCCTGTCCCATGCAAAGTTATACTCACTCTTCTCCAACAGTTATCTTACAACAAGTCCCACATTCGGATTCTTGAGCAATAATAAATGTTATTCCCACCAGATAAATCCTTTGGATTGGTTAAAAGACGCAGATAAAAGTGAAAAAGCTTCTACCGCAACGTAGATAAGGTCGTAACCCATGTACACTTAAAGATGAAACCCAATCAGGAGTAAACAAATCGTCTTAGATTCAAAAACAAAAAACGTCCCAAAGGTAAAGACAACGGAAAAGGTAAACTGACGTAGTTAATCGCTGACGTCAATACCAAACAGCCTCCTCCCCTCAAACCAAACACAAACATAAGTTGAGTGAACTTTTCCACGAAAATATTCAAAATCAGTTTATTAAATAAGATTTAGGACAAAAAAAAGTGGCAGGAGACTATGATTTCCGGAAACGAACCCCGGGGAATAAAAACACGTCACATAAAACAATTTGAAAAAAGTTAGACAAACAACAGGGACGGAAAAGATAAATACCCCTCGACCAAAAATGAAACGAAAACTAACCAAATCGAAAGAAGATCCGACAACGAAAAAACTCCCTTCAAGAGAGACAAACAATTTTGAAAATTTCCACCAAATCCGACAGCAAAAACGTCTTGACAAGGCTAGATAAGAGACGGGAGTCGATCAAAAAGTTTCCCCTCTCCCAGCCGGAAAACTCTGTCGATAAATTATTAATTTTCTGCATTTCTTCACCGGAAATCTTATTTCTCAGCCTGAATTTCCTCCCTGAAAGGGATTTGTAAATCCTGTGAAAGGACTACAGCGCGGATGGGGGTTAAGAAATTGCTCAAAATTGCTTTCCTAATTCCTTTCCTGTCTTTCGTTTCTACTACACCTTTTCCTGATTAGTTATCCTCTAGGACTTCATTAATAACAAACCGATTCCATTTTATTTGTAGTATCCACTTTTTGAAAAAAAATTTTATTCCACTAGAAGATAGAGAGGAAGGAGGTCGGGGTAGTAGTCAGCAATTTATTCTTCAGGTGGTTTGACTCGTTAGAAAAGGCCCTAAAACGATCCGCAATCTCGATAGTTTCCGGTTAGTCGTTTCTTTTATTACCTATTTCCTGTCTGTAGGTTAACTCGCGTTTAAACTGTCTGGTTTATCACTTTCGGTAATTTTGTTATCTTCTCAGCAATCAATTACCAGCTTCCAGAATTGATTATCATCAATCTTTGCTGTCAGCTTAACCGCCCATCAGCATTTTTGTCATTCAGATTCAGTTAGGATTCTTCAATCTTCATATCTCTAAGACAAAAAAACACGAAAACAATAATATTCAGCAAACAGAATTTCCTCCCAAAAAATATTTCAGCTGTTTTTTAAAAAGTGATTTAAGTGCATGGGATTTAGGCCAGTTTCAAAATAAACGGGTCATTTAAATCACCAAGAAGAGACTATCCACTATATTTGTTAATAAGAGGTGGTTGACGTTGTACATGCTTCGCCAGAAGTCAGCGATTGATTTATTGATTCAGCTTAGTTTACAAAGAAACCTCGAATGCTCATTCATCTAGTAACCAACTGCTTACTTAGCGAAATCCTAAACGTAGACTAACACTACGTTTTACTATATTTACAATTTAGGTGCTGACTATTCTATCATTCCAACGTGACAGATTCAGCACTGGAGTGGTTCCAAGCACAACAAGCCTCTAATATTCGTGGCTACTAACAACAGAAACCGTCTTAGTCTCAACAAAAGGTGAAGGATGAAACCTAACATGACTCAAAAGTTTATAGAACCCAGGTTTATCACTCTTGAGTATAACCGGAAGTGGAAGGAGGCTCCAACTCCTACAAATCACATTCCTAGTCAGTACCTTTGTCCACACAACAAGTGTTTGACCGGTAAAACGAGGAATTTAAACCTCAACAAACCCAAATTTACAAAAAAAAATCAAATCGTACCAACCCAAAAGCAATAAAAGGAAGTAAGCAATCAAGAACTCAAACGAAAAGCAGAAACAAACAAACAACCAGACAAAAGTCAAGGACCAACCAAAAAGGAAAAACAGGAAGGAAACCTAACCAACTGAATGCAATCTTCAAAGTGTCACAAACCGGAAATGAAACCCAGATCCAGGAGTCATAAATCTGGAATTAAGAAGCTAACAAAATTAATAATTTAACGAAGTAATATTTTTATTTTTAAGGGAAAACTCTCTTCCGACCCTCCCCCACCTCCATCCTACCCCTCAGTGTCCTCATCCAGCATCCCAATTCTCACGGAGAGATGACGATTCGAAAGTAATTCAAAACGCGATGTGACGTCAGACGACTTTGGAGGCAGTCATCTCATTTATTCATTTCTTGTTTATTTATTTGACTAACTCTGGCGGAAAGGAATTTTCCCAAACGATAATGATAATCATTTCCGGTTCCGCTCTCTTCTTTCTTCCGATTTCTTTTTCCCAGTCTTCCTTTTCCTTTTTTTTACGGGCGTTAATTACGTCTCTTGAGGCTTCGGTTACAATTTGGTTCTCTAATGTAGCAAAAAAAAAGAAAATTTTATCATCGGTGATTGAGTTCCATGTTTAACTTATAACAAGACACTCGATTTTAGAGGGAGAAAGAAACTGTTAAGAAAGGATGATGATAAAAATAACAATAAAATTTGATTTTAATAACGAGTTTAGCGAGTAACGGTTTTCCCGACTTCCGTTTTTAATTTTTTCACCCACTTTCCCTCGTAGTTTTCCTTTTTTTATATACTAATCGCTACTAAGTACTACGGATTACTATAATTCCTTATCCGGAAATGCAGAGGTGGGTATGGGAAGTAAATTAATCACCAAGGTGGCACATCACTCGTGTTAAATTAGCTGAAAGGTTTACAAGTCTTTAAGATAGATGGAACCTTTTTGGGGGAAAAAAATTTTTTTTGGGTGTTTCCGAAATGCGCCGAAGGTTTTTGTGTTTTCGGAAAAGGTTTTTTGCTGATTGTCATTTAAAAGCTTTTTTGTACGGCCTTGAATCGTCGTCATTAGTTTCTTTTTTGTTTTAACTTCGACAGGTTTACAGTTTCCCCAAACTCATTCTTCCTCTGCTTGTGTTCAAAACCTATGAATAGGTTGTTAGCGGTGGTTTCTTGATAAATTTTCAAAACGAATTTGGGTTAGTCCCAAAACCGAAAGGGGCCCAATACTGTTGGTCAATTTGGGTTACTTCAGCCTAGGTTAATAAATAATAACTAGTGCACAATGACAACAATAAATAACTAATATAAAGCTATGCTAGAACACTATATATACATCTATAACTATATTTTACCAATAAATATACTTCTACCTCTAACTGTTAGCGGACCTTAATTGCCTAAATTTATTCAGCAACCACCCCAGGCTTCGTACGCTCTCCTTTGAGCTACATCGAAACCGTTCTCAGTTTATTTATTAAAATTATTTAAATAAATAAGGTGGCAGATAATTACTCACGTCCAACAGCTCGTAATTATCTGTAAGTTTTCGAGGATACGAAATCTTTTCGCAAAATTCTAAATTTTGTTTGTTTTATCCTCTAATTAATTACCACCAGTATCTAAGTTCGAAACAGTTAATAGCTTAGACGTAGTTTTTATCTACAGAACAGGTTAGTGCCTCCTCTCTAAAAATTGAACAAAGGAGTTGGTCTAGAAGAAGAGGATAAAGTAGAAAAGGATAACTTAACTCTAAATTCAATTTTGAAACTAATTTGTTTCTGACCTTGATGCATCATTAGATT